>JABVXW010000022.1:0-332111 GCA_013365375.1 Litomosoides brasiliensis | reverse complement strand
CACTCCTCATCTTCAACCACATCATCAATTACATCATCAATTTCATCATCAATTATAATATTGCCCTAATTTGTACCGCTGAATAAACTTATTGTGGAAAACTATTCTATCGCTTACACTTCTGCTACTGAAAATCAGTTGCTAAATAAAGCTTGACGACGAAGTATTAGTGTTGTGGAACTACGAACAATAAACTCAAAACTTCCGCGACAAGTTACATTCACAGTACTGATTAGCAATTCAGTTAGAAAAAAGGCAAATCGGTAAAGTGTGTTTGTTGAAACAACAAAATATTGTGTTTTCTGAAGATAAATGTAAAGAAATAAGAGCAATCTGTTCATATCGTTTTATTGATGTTCTCTTATTTTGCACATTGCAAATCATTTCAGTTATCGTAATTCTGTATTTGGAGTACTAGAAATCAATTACATTATTTCTTCTCTAGTATTAGTAATTCTTTTTGTTTCAAATAATTTATGTGTTTGCACTAAATGATCATTTTTTCGCAATTTCTGCTAAAAAGGAAAGAAAAGAAGCAGCAAATGTGAGACTATGTATATCTAAGAAAAATATGAAAAACACGTCCGTACGTGGTAATAAGGATAAAAACCACATTCATGCGTTATAATGCTGATGTCAGTAGTAACTATGCCGATTGTAGGAAATACATTGACTAGTAATAACAATGATAACAATAATGGTGCTGGTGAGAGCAGTAGCGTCCACAGCAGTAACTGCAGTTATAATAGCTAAGATAATCGTGATGATAATGACAGCAATGAAACCTCATCGTAACCACGTCATTAGAAGTGGTATTAATACAGGATGAATAATTCCAAGGTTTATGGTATAAGTCGTGTGGTAACGTTGTAAACAGTCAATGAGTGATGTAAACGAAGTTTCGTAAAATTGATAAGAATGTCTTCTTATGGTGATCGGTGACAACGGTGTCCAAAGTGAATGATAATTGATAGAGGAAAAGGAGAAGGTAGGAAACGGAACGAATTTTGTTAAAGGCCATGTCGAAGATGCGACAACTATCGCCAACATTATCACGTCCCCGATAAGGATGAATCTGAAAAAGAGAAGGGAATGAATAGGTGGTGGTCGGAGTACTCCGACGCATTTCGTGGGCAACTTTGATGCGATGCTCATTTGCCATAATGAGGATGATTTATAAGGCATTACTGATCAAATGAATCTGATAAATTATTCACACACTGTAGGCACACTTATTCATCATCTTCCTGTCTCTTTCTTTTCACTTCTTTTTATTTCACTGCATCAACTCACTTTAATTTCATTTAAGTTCAAGAGTTTATTAACTGCACTGAACTTACTCATACCTTTTTCCTATTATAGTTTGTAATTTCAAAAATTCATTAAATATTTTTGCTGAACTCATCGATAACAGGTAATCCAATAAATTATTGGCAAGCTATCTTCGTTTGATATTTACAGATAGCACTAACAACAGGCAGATTCTTTTTGCGATTGAACTCTCTTATTATATTTCTTCATTATTTGGAAATTGTACAACTTATTTGTAAGTCATCCTGACACTTTATAAGTAATGACAAAAGGGGGGACTGAGATAAGTGCCTGCATTTCAATTAATATGATTTTATGACAAAGAAAAATGAAGAGTGAACGTTCACGCAAAACTAATTATTAAAATCAAATTTCGATCTTACAATTAGTTTAGCATGGAATGCAACTATGCATAATTTTTACAACAAAATCTTTTTATTTTAATGATTTAGAAGTGGCTTGTAGCTACACCGATACTTTATACCATTGCTAACTTTAGTTTCATGAATGAAGCTCATGAATACATGGTAAGACACCTGCAGCGAAAAATTATTTCCCCTTCATTGAATATTCATTCCGATGAAATCTCACGTCTGATTTAAGCTACGATAATTTTAAATATTGTCTATGGCTCCGAGTTCCTTTTCACTGGAAGTGTAACAAGTAACATCATTTGCTGGAAAGTTTAACAAAACGCTACTGCTCTGTTGTAAAAAGCTAGAAATTCTTCCAAAATCCAATAAATTCAAATGGCTACCAACATAACTTGAAACATTAGTTTTATCATTTTAGCTCACACTCTCAATTCCATTGCTTTTTCGATGAAGCAGCTTAGCATCAGTTCAAATTGGAACTAATGTTAACAAATTACGATTAAAAAAGATTCGAGCTGTTGCATGATGAGCGGCATGAACTTGGTTCGATCTACAGTGAAAGCAGCAGGAAAAAAACTTGAGATCAATTATTTTAAGAGCAAATGAATAATCTCTTGCTGCTTTTCTAATGAATTAGTACGAATTGCAATTCAACCAGCGATACTCTCGCAATCATTGTGCAGTTCTAACTCTCGATATATTGCTTCTGACCAGATACATCTTGTTTATCTTCTAATGGATTGCATCTTTTCTAAAAAACAAAAAAATGCTTTAGGCTTCTAGAAACGTCGTAATACGTTGTAATATGATAAATGCGATAAACATCATAACCCACCAATTTCAACATTACATCAGTCAAAATCATACTAGTTCTAAGCTTCTGCGTGAATCTTAGCAACCAAACATGAATAAAATGAACTGAAAACTTGATTGAAAAACAAAAACATTACATAGAGTTATTTAAGTTTAATAGTTTTAGATTTTTTGATGTCCAATATATCTAAAATCGGGCGGATAATATCAAGACCATTGCATGATATAATAATGCGTTAATTTTTGGTATAGCGCAGTTACATTATCACCCATCTAAAGTAATTACGTACTGTTCGACTAATCATGCTGCACACACAATCAGTCTGTTGATCGCTGCAAATTTTTGATATTACTTAAAATTAAAGTGCTAAAGTTTTTTAAAATGATGAAGTTCCGAAAAATCACGCTATATAATGAATTTTCAGAACATTTTATAGAGACAACACTTTTTTCAATTTCGATAAACTGAAGTAATATGTAGTTTTATAATCTCAATATATTTTTTACATACTTTTAGTTCGGATACGTTTAAAATAATGACCTTATCGTTCATTTTATATATTATTAGTATCCAAACTAAAAGTATGTAAAATAATGACCCGGAAATTCAAAAAAAAAAATAATGACCGAAAGTTCAAGAAATTTCAGGTAAAGAAAACTTCAGAACTTTTCGCTCGGTCTTATCTTCCAGTTAATTATTAGTTTAATAAATGCTTAAAAAATCATAACTGAAGAGCAACAAGATGTTCGATTTCAAAATTTTAAAGAAATAGCATCCATCTCAGAAGACTTCAGTTTATGTAATTTTTTCTTACTGAGTCTCAACAGATTTTTGGCGAAATTTTTATTCCCTTCAACTTTACCTAACAAATTTTTTAACAAATACAATAACTCTGCTGCATTGCAAGACAAATGACGGTAACATTAGGTGACTTTTTGTGCATTATTTTCGTTGCCTCATTCAATCAAAACAGGTTTCTCTGGCAAAGATATTTCCAGCAATCTCAAAAGGATGAAGCAAGTCGTTTATGAGTTACAGCTTTTTAAGTCATATTTGCATAATTATTGTCATATCTGAACGACAGGAATGCGAAAGTTATGGATTTCATGTTCATTTATTACAGATAAGATTCTGATAGAGTTGGTAAGGAACATTGGAACTGAACACAGAGATGGCGGGGTTAGAGGATATGACATTATCAGTTGGTGAATCTAACCCTCGTGCATTAGAACTAATAATGGCTTCTTTTGAATGACAAATTGCTGTTCTATGCTCGGTCAATCTCGATAGGTCTTGATTTGATATGGCATATCATTGGACTGCTCACTTTATCGACATTATTTTGTTTCTATTATTGACTTAGAGTTCATAGTAGACTAGACCACCCCACCTGATTTGACCAAATACAATCACGGTTGCTACCACTCTGCACTACTGACAGAAAGTATTCCATGAAATGTACTTAAAGAATGCCTGCAGGACAGATTCAGGGAAAAATTCCATGGTTTCAAATCGTCGGAAAAATTAGTTAACGAGACGATCCTTCTCAACCGCCACAAATAAAAATCATGAAAGAACAACCCGCGACTTAATCAAAACCGAATCCTTAGAATTTAAAACAAACCGTAGCGATGCCACCAGTTTCAATGATCTTGGGCTGTATCCTCTAACAGTAATCTCGCATCCAACCCACAATTTGGCTTGCAGTTTTCAGTAACAACTGCTACGATCCTTTACCCTATTGCTTCTTTTCGGTAAATAAACAGAACTAATTTTGCAAGCACATATTCTGTGATATAAATATATATGTATAATATACTAAATTGATTGGTAGTTTTATAACATTAAGGCAAATTTTATTTCAATCTGGCGCCAAGGAATTCTTGCGGAAAAATAGGAAAAGGGATCACGGCGTGGAAAGGCATCTTGTTTTACAGTGCAATATGTTCACAAATTCATTGATCGCTTACTAACAATAGCAGACAAAAACAGCTTTTGCTGTGTGGACGAGGTTAACAAACATATAATTTGTAGGGATACAAAAATATCTCAACGATAAATAGTTCGCAAAGTGTAGATAAATAAAAACATAGGTGGAAAAAAAAACTGAAAAAAGAAGTGTAAAAAATGCCATAAACAATTAACTGACAGCGATTTGCTATTTCACACAAATTATTCTCGAAGCAAGTTGAAATTCTCAAAATTTTAAATATTCAATATTGACATGAAAAATCAAAATAACAAAAAATAAGATGGATTCATAATCATACCAACACTTCTGTAAATAATAAGAATTCAAATCTGGCAGCACAACAAACATAAGCACTTTTCCTAATAATTGCCAGAAACTGGAACACTTCCTACAAATAACTTCCATGCTATTATGCCAGAAGTTATTGAACAAGAGATGCAATTGTTAGAATCGCATAAGCACAACATTTACAAAAATCCAAGAAATAGAAAGTTGAAACCAACAGAGTTTTACGTATACGATTTCGCATAGTGAGATGATATGTTCACTTATCTACTTCGAAAGGTACGCCACTAATAAAAGATTATGATTGACGAACGTACAGGCCAAGCAGGCTTAATGCGTCATATTAATGGAGCGTTTTCATAGCAGTTTTAAAGAATATATGAACATCACATCAGATTGCAACAACATGTTGATGAACCCGTTTGACGTCTGCTTATTTCAGGGTGACGACGATTGATTTGACGAACAAGATCGTAGAAAACCTTAAGAAAAATTTTAGAGTGACATTGTGGAAATTATTCAATATGCCAATGTACACGCTGCTATCGATCCCAAAAGCCATAATGAATTTGATATAGAGTTACTTGAAACTGGAAAACTTATTTTCATACTTCGTTAACATTAATTTTTGCTTTCGCTGAAGTTTCAAGGAAAGCACTGTTGAACAACCGTGCTAGATTAGATCCTTGATCTTTACCCACGACACGCTCATCTTCTAGATCACATTTGTTTCCAACAAGTATCATTGGTACCTAAAATATATAACGAAAACAATTCAAGAACAAAAAGAACAAATGTTTGGAAAATATACGCATTGATACAAAATTAAATGGAGTTAAAAGGCATGAAATATCGCTTTAAGGTTAAGTTATCAATTTTGAAGGTACTGTAAAATGAGACAAGTTCATGAAAATGAATATCACATATGTTGCAGATGGATGAAATTGGACCAGATTATTTTCCTCAGGACTGAGTTTTACATTGTTAGAGGTCTTACCATCTTCATAGTTGAAAGATAACATCTCTATATGCATTATTAAAATATAATAAAACATGCAGGACTGACTTCTTCCGTATCCTTGACACGCAAGATTTGTTCTCTCAAATCCGTGAGGTCGCTGAAAGTCGTTTGTGCCGTAATGGAGTAAACCAGGATAAAACCTTGACCATTTTTCATATACAAGTCACGCATAGCTGTGAATTGCTCCTAAATAAATTCGTCGAAATATCCTCATTTTTGAAACTTCTGGTCACAACACAAAAATTTCAAATGGCAACCGTTAGTTTCAAGTTAGGACCGGACCCTAAAAAACAGAAAAGGAACAACTAACAGTGCCAGCAGTATCTAGAATTTCGAGCATGCATTGCTGTCCATCAACTTCAACTTGCTTTCGGTAACTGTCCTCAATTGTTGGATCATACTTCTCCACAAATATGCCTTGCACAAACTGCACAGTCTACAAAAATGAAACAAATTCGAAGCCAATTTATCAAACTGAAAACATCTGCAAATTCCCACAAATTTTTCATGAATTCAACTCACCAAAGCACTTTTTCCTACACCGCCACTTCCCAACACAACAATTTTATACTCACGCATCGTCTGGAAGATTGTATTCTCTATAAAAAAAATGAATTTAAATGGATAACATATCAAGTTAAAAATATTCATAAAATCGACAACTTGATGAAGCATCCTTTAATGAGAAGTATTTTCAAGTAAAAAAGAATTCATGGTAAAAAATGAGGAAGAAAAGTGTGGAAATCGAACACTACTCAAAAAACAAAGTAACTTGCATGAAATGACTTTAAACCTTGCGATTCATATAACAAGACAGCAGAAAGAATCTGGTATACGGCTACTACAGACCTTATAACACGACAAAATGACCTAGTGTTGAGATGATTACGCCCTCTAAGTTTAATAGTATACGTTATTACAATTTTATATGCTGGTTCGAGAATTAAAAGAATAAAAGTCAACTAATGCAACACTTTTGAAAGAACGCGTTAAGCATCTTTCGTCCAAAGCGATAAGGTCTCATCACAAATATATTCATACATACATATACAGACATTACTTTCAAAAGATAACCATTTTCAAACCACTGCGCTGCAATTTCTTAACTTTATAACAATTATATAAAACTGGTGCTCACCAAATATTCAGTTCTACTTTGTCACCATAGAGTTATCATCCTAGACATATTACTCATCCAAATAGAACCAAATTTGTTGCAGAAATAGGGCATGCGACAAGAAATACACAGCTGAATCACATCGTCAAGTCATGTCCTAAGACTTTTACCATATCCACAATCCATAAACATAGGCAGAACCTCCACGTCCATATGAAGCAAATTACAACTTCGCCATCAAATCATTGAATCCCATTTTTTCATGCTGCCCAGTATAGATTACATGGAGCACACACGCTATGCAAAATGTGAACCCACTTGAGTTTGTGGTATTGATAGTAGCTTTGAGGGGTTCGGACTGTGTAGGAGTGTTCATGCAGTGATGTGTGTGACCTCATTTTTGAATCTTCTCTGTTTACGAGAAAAAAAAATAAGGAGCAGGTGGGTCTAAATTAGTCCTCTTCTAATAATATGTTAGTTTTTATGAGTGAGTAACCTGAGTGGTATTATGATCTGCTTAATTTTTTTTGCAATTTCTTTAATGGAATATTTGGTATACTCTCTGCTGCTGAGAAAATTGCGTTGGTGGAAGATGTTTGATGTTTTTACTGAAAATATAAATAACTATACAATGTTCTGTTCCACAAATGCTCTAGGCAATCGTACCAACAACACTTTGATTTAAGGCTTGCATCAGGGTTACCTTGTAGTATTGCTAATGAAATTAGTGACGATTTATGCTTCCTTAGATGAAAAAATTATCAAATAAGTTTCATGTTTGTAGAAATGACCAGCTGACTGGCGGATGGAAATTTAAATCTTCTGGAAAATGTAAGTTTTTAGTGAAATACTGTATCCTGTTGGAGCACTACTATATGAGGCCTTCCACTTATGTTAAAATTAGTTAAGGAAATATAAAGCAGTGAGACGACAACATTATAAAAAATATATAAAAAAGGAGTGTAATTCATTTAAACAAAGACTTCAAATAATTTAAAGCGATTCAGTAACTGAAAGCAACTAACAACACAATAAAAAGGCCAGAACAAATGCAGATTAAGGACCTTCATTTGTAACATAATATTTTGGTGCTTCGGCTACCAAACATGAGCGAATATTTTTTACAACGACTGTAATTGCATTTAAAACCCGAGTAGCGATGCATCCGTTTTGTTAACTTTGTCCCATTTGCTTATTCCATTGTATATTTGATTCTCCGCGTAAATATTTTAATTTTCTGTAAATTAAAACTTCATGCTTCGAGGCATATTTTTAGAGGGCATGTAATAGGCTCTTTAGAAATGAGCAATACAAATCCAGTAATATTTCTTTTGTAAAATGTAAGAAGCTATTTTCCTCCCTCACGCTGTCGGGAAACCCGAGAGAAACCTAACACAAATTATAAAAATTCCTAAGATTTCGTCATATAATCAACAGAGGATTGTCACATCTATATATCCCGTAGTATTTTGTAGTCCGTTTCAACATCTTATTAAAGGCGAATTTGGTTACATCATTTACAAGCTTTTTTCTGTAGTTATCACAAGACGACTGCTAACAAATCAACATTAACCTTACACGACCTTTGATATGCTTAAACCTCAACCATCAATCCTTTGTACTTGGATATCGCCTTATAATCCCAATTAACCATGATTTCACCATTTGAAAGTGAACTGTGTGCTCCTTATTGTAATCTTAAACCCTCCCACACCCACACGCAACGGTATACATACCGATGAGATCGAAAGGGTGGATGCTGCTTCTTTGCATTTTATTCGTTTTTTCCTACCTCGCTTCTTCAACCACTCCATTTGATTAACCCTCCACATTCTCAATTACTAATTGCTCCTGTTCATATAATAACAATTTTGTACTGCTTAGCAATTTCATTCTTCAAATACCATTCCGTCGTTTATTCTTCCGTTATTGAAACTAAATCAATCCCCAATAAACCTTTTAAAAAGTATTTGTTGTGGATCTACAACCTGCAAACAATACAAACTACTCAACCCCCAAACGTTCCCAACACACGCATGGTAGAAAACTGTTGTTTAGTATACCAAGTTGTACTTGTGAGAGGTCAGAAATCAGAGAGGGGAAATGTGAGGATTAGAGATAGCATATCTAGTAATTTGACTAACTTTAGATGTCATTTTCATGAAGAATTGTCGAACTGTACTAATTATATGATGTAACTTTATCTTCAATCATTTGCAAAAATTCAAAATTTTTTTTTCAAAATTCAGTGAAATCTTTTTCAAATTCAAAATTCGAAAAATTTTTTCTCCAAGTCTTGTCTGTTAATTATCTTATCTTTTAATCACTGATATTCGTTTAATTTTACTTGACTCCACCCTTTTATTTCGGGTACAACTCTTGTTGTCAGTTAATTACTTGCTGAATTCAGCCGAGATACGCAACTCGGGTGATGAAATGGTTTCTGGACAACACTTTGAAGGTCTGCATTCAATTGCGAAACATGTTGTAATGCTTGATAGTAACAAAGAATTTGAATTACCCCATTTTTGGGTGCTGTGTCCTTCTCTAATCAATATCAGATTTCATCACTACCATATGTCAGTCACTTGAAATCCCGTCTTTACTGTAAATCTTAATACATACTGTGATATAAAACGATCTTGTAACGTTATAGGAGACGATTTTTTTTTCTATAAAGCTTAATTGAAGGGCATTCTGCGTAAAAGCCATTAAAATACTGCAACTGTGCAGCTATGTATTTCTTGTCTGACTAGCAAAATGTTGTAACTTGCAAGGAAAAAAAGTTGTACCATATTATCTTCGTGAATAACGGAACAAGTGTAGTATGGTAAGTCCTAGAAATGCTATAGGCAGTGTAGCGGAAAAAAAACTGAACCGAATCTAACAGTGCTCAACTGAAACCATTTCAGAAGCGAATATGTGAATACAATGCACAAGAATCGTCATTCCTTCCTTGGAAAATTCCATATTCCGCCCGACGAGCTTCGAAATGTATTGTAAAAAAAATTCCTGTGTAAAGTTCCGATGTACATATCTGAACATTACTATTAAGGAAATCAGTAAAAAAAATGTTCAGCTGCAGCCTAAGCGAGGCGTCATAAATCATCTTAGTCATATTAAATCATATTAAAATGTTGACAGGAACACCATAAAATTAGAGATACACAGTTGCAGTTAATGAAATCATAAGTAATGCACATAACTATTCGGATAAAACTTGATGTTTCTGAAAAACATAGTGAAAAACATAAACAGGATACCCGAACATGAAGCGAAATTAACTAAAGCGCCACTTGGTAAAAGGACCCAATGTTTTCAGATCATATCGTTTGGAAAACACTTCTCAAATCAGATCGAACTCCGAGTAAGTCAGCGATTTTTGCAGAACAAGTCAGACTTAAGCGAGGTTGCGAAACAAAAGAGCCTTAGAATAAAGCCTCCGTCAAACAATAAATAGGTTTCACAACAGATTCGTTATTAATCTATGATTTAATGATCATCACAAGTGTGGTTATTTTCGAATTACAAGAACTTTGAATTGTTGTTATTATCCCTTGCCAACATACATGTAGCGATTTTAATTTTTAGCCAAGTAAACCTATAAAAAAGTTTTTTCACCATATTATGATTTAATTCGTTCACTACTTGAAGTTCAATTACTGCAAGCATTCAGTGCAACGAAGAAAGTCAACCGCATATCAAAATTTGTCTTCTATCCTGCTTATTATAGACTTACACTGAAATTCACTCATAAATAACAGTTGTAAAAAAAGCACCTTTTCTCATAAATACAATCATTGTGGTTTCAAGTCCTTGCCGATTCGATATGCGTGCGTATTGTTCCAATCAAATTTCACACCTGTTACGGGCAACTGACGGCGCAGGGCTTTGAATGTTGTGGCCGACATTTGTTGGTAATTTTCTTGAACTGCATCCTGAAAATGATACGAGCAGTATTTTAATAGTTTTGTAAGTTTTCAATGCAGCTGTCTTTTTTATTTTGACATTCATTAATCACTGCTAAAGTAAACAGACTTGCCTGATACTTCGATTCTTCATCCCAAATGAATCTAAACACATCTTTTGCGGTTTGTGCGAAGTCGGCCTGAAATTTTATTTTGTGATTATCTTTTATTTCCCTTTTATTTTTTCCCTTTATCCGTAACAAAGATATTCGAAAGATATAAAAACTAACAGTGTACGTAACTTTGGCAGATGTCTCCTTTGTTGATACAAGTTGAACATTGCCGTCTTCGTAATAATGAACGTGTACTTTGATTATGCCTTTAATTTCACACTGTGCGTTTTTACCATCCGCAACAGGTATTGTCCACTGTGAACGCCACCGTCCATTCCTATGAAATTAAAATGGGTAATTCAAAATACAAAATTAAAACCTGATATATGAATCCTACATTACAATGCTAGTTTTTTCATTTAGTGTTCTATTTGTCATTATAATGGCGAAAAAAATTGCGTTACTGGACAATGAAGCACATTATATCATACTGAAATGCAAAATTAGAATTGATAACTCTTACCATCCTTCATCGAATACTTAGTACTATAAATTTGAAAATCATATCCATAAAATGACTGATAGCTTTATCACAGAGAAAAATAATCGGTGGTAATACTTTACCAGAAATTTTTGGGTTGATAACGATGACTTTCGATACACAATGTCAATGAGTCGTTGTTCACAAATACTGCTGCTATACCCGTTTCTTCGTAGTGGCTCTCAATGTATTTGTCGGCTTCCTGCATAGTAAGTTCAGTATTTGCAGTATTTAGAAACAGATATTTGTTTAAAAGGATGTGAAATTTGCATCTACTGGAGGACATTACCATAAATTTCTGCATAACTTTGTTCTCCAAGTTTCCACAAAACCTAGACCAAATTTTTCTATTTCAGCACATAATTTGGAGATATTTCTATTGAATGATCAAACAACTGAAACACTGTTACATTAACAGTGGTGACCGATTACATAAAACCTAGACAACAAACTTCTTGCACCGCTTTCCGCCAAGTTTCAGAATTGAAGTCATTTGCGCTTTCTGCCTGAATATCGGTTGCTTCTTTCCGTAAATGTTCGTATTTGAATGAATTTCTTGATCTAGGATCGTAAAATCGGCCATTCGGCATTTCATTGAAAGGTGTAATTAAAGTCTGCAATCAGAACTCCAGAAAATTCCTGACATGTACGAGTTCCAATTTCACAGTACGGCCTCCTCAATTAGATTCCCCAACAGCTCCCTAATTAATAAAAGATTTCACAGTGCTTTAAAACGCATCTTAAGGCATAAAAAAATGTGAAATAGGGTCCAACATTTTAGACAAGTTATTTCTCACAACACAGTAGTCGAAACCATTAAAGATTACTAAAAACAAGGCAATCAATTCCATAAATTAAAATGAGTATTACCTGTTTATCAACGCTTTCCAATTTAACAGGGATAAATTGTTCCTTATTATACTGTGCAAATGCAGCCGCACAGCCATCCTTCAACAGGTTATCATTGTTTAGCAACATACGTACGTCGTTGAAAACCTATGAAACAAACCATTAATTTTTCACATGTTCGTCAGTCCCAACAACATAATTTAAAAAAATCTTTTTTAGATGAAGTAAATTTTGAAAACCTCAAACAAACGAACTTCATTAACAGGAAATTCTTGAACAGACTGTTAGCTAATTAAGGTCACTAACGGACAACCTAACTGATAGAATTTACAAAAATAATCAGACGATTAAGAGTGTGTTCAAAGAAGTATGTACGAAGCAATATGTGAGTTGTAGCAACGACGCAGATGACGAAAGCATTGAATTGAACGATAGTAAAACCTTCCAAATGTCAGTGAAAACTCTCTAGCTGTTACAATATTACAAATTTAAGTCTTACACTTGCAATTTGAAAATCTTATTTATCAGATTTCTCCTGCCATTTAAAATAACCAGCAGCACTAATAATGTCTCAGATTATACTGTTAGACACAAAATATAAGTTAAGCGACTCAAAAAAATAAATCAATTAAAACCTCATTAAACTCTCCAGGAGGAGAGTGCAAGAGGAAATTGGAGACAATCCGTATATTATCGTTCCCAGTGACCACATTTTCTTCTGCCATTTTGCCTTTTTAACGAAAAAGAAGCTGCAACGAATTGGGCCCTCCTCTGTAACAATTCCTAAGTCATTTAAAATATGAACTTAAAGTTTTCAATTTTATGACGCTTCAAAATATGACTGGTCAGACCATCCAAACTAACATACCTCACCACGCACAATATTCTGTTAAGTAGCCAAAATCCACGCTATCATATCACGCACCAAGTCGCAATAAATCTCTATAAGACCTAAATTTTTCAAACCCTTCCTCCTGCAACAGCATTGTCTTGTCCCAGGCGTCTTGAGCGAAAATCCGTAACACCGATACCACTGAGAGTTTGGGTACTGCAGGACTTAAATGATGTAAAGTTGTTGTAGTTAGCATCGCGTAAGTCCACCTACCGTAACTGCAACTCAATTTCATACCACAAATGTCAGTAAGCATTCTTGTTAATCAGTTTCATCATAAAAAAATAGTGCAACACTGACACTAGCCCATCCTTCATGTTAATTAACCCTTTCCAGACATCGAATTCATTACTCACTCTTCATGTAGCACCTATAAATAACCGACCATTTCTATGCCTTCTCTATATTTTCAGCGTTAAAGGAGCGGAAAATCAGAGTAAAAGATCAGCAGTGGAACGGTTTAAAATTGCTGCAGCAACTGCCAAACAATTTTTGATTATTTTTTTCCTTTGAGCACTTTTTACCGTCTTTTTTCTAATTGTTGCTGTCAAGCCCATTGCCATTCCCCCTCACGAGAGCTTAACAATACAAGAAGATAGAATAAGTAGGATTCGAAGTAATCGGTGCGGTGAATGAAAAATGCAGGCGATGAACATCCTTTCCAAAGATAATAACAAAAAGCTCCGAAGTTCACCTTTGATAATCTTAAGTTTCTTTATGTAATATTTTCAAAACTTCCAGCTCACTGATGGACTTTTTTTTCCCTGCACAGATTAAGTGAACTAGGAGAGTCCCCAAGCAGTGAATAACTCCATTGTTCATTTGGAGGATTTAACCAAATCAAACTGAAAAATTCGGAATAGAACACAAGTATTACCAACCAAAGGCTTTTAATTTTTCACAGAATGTTTGCTATCTTCAATAAAAAACTTAAGGGATATAAAAAATTATGTGATGAACGGTTTGTCCGACTTTAATAACCTAGTGCCTTGGAAGTCATTAATGACACTGTCTTCCGTTGATCACTTTATTTGATTGATCGTTCACCTTCCATCTTTGTATTTAAAACTCACTCTTTATCTAAAAAAATTTCATCGACGGATAATTTTTAAATTCATTCATTAAAAATGCATATATTTCAAACACTTCACAAAGTTCTAGAAGTTAGGTTTCTTGTTCAATTTTTTTTTGCATTTTTCACTTTTAAAATGCTATAAGCAGCCTCGATGCAGAATGATGCATGAAACAAACAAACAGAAAAAAAGAAATTGATTAATTAAGATAATGAGAAAAATCAAGCGCATTAAAAGGGCATCGTAGTCGGATCAATACATCATCCAGTATTTTGAAATATATTATCTCCCCCTATTTTTTTGACTAAGTAAACTAATAATTTGTAGCAACTAAATGCACAGGATTTAGAATTAACAATCAGGAATTCAAGATCATGATAAATCTACAACCTTAAAAAAGCCTAGAATTTTAACTTCCACGTTATGGACTGATCTGCCGACCACAAAAATTATTCAGAAAATACTACAGGTAAGTTAATCGCAAACCAGATCATAGTATGTTTATGATATCAGTGAATCTAAAATAAGCTAGGAGATAATAGTGATAGATAGTAACCAACATTTTCAATTAACCACAAATGGTTTGCCAATTTTATGCCTCTCTTTGCCTAATAAGTTCAATTCTTTACGTTGTATTTCACGCTCACTCATGTTTTGCTTTCTCCGTCGCTTTAAATCTTTTCCAGCTTGGATAAACAAGAACACATTTATCGTCAGTATTATAGCACAGGCAGTTAAGACTTTACGTAGTAGTTCATGAGCCTTGTTGACCTGAAATGCATGAAATTCCCATCGAATATTCTCTTCTAATTTTCAATATATTTTGGTGTTTTTTATAACTTTGGAAGAGAACTTCAAAATACGTACTATTTTATAACGTTAAATACACTTCCTAAGTCAGACGTACTGTTTTGATACCTTCATATAGTCAGATGCGTTACTCCATAATACCTCTCGACCACCAATAACACTTCGATGTGTAATTTTTTCCACATCAATAATCTTCTTCTGAACCCTGAAATAATTTCGATAAACTTGTTTTGCAAAAGGTCATGTACTCCAGGGTACACAGAAATTTTTTTTACCAAGTATTCACACAACATTTTTCTCTCATGAGGAGGATTAAAAACTTAACTTACTCTTCAGTTTGACTTTTAGTTGGCTTCGAAATGTTTTCGTGCCCGTATAAAATGTGGCGCGCTCGACATGCATGAATGATGTTAACTCGCCTTTTCAGGACCTCAAGCATTTCAGGCCGCTGTTTCAAGAGCCCTGCAACATGCCAAAGTAAACATCTTAATTCCGGAATAAACTGCGTTTTTCAATCGAATAATAGATCGAAAGAATGCGGAATGACTGAGGAAAGTCACCAATGAAAATTTCCGATCCCACTGAGGCGACATGATTTTACTTAGAGACGAAGCGTTAACGACCGCTTATTATTAGATTAGAGTTATTGTTTCGTTATGTAAGACGTCTGATACGCAACCATCTTAAATGTAATGGTTAAATATTTGAACATATACATCAGGAAATCCAACTGATGAAAAAAGGATTCACGTTCTTGTTTTCACCAAGACATATTTCGGTGTGATTGTTGCCTGACATTGTTAAACAGAAATACATTATATTTGTTTCTAAAATAATAGTTTAGTTTCATTTCAGACTGACTTGAATGGGAGAGTACAGGAGACTTTTTGAATACTTCGTTATCGTTGGCTTGGAAGATGGAGCTGAGGATTTGATACCTACAGCTCAAGAGTGTGGCTGCCGGAACTCAGCTCCATTAGCACCAATTACTGATATCTGTGTGATCTTCCCCGGTTTGGGTGAAACGGTATTGTTGTTTCCATTTTAATCAAAATTTGAAATTAAAAAATTTTTAATTGCTCTCTCCATGTTGTTTCTTCCAGGTTCCAGATGGATTTGAGCGTATCACAAGTACACCGATGGGATACGCCGCTGATCTGAACCATGGTTCATTACGGACACCATCAGTCTTTTTATGTTTCCGCCGAGGGTATCACAAGCCACCTTTAGTCGATATCGGTTAGTTTTGTATGTATTCGCTAATAGTATTTGTTAGAGTTTGGTTTATGATCATTTAGACCTTCTGACCTACATGTTCAGGTGTGTTGGATGAGGGTCGCGGGGAAAAGCCAATGCTTGACTCGAATACTGTGCTGACGACTCCTTTCGGCCGTTCTGCCAATGTTAACAATGCCTCACCAGGTATCTAGTTACTCTTTCCTGAAACAATTCCTTTTTTAAAGAATTCTCTAAGTCCAGCTGACTTTGGAGTAAATCAGTTTTGACTTCCATTTAAGGTGTTTTCCTGACATATCGTCGTGCACAAGCCAATAGTGCCCCAAGCCAACTTGTTGTTACTCATATTTGTGTTATTTTGGCAAATAAAGGAGAGACTGCTCCACATACTTACTATAAAATTCCAAAAAATCTAAACAAGGTTAGAATTTCATGCTACATTTCGTAGAGTGAATTAGTATTTATTTAATGTTTGAGGACTGCTGATTTCCCGAAAAATTCCTTAACAGATTTTTTTTGATTTAAGAAGTTTTTAATTTATTTACAATTTGGTACTGAATATAACGGTTTAATATCCAATTCACTTCATTTTTCTTCATATTTTCTCGTACTGCAGACACCGAAACATTCGTACTTACATTGATAAATAAAATATCACTGAAGGGACTATTATCATGAAAAGCAGTTTTTCTTTAGGGCATGGTTGGTTCTGATGTATTTCTGTGCTATAAAAAATCGCAAGGGACTTCGAAACGAATAGCATACAAGCCAACAGTTCTGGATCATTTTCCTTCAGATAACAAATTTACATTGGCTCAGAATATACCAATGTTTTGCCTTCCGGTGGGTGCTTTAATAGAATGTTGGCCAGCGAGGTGTCAACCACCGGACAAATTATTCTCTACTTTTGTTCTCACTGATCAGGTTCTAATTCCCTTTTAATACTTGAGTTTTTCTCATTTCGACCATTTAAAACTTTGGTTTTGTAAATTCCGTTTTGTAAATTTTAAAAAAATTTTGTAAAAATGAAATGAATTTTGATATTGATAAACAGATATTTTGTATTTCCTTGCCGCGTTTTTAACGGCAGTTGCTTACTCAGGATGGGAGCAAACTGTACGGCTCATCGGTTACCTTCTACGAACCTTACACGAAGCCACTAAGCATTGAACAGATGGAAAAATTGGAGTTGATGAATGAAACGGTTACACGTGGAACAGTAGAAGATGCTTCTAACACCAATGATCCTGCTGAACAGGTTTTTCAAAGCCTTAATTTTTTCGTGGTTTCTTATAAATTACGATTTAATCCGTGTGAAAAGTTTGTGATTTCAGATGACATTCCACAGTAATATGTCAATTTGTATCATATCAAAATATCCATTTTTTAATGCATTCAAACGGTTCCTGTTTTATCTTCATCGCATGTCCCTCTCAGGTGCACACTCTGTTCCTGTGGAACGTTATATTTCTCATCTTGTGAGTTTTTCTGTTCTGCTGTTACATCTTTTTTCTTTTATATGAAGGAGTATTACTGTGCTTAATGAGCTTAATAAGTTCATTTCTCAGAGCTGCTATCCGTCTTTTGCAAACTGCATATGAACGAAGATGACATATCCTTTATGTGGTTATGACTCCTTTAATAAGCCCGGTGTTCGAACTACCACTAAAATGAACTAGTGCCAAGACTTCATATTCGAAGATTATTTTACTCTATGGCTGAAATATTTCATAGTCAGACGAGAGTTTTTCTTTCTGGTCCAAAATATTGCTGTTTTAGCTTTATGAAGTGTCGTTTCCATCACCACGGTGTCCACGTGTATTGGTTCAGTTGGGTAATGAAACAATTTCATTTGAAAACCATGACGATTCGCAGTTGCCTCTCTCTGGTGCTGCTTTTTTCGATACTCTGAAATGTCTCGGGCCACAAAATCTGATGTATGGATCTACTATTAGATTAATATTTTGAAAATTTTTTTAGACTAATAGTGTATTGCAAACACTTCATCTATACAAGGGAAGATTTTGATTTTTAACAAATTTGTGAAATTTCGAAGCTTTATGTAAATTTAGGTATTTGATGCTGCTTGCTTTGTTGGAACAAAAAATATTAGTTCATTCATTGCGTCCTTGGCTACTAACAGCTGTTGCGGAAAGTGTCTGTGCTCTGATGTTTCCATTTCACTGGCAATGTCCCTATATTCCGCAGTGTCCTCTTTCGCTTGCTGGTGTGCTTCATGCTCCACTTCCGTTTATTGCTGGTGTCGATTCCAGGTAGATAAATCTCACGGTAATTTAGAAAACTAGTCAAATTTTCAGGTGGATTTTGGGTTTGTAAAACTGCTTTAAGTAAGGTAAAGATGTTCAGAGCTCGGTGGCAAAGTAGAGTTTACAGTTTGTCAACTGAAGTCTAAGAATTTCTCCTTACAGGTATTTCGATCTCTACGAAGATCCACCTTCTGATGTTACTTGCTTCGACCTTGATACTTCAACGATTAGTTTCTCTTCTGTTCGGCAAACGTTGAAACTTAGCATGCTTCCGAAGGTTAATACCGTGCATAGTCAGTTTTTATTGCTTTCATTCATTGTCTGGCAAAAAAGGAGTTTAAGGAAGTTTTTATCGGTTTTATTGACAAATTGACGCCGTTTAACGGAACCTTTTTTAGAAAGCTTCACGACAACTGAAGAGCAGTCTTGAGAAACTTCATAGAAGACTTTATCAAGAAGAATTTAATGTAATTGCTTTGCGAAAAAATATGGATTTCATGCCCCTGGATATTGATTATGATATACAACGTAAGAAAAGGATGCTTGAAATCAACGTCCAGGATGCCTTTCTTCGGTAATTATTATCATTTCCTTGCAGTTATTGCTGTCACAGACTTTTATGTTGTCTGGAAGTTTTATGGTTTACCTAATTCCACGCGTTTTTGCTTTTCATGATGTTTTAGAAGATTTCTGTTTGATATTAAGGAAAGGATTTGGTGCCTTCTAACTGATTTCCATGTTTTACTTTCAGATTCATGGCTTCTTTGATGCAAGGATATACCGCTTATCTCAGACCTATTCGTTGTGCCCCGCGCTGTGTAGGAGCTACTGATACTGGCGCGCTGTTTGATCTTGATGCCTTTCTTCGCTCTCGTGATAAGTAATTTGTTTATCTATGCATTAAATTATGCTGCACTACAAAGTTTGTACAATTATGTTCTGTTCAGTTAATCTGAATGAAAATATTTGCAGAGATCTTTTTCAGATCATCACTGGAATTTTTCAAACGCTTCAGCGAAACACAGTCATTTAATCGTTTTATTGAAGAGCGCTCATTTGTTTCTGACAAAAATACTTACAACGCATTTTTTGATGAATGTATTGCAAAAATTTCGCAAAATGGTAATTCAATTCATCGTATGTGTAACTGGAAACCACTTGTAATTTGTTAAGTTTTTAGGCTAGTCTGATTCGATTTTTGTTGATGAAATAATTTATATTCGGGAGATTTTCCTTATATATTATATAAGATTGATAAGTGCGTCATATTTTTTACGATAATTTTTAAAATAATTTGTACGACATTTTTTAAGATAATCATTCTTCGAATGATTCTCTTGTGGAATATGAGATGTCGGCGAGTTGTCAGACGGAATTCGTGCCACCCCCAGAAGCTACTATCAACTCAGATGGCCAAGAATTAACCTATAAATATGAATGTTTTCCAAGGAAGCTTGAACCAACTCTGTTCCAGCTCGAAAATTTACGGAAAATGAATGCCGAAATGAAAGGCTCGGCCACTAGCAGTGGTAAGCAACGAATAAGCTACAATTTGCCGGTATATATTTTCAGTAGTTTTATTTTGTAAACCTTGCGGTTTATTTCACTTAAACTTCCAGATAGTTTGGAGAGTGCTTTGATTCGTACAAAGCAAGAAGCACGAAGCGCTGTTGAAACGGCTGTATTAAATGCTCGACATTCACCAGTTACATGGCCAAAAACTTTGCTTTTTTATGCATATTCTATTTGGTTTATGCTGCTACCTTCGCTTGTTCATCTTGCAAAGTCAAAAGTGAAGATTTTGCGACTGGCACTTCATGTATGCTGTCTTAAATTACTTTCTATTTTTTTTTGATTCCACTACAGCTAATAACGAAATTGCGCTGACAGCTCACTTCATCTTCAGAAATTCTTTAGTGTTTGTGGGAATTAACATTTCGTTCCTTTAAATAACACTTGTTCTCCTATCAGTTATGTACTTTGTTCAGTTCCTGATTGCTTTAAAACAAAACATTATTAAACTTACTTGTTTAGATACTGGACAGAATGGAATATTCGGGTGTTATACCACTCGACCAGGTATGCTACCGCATTGTGATACAATTGTGTGGCGATTTTGGACATCCTATTCTTGCCGTTAAAGTCCTTCAAGCAATGCAAGTAAGTTCATGAAATCCTCTAAATTGAGATCTCATATTTTGCATAATATATTACTCTCCTTTTTGGAATTTTAGAGAAGTGGTATGGAACAGAATGCAGTCACGTATGGCATCTATCATCAAGCAGTTCTGAAAGGTGGTTGGCCAGTGGGTGATAGATTTGAAGCTGTAAGAGCATGGAATCGCTTAGCAATTGTAGTGCGAGCTATTTCATTATTTAAAATGAATTTGTCTTTAGCTTCAAGTCGCCGTTCTCTGCAGTTCGGTTCGGTTAGTGCTACTAGCTTTGTTCAGCTTCAACACTAATTAATTTATGAATTACTATTTTTTAGAATATGTTTTGCAGATATCTGCTCCTGACAGTTGGTCACATAGTGAAAATGCATCGTGTGGTAGTGCAACGAAAGAAAATGAATTATTTTCTAATGAGGTAGCTTCTTGTTTGAAATTCCGCAAGAATACCAAGAAAATTCTTTGTCATTTTGCAAGTACTTTTCTTATGTGGCTTATTAGATTCATAGAAATTGGCAAACGAATTCTATGCCTTAAAGAGTGGAAATGTTTTCTTATGAGGTTACATTCCCGTAAACTGGCCTTTATACTTTTGTAAACTTAGATGCCAGGATTAGCGGCTTTCAATGTGGATGAAGGTGAATCGATGCTGGACCAGCCATCACACTTGGAGAATACAGTAGTTGGTTTTTAAGTTTTAAATGGTCATTTCAATCAATTCTTTATTTTCTTTTTTCTGATGAAACTAGCTTTTGGTTCTAGTCATTCCTCCATAGCTTATTTTGAGGTTCCACCATCAGAAAAAAATTCAAGCGACTCATTAATGGACCCTTTGGGAGCTATGAATATGTCACAGAATTTACCGGCAGCACCAAAACAAACCAGCGAAACGATGAGTCCAAGTCGATTACGATTCATCAAAGAGCATAGTACTTCGCCATTTGCTAATGAGGTGTTCTTTGTGAAACTGTTTTCAGATGTGGATGGGCGAATATAGCATTATTTGAATATTCGAAAAAGTTAATGCATTATTATAGTACTACATCTTAGAATAGCGAAGATAAAGTGTTATAAGTTCGTAGATAAACTTCAACATGTTCATGTTTGTTGCCAAAATATGCTGCTCTGTTTTTGCTGCAGCATGAAGAATCAGTGGATTCAAGACTGAACGAAAAATCGAATTCGTGGCTTCAAGGCCTAACAAGCAGCCCAATTGTTAGCAAATTTATGCGCGCCAATACTACAAGTATTTGTTAAATGAATTTTTGGAATCGTATCTGAGTTTGAATGCAGATTTCTTCTGCTGCGGGGTCACCGCTTTAATTTTAAAAGTATCTAATTATGTTAATTAGGAACATTTGTTTATCCAGTTGGTAGGTAGTAACACAAAAATGGGCCTTAATTTTTCAGATGAGTTTAAAGCAATTTAGAGGAAGCAGAGTTGTGCGTTTTTACACGCGTTAATTTTTCTCAGGATTTGAAGTTTGTTGAATCCCGTTCAATTTCTGTGGATAGTTACTTCTGTTTTCGGTAAAGTATAATAGTTTATCAAACTGGAGCTATCCAAATATACAGAAATTAAGGCAATTTTGAATCGCCTTTTGACAAGAACGATTCGTCGCTCACTTTATCACCGAGTTTGGCATCTTTGGTCATTCATATGAAAAAAGGTTATGATGATGTATTGCAAGCTGGAAATTTGTCATCACGTCTACGTGAAGGAGTCAACACTTTGGTGAATGAAGTGCGCAGTTTAAATCGTTCTCATGCGAAGGATGTGGGCGAAAGTACTCACAGTTCACAGCGTGAAATTAATGAACAGTCGGATCAGGTGGAGATTTCATTCTTCTTGCTATATGTCTTAACCCTTTTAAGATATTGGCCACAAATTTTTTTTCTTGGTGTTGAAAATTGCTGTGGACAATATATTTTTGGGTTTTGTGAAGAATTTGCAGTTTTAGTCCGTTTCATTTTTAGCAGCTTCATCTAAATGACCCGTTGTTCCAATTGGATTCCGGTTCACATTGTTCACTACTTCCGTCTGACTGGTGGTTAGCTGACCAAATTTTCGCTTCCGCTTCTACTCCACACGAACTTATCGATGTCGCGATCTCTTCCGCTTCTCTTTGTCCTGCTTGCAAAATGGTTCATTAATTCTTGTGATTCGTCTTTTACAATTGACGTTTCGTTCTTTATGAGTAGAAAGTTTTTTTTTTTTAAAAAAAAAACAATATTTATATTAAATGTACAACTCTTGCGAATTCTAGGTTGTGTATGATGAAGACCTAATGTCAGGGTGGACAGTCGATGAATCAAATTTGAATACTAGTTGTGTTTATTGTGATTGTGCTTTTGTTCCCTCGTTGACCATTAAAATTCATCCGCGAGAAATGCCGGTGGAAAGTAGTTGGTATCTGCCGTCATCCTTTGCTGTTGAAACTTCGGATGATGACAGTACATCGCGCTGTAATGGAGACAACGAGTCTATAGCCAGTCAACTCTCAGTTGGTGCTTTAAATTTCTCCTGTAGTTGTTACAGTCATTTGTAAGTTTCGAAAATTTTTAGTGATTAATTCTTGTATTTTTAGGTTCCATTTCTAAGTCCTCTTGTTTTGCGTCGCGAGTTAGAGAATTTATTAAGCGGAAATTATTTGCTTCCTGTATATTCGTCACTAAAACACTCTAATCCAATTGTTTTCTGGAATGTTCTGTACTATTCTCGTCGTTTATCCTTGCCAACGCATTTTCCTAGCTGGCTTGGGCAGTCGGTTCATATACGATGTGTTTATGACGTACCGGTTTTGCACACAGAATTCACTCCACTGTTTTTTGTAAATCCATCACACAAGGTTCGTTGTATTATCAGTAAAGCAAAGTCTAACTTTTTTAGTAAAAATATGTCAGCTAAAATCTTCAAGAAGTAGAGTATTAATTTATTAACTGTAGTGTCATGTGTTTAATCTAATATCATAAAACAGCTTTTAGGATGGTTTATTACCAAGCAGTGAGCGTAGTGTTAGCATATGGCAACATGTGATTGCTGCCGTGCAACAGTCCAGCATTCTTCGCGCATTACAGGTCATTCTATCTGAAAACCGTAGCGCTATTGACAATGGCAAATTTCCACGTCGATTCCCGCTGTTCAGGTATTTTAGGTCATCCTCGTTGTTTAGTTTAATTTGCACCAATACAGTCACGTAAAGTTAATGTCTGCTTAGATGAAGGAATTATTTTTTCTAGAATGAAGTTTTAAAAAGTAGCTAGTCGAATTCAACTATGTATGTAAGGGTACAGAGGTATTTGCGGTTTTTACGTTGTTGGAATTTGCATCCTTGTATTGGGTTACATTGGTAAGTAAATGCCACTACGCCGTGCTCATTTCATGCTCAGTTTTCGGCCAAATAATCACTGTGTACACGTATTTATTTTAAACAAAGAAAAAAGTTATATTGAAGACAAAGCAAATTTGAACGTTGTTTCATTACTTAAAAGTGCATAAAGTAACGAATGCAGTTTCTAATAGCAACGGAATTGTTGGCTTATCAACCTAAAAATGTACAGTGCAGTTGCTTTTCTATCTAGGATTTTTACTGTTATGAGGATTTCGAAGATGACGGGGTTAGTGATCGGCGTTCAGAAATTAGCTTGCTTCAAGTGAGACCCAACTGGCTAGTAACTACTATCGAGTTTGCTTGTGTTACAACTCGGTGAGAAGTTGACATAGAATTCAATATCAGTAGAGAGAAGTTGGAAAAGTAGAAAGTAGATATCATATTAGCCGGCTGATGATCAACACAATTGCTGTTTTAAAATATTACTTTCTTTGGTTCTACGTGGTAACAGGAATCATTTTCTGATCGAACTGTGATGTGCAACAATAAACAGATTCTATGTGATATTAGCAACGATCATGGACAAACAACCCTTAAAGAACTTTCAAAGCTAAAGTTACATTTAAAAAAAGTTATGGTCACTGTATTTGCTAGAATTAGAGCTTTTTGAAACTATTCCGATCATATTAGAGAAATATGATTGGTAAGGCAGTGAAATGCGTTAAGAATTGCAATTTTTTTAATGATTTAGCAACGGTTATTTTCCATGACAGCAAACATCGCAAAGGCTGAAATAATTAGGGCTACCAAATTTCGTCTAGTTCCCAACTTCGGCTAGCCTAAAATTTTTTGCAACAAAACACTTCTAGAACAGGTGAAGTGTAGATTAAAATGAACAAATTTTACTACTTGTTAACAAAAATATCATTTTTCCTACCTTGATGATGTGTTTGAAAATTTAAATTAGAAACCAAACCGCAAATATTTTTGCACTAGCCACTAGCTTATTTTATATCCATAACTTCATATTGTTTCTAAATATAGTCGAAGGAATTTTATTGGTTGGAATGGTGTAAAAGAAAAATTGGTGCATGGTAGGGAATAGTCCAAAGTATTGTTTTGTTGATTACTTTCATTGCTTTAGCGCGTCGCTTTTAAAATTAAGGTAGGGAATTTCTTGAAACCGTCGACTTTGTTTAATTTTCATAATCACGATTTTTTGATGGAGGTCTGACTCTGAACCTAACTGAGAAAAAGTGATAACAGTAAAATGGAAAAAAGATGAGAGAGAGAAGGATAATTGTGAATGTTCGCATAGTATATCTTTCACAAAATGGAGAAAGGTTTAATTGCATAGTATCTGTCTTTTACAAAATTCTTAGCTCCAGTTAAAGTACGTTTCTACGTGTTATAAATACACAAATTTTTCCAGAGACGTTCAGTTTGTGGCATTGGATAAATATGGTAGCGCAGTTGATCGAGATCAGCTGGATGAGCAATATCGTTCCGATTTCGAGCGCCTCCCACCTCGTATCCTGCCACTACTACCTTACTCTGACTATCCTCCCAAAAGCCTTTCCAGAATTTGCCGAAAAATCTTTCTACCGCTTGATGTATTCTAATGTATATTTTGTGTATATTAGTCTTTTCCTTCAAACGGTCTTTAGCTTCCGCACATTAATGATCATCACTGTTTTGCATTTATTTTAGAATTGATAATTTCTGAAAGATGAATGTTGCGGGTCATAATAAAAGAGCGGATGTTTACTGATTATGTTAAGGAAAATACCATAGCCATTTTTTCCAAGATTTTATTTCAGGACCATTCAGGATTTTTGACTTTTTAGTGCATTGGTTTATCGATCTTAGCAGCCGATTGAATTTGATGTGTCTTTGTGTTTGAATAGGAAAAAAAGAGTAACTGTGTTTTTGGAACTCTCTGAGCTCTGCTTTGGAAAGATCCCCAGTATGCGAGGTTCTGCATGTCAAGAATTTAATAATGAATAAAATATATACAGCTGGATGTGGGCGATGAGCTTCAAAGAAAGAATGGATGATCGTGCTCGGCTCATCCATATGTAAGAAGTTTTTAAGAGTACAGTATTTGTATAAATAATGCAGTATTATAGATTGAGATACTGAAATGTTGGAGTGTCTTTATAAAAAGTAAAGTTTTGATGTGGTTGGTGGTGTTCGGTACTTCACATTTCACACTGCAATGGTTTTAAATCGAAGTGATTTATGACATAGTCATGGGGGTCTGTTGATGGCTGTTGCAAGGTGAGGATGAGATGAGATGGGCATGCAACATACATTAAATACCCATTTAATTAGCGAAATTTTACTGCTTATAAATCAAATATACTACAGAAAGGAAAAGGATGTGGGGAGGAGGATTCTCTGTTGAAAATCAGCGACCGTCAGAAATAACAGCGAAGAATTTTTGTCTTGCCGTATCAAACTTTTCATCTTCTACCTCTTTCGAAATGTCCTTACGTTATCAATTTCTTTGGATTAGTTTGTGATATTTTCACCACTGAATGTGTTGGGTTTATCAGCCATGTTCAGATGAAAGTCAACTGAAGTATGAAGTAATTATATATGCTGTTCTCGAGGTGGCAAACATCTTCAAGCAAGGTTACTCTGCACAGTAAATGGTTCGGGTGAATAATTCTTATTACCAAGTAAGTAACATTTCAACAAATTCTCACTTTTATGAATACATTTAAGCTAAAAGCAGAACTGAGGAAAAAAGCATTATTTCATTCGTAAATTTAAATCTTTCTTTCGCAATTTGCTCAATTCAAAAAGATCTTCATTGAAAATTTCATTTCATCTAATATCTTTGGAATGAAATTTTCAGTTAAGATCATTCTGCGCCAAAAAAAGTAACAAATTTAAAATGACTGGATTCAAATCTGATTGATTGGTTACACGTTGTGTTATTTTCCTTGTTTCCCAAGGTTGTCCAAGCTAAGAGGTCATAAGGTGCATGATAAGAAAGACATCCTTGGAGTAATGGTTGATCAATAATATTCACAAATCAGTGAAACCTGTAAATGAAATTATTTGATAGGTTGTGAGGAAGTAATGCATTAATAAAATTAAAGGATTTGTACTGCAGATGGATGAAACTTGTTAAGAATCAATGGTGAATGCAATGTTTGCTTAAATGTGTCTATAAAGCTTTAGAAATCCTGACATTTTTAGCCCAAGTTAGACTGTTTGTATTTATTAGTACTATTTCAATTTCACTACCAAAAAGCCATTTCATGCGATTTGTGCTGTAATTTAATCTGACCAATTTTTTTTGTTTTTGCTTACGAACAACAAATCAGTGAAGAAGTTGCCGACACATTTCTTGTCGACTTCTTAATATATGAAACAAAGAGAATACTTAAAATTAAATGTACTAAAAGTGAAGCATTTAGTGGAATGTTTGCTTCGTCAACAATGTTGTCGTTCTGATAAGAATTACTGGGCGTATTCATAAAAATAAAAATGTCCATAGCATGTGGGAAAAAACTTTGGCGAATCAAGTGTTATCATCATTAACTGATAGCATTTAATTGGCGATTATCAACTGAATCAGTAATACGATCCTCACAAACCAAATAGGTCATAAATTTTCCAGGCAATGCATGCATGCTTAGAAATTTAACCTTCGAAATCAATTTAGAATTGAATGTCACTTATAATTACTTGTCATGTTATTTGTGGATTCTTAAGTACGAAATAAATTTTCACCGGTCATGAGAAATAGATAAACGAAAAATGAACAAGTAAACAAAAATACTTCTTTATCAACACATCACTACCGGTGCAAGAATTTGGTATTTCGCTATTCTGATGATTTACACTGGCACACAGGCTTTTGAAGATTAAGGTTCACGCTTTTTCAAACTCTTCGATAGACATTCAGAGTAGCAGTGGTAGAGTGCATGACGAAAGTTGAAAAAATGAAAGTAGATGGATTGAACTTTTGCGCGTAAATCTGTATGTATGTATGTCCGATGTATGTATGTGTGTTTGTGTGATAGGTTCAGTGTAACCAGCTTAACTACAATAACGCGGTTCCTGATAGCTTTATATTTTCCCCAGCTTTATCGCTAGAACAACAATTGTAGGAGATGCAGGAAGACTGAGGAATTCAGACAGGAAACACTTAGATAGCTGAAAGTTTTTGTTTTAAAATTTCTTGTATAGAGAGACATACGCAAATACATATACAGCTTTAATAACGGCACAACTAGGAACATGTGAAGAAAAACATTTGCACACCTATTCTTCACCTCACACTTAATGAAACGATCTTCTCTGTTCTTCAAATTGCTACTTCCTTCCAATCTTTTATTTCCCCTAATTTGTGATGCTTTTACACTTTTCTTGCTCCTAAAAAATGAATGCATTTTTTCTACAAATTGTTTCCCATACCTCTAACTAAAAGTATTTTACCGCTTGTAAAACAAAACAGAACTGTTGATCTGCAAAATGAAATCACTCTGGAAAGAATTTCTTGTACTTTTTAACTCTTTGCCATCTCTCCATCTGCTATCCCGAAACTTATAAATCACTTCTCTAGTCTTCTTCGTCTCATCCCATTCAATTATTGGTCTGTTGAAACTTCCCCGAATCCGAATTGTATCATTATTTCTTCCCATGATGTTCTGATGTGTTGCATCTAAAAAGATTCCGGAAAAGAGAGAAAAAGAAAATAAAAAAGAATTCACAGATATAAATAGCAATTCGTTGCTTGAATTATGCTTCCCTCTTCTTTCAACTGTGGTTCAATCTTCTTAGTCTGCTCAGCTGTTACCCAAATTTTTAAAATGAACCTTAAGTTTGAAGAGGAAATGACATATGTAGCACTGTATATTTTTAATTTTCTTTATTTTCTGAAAAAATGGTAACAATGCTTAGTCGCATTTCATCTACCGTTTTTCTGGACATTTTTATACGTCAATTCGTTTTTCTACTTCATACGTTAGTTTCAGATTAGCGTTCTATAAAGAAAATTGCGATTATCTATTCAAAAGTTAATTTAAATGAAAAGTGTTAAAAGTTATATCCAAGCGGACAAACACATTACAGTCCGTTACCATTTCCAAAAAATGGTTAGTTTGTGCCAACAAATGACTTATTTCATCACTGCACTCAAATTGCAAATTAAATCCATATTGAAATATTTCATTAATATATTTTGTAGAACAGAAATGTGTAACGTAAATTATGTTCAGGTACCTAAGCGCACAATTAACTGATCTATCTTTGTTACTTCTTACGTTGGAGGATGATAATTTTAGTTTTGCATCAGAAACGATGTTAATTTTACTAGAAGTTTCAAAAGGGATATCTTTAAGTTCATATCTGAAGTATAAATGCGATAGGTACATCGTGTCAAATTTATTTAATCGAAGAAAGTTTTAGCAAATTGAGAAATATCATGTGAGATCTAAAAACCCTCATATTTTACACCTTGTGAAATTCTAGTCAACTGTTCTTTCACACTTGCCTTAACATGTGTTGTGTAAAAAATTAACAATACCTGATATTTAATTTTAGCTACAATAATTAAATAACTACAATTAAGAAGTGGATAGGTTGAGATTCCAAAAATCTTCTGCTATATGCTATTCTCTTCACAATTACCACATCAAATGCGTGAAGAGTCACGAGAATCAAGACAACAAATTACTTTCTAACTGCGAAAATATTTCGTTCATGTCGTTTATTATTTCATTTGAGCTGCGTGTATGAAATGAGATTCTGATTTTAATTAACAGAACAGAGAGCAGCACTTTTCATTTCATTTGAAATTATGAGGAAAATAGCTGTTCGTTTTCCACTCCTTCAGTTTGATGAAAATAATTGCATTGTGGAAAACCAACCGTTAACCGGTTCATTATGACGACACCATTTTAAGAAGGAATGGAAATGAATTATTAGTGAACTTCGCATTCTGGAAGAGAACCGGTCAACTGTAATTTCGTTCATAACGGAAGATTGCATGAGACATGATAATCCTAGCGAATCTGAAATCTGCAGTATCACTAGCTGCACTTTCTTGACGCGTGTCATAACTGTACCATCCTCTTATGCATCAATGTAGCTTATATGATGTTGGAATTCTTTGTGCAACGAAGAGAGATTTGATTTGAAAATGACCATCCTTTTACCTAAAAGAGGTAGGGGAAATATACATTTAAAATGTTAGTTGTCACGGCATCCATAAATATGTTTTAAGTCAAAGGTGCGCGAGAAATTGTTGCGTGGTAATATCGAACCGTTTTTAAATTCAAAGTTTTCCAAATTATACTTATTAGAAGCGCTCATTCTTAATGTCGTAAAATGTAACAATCGGATAGGATTTTGAAGCCTACTGGTCAGTTTGCCTTTTAACTTTTGAAATTAAATAGTTATGGAAGAAGCCCGAAAATTGTGATCTAAAGGATGTAAAAAAATTCTTGCTCTAATTTTGTTACTATAGGCCAAAGGCACCAAGTAAATGTAGAGGACAAGATGAAATGTTATAAATGTTAATGAGATATGAAAATTACTAAATTTTTGACCCTTTGTATTCCTTTGGCAAGTAGATATGTTGTGCTGTCAGGAATGTTTTTCACTTAATAAAAAAAATGGCAAGCAAATACCTCAAGAAACTAACAGGTAAATCTAATCTTTTTTCCACTTACTCATTTCAAGCAATGTAAATAGTTCTAAAAATTTCCCAATATTACTTTCAAATTTCCCTATGTAAATTTTCCTATACAATGAGGCGTTCTGTTAAAGGAGCATGTACAGATGCTCAGAAATGTGGAGCGGTAATATGATGAAAATATATTTTGCAGAGTTATTTAAACTCATTGGTATCAATATATTTGTGTGCATGATCAGTTTTGATTTTAGAGAGTATTAAACTGCTTAACTATAAGATTACTTCCACTTTATTGAATGAACGGTGATGAAAGAGAAGGGTAAAGTGAGCAGCAGGTAGTAGCAGTGATACAAGCGTTCGAGAAATTTCACTTCGAACTTTTTATTTTAAAAAAAACGGAGGTTAGGAAGGGAAAGAGAGAAGCAGTAGGTAAGGAAGGAAAGATACATAGAGGAATAGGAAGAAGACGAATCTGAGAAAATGGGAAATCTGTTGGAGCTGAACAGACTCATTTTTAGAGCGCAGGATTTGTTGAACTGCGGGAATTGCCATACGCTTGACAACAAGAGTCAAGCACTGTTGAAGAAGATATGCGATGACTTCCTAAAATTTTAGATCTTTGAGATCCTAACTCTTGAACTCTGAAGCTAAAGTTTTTGCTGTCTCTGTTAATTGCAACAATTCACTTTCTCTTCGCGTCCAGACGTTGCTGTTTCAGTGATCGCGGCAATCATAATTTCGTTTACTTCAAGCTATTATTTTGTCGAGCTATAAGGTATAGAACGATAATTCTAATCCTACAATGTCATTAAACTTTTTTCAGGACCATATTGTAAGCGAAAATTACAAACCACTGCGCACAACCGGGAAATTTGGCATTTTGACCAAAATAGAGAGAGCTTGCATGTTACTTTTTCAAGCGCTATTCGTAAATCCTTGAATCACAAACTAGATTAGAAGTGCGAAGGTAAGGTGAAAAGATGCCTGGAGCGCCACGTTTTACGCAGAAACCTTCCATACAACAGACACCGCAAGGGGATTTGTTAATGGAATGCTACCTGGAAGCTGATCCACCACCTGATATTGTATGGAACCATGCTGGTACTCCAATTATTGCTGGATCACGTGTTGAGCTAACACTTACCAATTTGCAATCAAATCTTTACAAAGCAATTCTAATCATCAAGGTAATTTGTTATTACTTATTGGTTTATAAAATCAGTTGGACTTTAGTTTTATTCCAATAGCTGCTTTATTGGAGACGTGTCTTTATTAGATTTTAAATGTACACAGTACGAAACATCTACATTAATGGGAACAGAAATGATTTTATTCCAGCCTTGAAATTGATAAGTCAAATTTTAAAAGCTTTGTTTGTAAAAACTGCCAACCCAAGCATTTGCAATATATTCAATATTCAAACGTTGCATATTTTGCCACCCACTCAAAATAAAGGATGACTTAATCATAAATAAAAGTGACTGATCAGAAACACTTGTTCATTTTTCGTCTCATCATGTGATCGCCACCACTTTTTCATGGATATTGATGTTTTTCGATCAACAGAATGCAACTGATTTGCTAGTTTCTCAAACAAAAGTAATCGGTTTATCGAACTTCGCAAAATTTATCAAATTAAAATCTTTCATTAATTCTCTTTTCCATCTACATCAATGGATTTTAAAGTTGCGTAGGAAAAATGTAACTTTGGTTTTTGGGAGCTTCAAGACATTGTATACCTTATTTTAAAAAAAGAAAAGAAAATGTTATTTGCTGTAAAATTGATTTGCTTAAAATTTTCAGTTTTCGAAATTTTTTTCCCAATCAGAACTTATTAATAAGGTTATTTGTTACATATCAGTTATCTGTCATTTCAGAATATCCTTTATTAGCATTCATGAATGATCGATTGACTAATTTTAAAAATATTGCATTGCAAAATATTGCATTATTAGTGACTGCTTTTTTTTGGAATTTTGAGACAATGAGCTTTTCAATAGCTAAGACTTGTGAGATCGCAAATTAAAAGCTGAAATAAATTAATCATGAAATCTAAACAGTACAGTAATTTGTGAATAGCTCTAGAATAATTACTGACTCAATAAAGATTTGCAACTAATCATTCTTTCTTTCTGCCTTTGAACCCGTTTAAAAGTAGTACATGAGATCTGTTGGAACATTTTAAGATATATTTAGAATGAGCTTAATTGTTAGCACAAATGATGTCATTTATTAAATTTTAACAGGTAAAAAACAAATGAATACTTGAAAGAAATCACTGTGCTGTCAATTTAAACTTAAATATAAATATTTACTTTTTTCTCTCGCAGCAGTAATGTTATTATTCTAATCTTTACGATCAGCATCACTGCGATTTTTTCCTGATGATCATTATCACAGCTGTCTTCATCAACCACTGGCATCAATTTTTCTCTCATTCAATATTATATAAAGCTTGCGTTTAAGCGAAAAATTTTTGATGCTGTGATTCTGACTTGTGTAACAAAAGAATAAATGAATCATAGTAATAATTTTCAATCTTATCCCGAAACTCTGAAACCGCAGGGCTAACAGCTGCGATGATTATTGAAACACAACTGTTAAACTGAACTAAACCAATATTCAGAACTAGGAATGTTTAACATTTTTTTTAACAACCATTATCATAGGATAAGATTTCCAGCTTATACTGTCGTAATTAGACTTGATGTTCAATTAATTGCTTATAATGTAAATTACATATGTTTATTACATTAGGTGAGTCATTATTGTTATTTTTCAGTTTCCTATCATCTTGTATTTTGAGGATCTCATAACCATTTATTTGAATGAGAGAGTAGGAATAGGAACAGTTCCATTGGTTTGAAATGCCTGATGGATGTTTCTTTCCAATAGCAAACAAAAAAAGCTTGCCACTGCGAAATATGTGAATAATAATGCGGATAGGCAGATGATTTTTTTTCAAATTTCCTACTGAATTTTTCACCCAAAAATTGAATTTCTAAAATCCATCACATTTTTTCGCGAAGCATTGCTTTTACTAAGGAAATCAATCAGAATTCAAAACAATTGCAATGATTAATATTTCTAATTTATCATTGAAATAAATGAGATTCAATGATGATCGATATATATTTAAGGAGCCAAATGTTGGTGATGGCGGAGCATACAAATGTACAGCAAGCAATCGGTTTGGTGAATCAAATGCAAATATCAATCTTAACTTCGCAGGTAGCAATTCTTTTATAAACTCAAATATTGATCATTGGAACTGCCGAAACATTGAAATTTAATAAGAGCAGATTGAAAGCCGATATTGGTATGGCAGGTATTTTCGAAAGAAGCCCACAATAATTGCAGATGTAACATTAAATTTAATATATCATTTATTAATTAGCCTTTTGTTGTGAACGTTTAGGTTGTTTGAGAAATTTTGTGTTGTTTGCAGGTCCACAACAAACAATACTTTGTCAAGCTTTGTTTAGGAACTGATTTGTTTTGTAGCAGAAGGGTAAGCGACGGAATAATAATACTTGAAGAATAAAGTTACTTAGCAGTACAAAATGGTTTTTATATGAAATGGAGCAAATAGTAATTGAAGATGAGATTGAAGATGCGGGGAGTTCATCCAAAATTCAAGAGGTTGAGGAAGCGAGTACCAAAGGAGCATAAAGCGAACTGCAAGGGTTAAGTTATAGCACAATGATGACCCGGGAAGCTTGCGGTGATGTGAGGTTAATCTTATTTCGTTAGCAGTAAAGGGGATTGGCACACAGTCGTCTTACGAGTCTAAGGTTAACTGCAAGGGCTTGTAAATTATGGGACAAAGGCTTGTAAATGATGCGACCCATTTCGGCTTTGATAACATGTTGAAACAGACTACGATGTAAAGGATATACAGATGTAACAATCATGACGAAACTGATTACATGACGAAATCTTAGGGATTTTTATAATTTGTGTTAGATTTCTCTCGGGTTTCCCAACACCTTTGGTGGTTTCTACTAAATAACTTTAACAAAGATATTAAAGATAATGTTAAAATAAAATGCAAATTACGGGCTCTCATAAGCTAGAAAAACACATATTTTTTTTATTGTTTTTCATTAACCGAGAATTGGTTAACGATTAAAATAGCTGAATTTTAAAATTTGTTTTAATTTCTTTTTTAGATGCTTTTTGGGTAGTATTTTTCTTCATTAATTTTAATCAATGAGTAAGGTTAAAGAAGCCGAAAAATAGCGCATTAAAAAGTTTCATCCGAAGAAGTTGGGTTTAGAATTAGGTATTTAACCGTATTAAATTGTTTCGCTTGAAAATTTTGCATATATTTATTTTATTTTGAGAAATTGCAGCATATATAACGATTTATGAAATGAATCAAATTAATATAAAGGTTTTTGAATTAATATAAAAATTTCAACTATTTCAAGATTTCTGTTCACATAAATTCCAGGTGCTGGTGATGAACAAAAAGCGACATCTAAGGGGCCGACATTTCTAAGTAAACCACGAATTATCCCAAAAGATGGCGGAGCATTAATTGTGATGGAATGTCGGGTGAAAAGTGCTTCGAAGCCGCATGGTGTCTGGTATAAAAATGGTGTACCGATCCATGAAAATGCTCTTTACTCAATATTTTTCGCAGATCTCGGGGAATCCACGTATCTTTTACAACTAGAATTACATGTGAGTATTTCATCGAAGCAGTCACATGTAAATTTTTTTTAATTTGAAGTTATGAAAGCTGCACTGACGTTTCACAGTTCAGGTCAAACAATTTTTTTTGTTGTTTCAGAATCCCGTGGCAGACGATGCTGGACAATATAGATGTAATATCAAAAATGATCTAGGTGAAACAAATGCAAATTTAACACTGAACTTTGAGCAAGAACCTTCAGAGCAGAATGAAAAGGCTGAAAAGAATCGTGAAAAGGATTCTGCTTCTCCTCGGCCAGCATCTGGACAAAGCTTAGGAACAGGTACAATCATACCATCCATCGTAATTTTTCTTTTTTTGGTTTTTATAGCAAAAAAAATATTCCATTAGTTTAGACATTTTCTAAAGTTGGACGAATTTTTATGAAATGATGCACAATTTAGGCTCACATAAAAAACAAATAAAATCGCGCGAACGATCGCCAAAGAAATCATTAAAATCTCGTGAAGAGACACCAAGAAAATCAATACAATCAAGAACTGCAACACCAACACAGGAAACGGAAGCGAACACTTCGAGCGCAACGGAAATTTCGGAAGTTAAAACGGAACAAATGGAAGTTGATAGTGGTAGGTATCTTCTTTCCTTTCCTTACATATTCAAGCGTTCATTCAGTTGGACCAGCAGAAGGAAATTCTCGGACGATATTATTTACCGACAGAATCAATTTCTTCACTCAAATATTGTATTGAAAAGCCTTTAGCCTCAACTAATCTGAATAATAAATTTTTCCATTTCTAACGAAAGTTTTCTGGTTTGTTATCCATACATTATTAATATTCGAAAATTCCCAATGCAAAAATTGGTGCCAATTATTTTTTTGAAGAATTGGTTTTGGGCTTGAGAAAATCTATTTTTATGAAGTTTTTGGAGAATTAGCCACAGAATAGATTAATTTTTGCTTTTTTTTAGCCAGTGCAAAACGAAAGAGTGTGACAACGCTTCCATTAAAAGAAAAAAAATTGCGACAAAAATCGCCGAGACTTGAAACTCTTGAGGCTGCCAGTGAAAAGACAAGAGCAGATAGTATTTCTATCACTGCGGCGACCAATAAAGCAGATGAATTGACAAATAAAACGCCAAGATCTACCACAACTACAAAAGGAAAAGAAATAAGCCAAACGGCGAAACGTTCAATAGGAGCCACAGAGAAGAATCTGGAATCGGAGTCTCATCTCGTTTTGGAATCTGAACTAGAAAAATCAGTTGCATCGATCACGCCTAATGAAAAGAAGCATTCTTCAAAGTCAAAGGAACAGGCGAAGAAAAAAAAGAAAGCGAATGAAAAATCTAAATCATTGAAGCCACCTGATTTGAAGTCAGAACCAGAAGGAAAAGAGGTGAATTTTTAAACCTTTGATTTAGCCGTAAAAAACTTTTTGTTTAGAATAGATGAATCTGAAAAGTGATTCTAAAAGGAAGGAAAAGAGAGTCATTTGCATGTTTTCAAGCATTAAGTTGGCTGACTAGACTAATTAGATGGGGGTAAGTTGAGGATATTAATTAGATTTTGTTAATCACATTCGCCCTCACTTTTTCAATCTTTGTAAAACCAAACATAAGCAATTACTTTTTGGAAATCAGCAGTTATTGTGTTTAATTATAATCATCATTATTGCAATGTTTCTGTAAGAATTTGAAAAATTTTTCGTGGTGTGTTAATATTGATTTTTTGTAAATTAGCATATTTTTCAGCGTAATGAATTTTGTTTCTGTTTTTTTTAATACACAGTTTTTGAAACTAAAAGTATGATGGCCTATTTGTTGAGGTTATGAAAAGAAATTATTTAGGTTGATGAAACTTCGGAATCCGGCTTAAGAATTGGACCGGAGCGGAAAAAAGAGCTCATGGAAATGCATTTAAATGCTTCAGGAGACGAAATGTCGGAATCCATTTCGGAATTACCTTCTGTCTCCGAAAACGCATATAAAAGACCTTCAGCAATAGTAAGTAAAAATTCTCTTGTTAGTTTTTGAATAATCTCAAAGGGCTATTATGATATTACTTCCAATCATTTCACTTAAATTTTCCAATATACCGCTTTTTTGGCGATTGCTGGAAGTGATTGACAATATGCGTTGTAAAACAATGTAAAAATACAATGTAAATTCTACCTGATATTCTTGGTTTGCAATTGTATTGAAATTTTTACAGTCCGAGCAAATTAACATAAGAAGATCAATAGGAGGTACCAAAGTGCTCCGAGTATGTTTTTTATTTTAATTTTTCCTAAAACTTTTAAGCGAAAGTTACACCTGTTATTATAGTGTGAAAATAGAATTAAACCAAAATGGTTGGATACTATAGCTTAGAGATGTTTTTATTGGGAAAAGCTGAGTCATGCAATTTTTTGTTCAGTTAATATATGATAGGGGGAGAAAACCTCCAATGTAGACAACCTGATATTTTACAAAACGAAATGCTTTAAATACATTTTTGCTCTTCGAGCCTAAAAAAATAAGCAAATCTAACAAGATTACTAAGATTAGTAACGAATTCTTTGATGTGATTGAAGCGTACGCGAAATATAAGTGAAGCTTTTGCCTAAGTTGATAAAATCTTTCAAATTTAAGGGTAAATTTCTTTGATTCTTTATATGTTCCATTATAGAATCGTTTGCCATTTTAGAGACGCAGTAGTGTTGACATGCGTCGCGAAAATCTCGCTGCGGAAATTTTGGCTAAACTATCAACTCCATTAAAAAGTATTGGTCCAGAAGGTCCTCCAAGGATTGTTGAAGTCCCAGAAAATGTTACCGTTGGACAAAGTGCGCCAGTTTTATTTTATTGCAAGATATCAAAGTTTTTGTGGTATAGACTATCATATAGAACGTCTGAATATTTACCATTTCTGAATGTTTCAAATTTTTAACAAATTTCGATATTCGTTTTTTTGGTAAACTCTGACATAAAGGACAATCATCAGGTTTATCTTGCAGATGATACAGCTGTTTTGAAGTGTAAAATTGAAGGTAGTCCAGTACCAACGTACAAATGGAGCAAAGGACTTCGTGAGGTCTAAATTTTTACGTAGTTCTTTTAATTGGTCAGAACCGACTTTTGCAAGCTAATAATTATTAGTTTAGATTCCTTCTGGTGGTCGATGCAGCATAGTTACGGATCAACAGGACAATTCGATAAATCTCGTTATACAGAAATGTCGATCGACCGATGATGGCCCGTATACATTAACTGTTGAAAATAAACATGGCAAAGATTCTGTTAGCGTTAAACTGTTGGTCGTTTCCGAAGCTGGACTTGACTTCAGATCAATGTTGAAACACAGGTTGGAATTTTTCAGAAGTAGAGGTAGCACTGTTAAATAGCAATAAATGATGTATTGAAATCGATGACAGCTTGTTATTTTCAAGGGAGCATGACGAAGGTGGAGATGAAGATGATGAAAGAAGTATTTCTTCGAGGACAAGACAAAAATCGATGACAGATGCTGAACGACGTCAATCGTTGTTTCCTGGTAAGAAGGTTGAAAAATGGGAGGAACCACTAGAGAATAAAACCGTTCAGCAGCAAGTGGATAAAATTTGCGAGTTGAAATGTACCTATTCGCGACCGAACGCTAAAATTCGCTGGTACAAAAATAAGAAAGAAATTTTTAGCGTAAGTATTTGAAATATTGCATGCTATACTAAACCATATATTGAATTATTCTTAAGTAACTGTACTAAATTCTTTTTAATTTTGTAATGTTTTAGGGTGGCTTAAAGTATAAAATTGTAACGGAAAAAGCGATCTGTACGTTGATTATCAACAATCCTGAAGTCGATGATAGCGGGAGTTATACTTGTGAAGCAAATGGCTTGCGAACAACTGCTGTTCTAACTGTTGATGGTATATGGTTTCTGGATATCAGTAAAGAAGTTTATTTTAATGCCAAATTTTTTAGGTACTAAGCGTTGTCTTATCTCCTAATACAGAGAATAAGGAATCAAATTAGATTTGTTCCAAATTCTTGTCTAATTTATCTTTATTTAATCAACTTTTACAGAACCTCCAATGAAATACAGCTTTATCATACCCTTACCGAATACACAAGAAATATACAGGACAAAGGAGGGAGTGCTCACTTGTAAAGTAAACAATAAACGAGCTCCATTAGTTTGGTATCATAATGGAAAACCAATTTCGTTAGTTTCTCTCTTCCCAATCCATATAAATTCTATTTTGAATTACAATTATTCAACAAGATAAAATATTTAAATTAAATTTCAAAAAAGTTCAACTTTTTTTCTATGGAAAATGAAGGAATTATATCTTTTCTCAGAGATTCCGACAAACGGTTCTTGATCGAGAACGATGCAGTTGGTCGTTTTACATTAACGATTAATGAAGTCGTCGAGGAAGATGCTGGTGAATGGATGGCCAAAATTACGAACGAAATTTATAGCAAAGTAGAAGTTTATGTTGAAGGTTAGCATGTTAGCATGTAAATTTTCACAGTTACATGAATTTATTTAGATATAAATTCTGTTGAGATTAGAACCAGTGAAGCATTATTTACATCGACTAAATTCGATCTTAATTAAAAGTTTTCAAGATGTGAATTAAATTGATTGTACTGAATATGAATTGTTTTAAGCCATGCGAAATGCAAATTAGCTACTGAGGACATAATTTTAAGAAAAAAATGTTTTTAAAATTTTACTGCCTTCGTTTCATTGTCAACAAAATAGTGACGATATATGCTAATACCAGAATACCTGTGAATTTTTATTTGGTAATTCAATTATGCAATCAGTGATACTTTCATCTTTAATGCTCGTATAAACCACATCCAGATTAAATCGGGAACTTTCCCTACAAGTTTTGTCAGTGATAATAATATGGCAAAAAACTGTTAGATGGAAAACTTCATGAACTTTTGTGGGTTAATTGAAAAAACATTAATGTTAATTTTTAAATAAAAACGGAAAATAATATGCTCTACACTGTTTGTTTAGAAAATGAGCTATGGTTAATTAAACCTGAACATGTGGTGATTTTGCCCAATTTTGTACTTCCAGCAAAAAACTAATTAGATAAACTAGTAATTTAGCTAGATTAAATAATTATGAAGCATTAGGTCTGAAAACTTCACTGAGCCATTTTCAATTGATAATAGTATCCCAAATATGCTTCATTTCTTTGCAATAACTTGAAATCCAGCAGTACTTGGCTGAAATCACTAAAATTTTGAAAGCTGGTAGATGCAATATGTTGGTAGATGTTGGTAGATGGTAGATGCAATATGCTTATGCAATATGCCTTCTCATCTCTTAAAAAAACCAAATTGGCATATTACGACTTGAATTCATTTCAGAGCCACGACATACTTTCGTCATCCCTTTAAAGTCGCAGAAAGTGGCCGAAAATGATAGTACTTCACTGGTCTGTGGTGTAAATGATAAGGATGCAAATGTTGAGTGGTGGCATGATGGAGTTCAAATTAAAGTAGATGGGCAAAAATTTATTACTGAAGTCGATAACCGAAAACGTCGATTGATTATAAATAACGCCAAACTGGAAGATCATGGAGAGTATAAGTGTACTACAAAGGATGACCAGACATTGGCACAACTCATTGTTGACGGTCCTAACTTCTGAATCCTTTTAGATCTTCTTTTAGATCATTTCAGAAATCATCATTTGCTTTTCTAGGTTTTCTTTTCTTTTTTTGTAACCTATTCCGAAAACAATCTTGATTTCCTTGGAATTTATCATGTTTTCTTTTATATTCATGAATGTAACTTATTGCAGCGCTCAATAGGTTTATTGTTCCGTTAACCGACGTAGAAGTTTTCGAAAAAGAAGATGTTGATTTGCGCTGTGAAACAAAAGTAATCTTTTTTGAGAATCTGTAAAAATAGCATTTTAAGTTTTTGAAACCAAATTTTAACTTCGAAACTATTTAATAATAATTTTTAGGACAATAAAACTCCGGGAATATGGTCGAGAAATGGAAGAATTATAACATCAATGCCGGGTGGAAAATTTGAAACTGCATCTAGACAGGGTGTACATACTCTTAAAATTTCAAAAATTGATATTTCGGAAGGTGACGTATACGAAATCAGTGTGGGAGGCCTGAAAGGTTCATGTGTCGTTACTGTTTTGGAAGCTGAAAAAAGACCACAGATGAATTGGAGGCCTAAAAAAGTATGTTCTGTTAGACTTTAGTTTGCGTATGAAATTGCTGTTGTATTAAATAATTTTTTCCAAAAAAAACAATTTTGAACCTTTCAGATTGAAATGGAAAGTGGAAAACCCGAAATTATTAAAATTCCTTTTTCTGTCAAGAGTGGTCGAAAAAGTAATCCAAAACCAAAACTGCTTCGAAATGGTGAACTGGTAGATTTGGAGGAAATAAAAGACCTTGTAGAAGTTGTAGTAAATGATGATGTCGTCGAAATTAAATTCAAAGTTTGCTTCAGTTTGATTTTCAAATTTCACACTAAATATGGATCTTTTATTAGTTCGAAATTTTACTGCATATTTAATTAATTTAAATCAGCTTTGTATTTTGTGTCGTTTGTTCTTGTCATTATGAATCTTCTTGCAATTCAACTCTGATTTTTAGAAAATACGCTTTTGAAACATTTTCAAATTGATATTTCTCAACTCTTTAATGTAAAGTAGAAATATCCAATCACTGAATATTCAAATAAATAATAAACCAAACAACCTTAGTAATAGGAAAAAAACTCTCAATTTACCGTAAAATTAATTTCTTGAGCAGAATTACTTTTTATTTCAATAGTTATTGGCTCATTTTTCAAAAAAAGCATTCCAATCATTATTTATCATAAGTGTTCAAGAAAGATATTTGGTTGCTATGTAACAGAAAATAGATTCTAAAATCGGGTCAGAAAACTCACTCTGTTCCATAAGTTTCAGGATCCGAAGAAAGAAGATGCTGGTAAATGGACACTGGAACTCAGTAACTCCGGCGGTACTGCACTTGCACCATTCGAAGTTATCGTCAAAGATAAGCCCAAACCACCAAAAGGAACGCTTGAAGTCAAAAATGTTACTGCCAAAAGATGCGACCTCAAATGGAATGCACCTGACACCGACGATAGTGCTCCTGTACAAGGGTATATTGTTGAAATGCAAGAAGGTGACGGAAAATGGATAAAAATAGGAAATACGAAGCAGACCGAATTTAAGGTTTCTCGCTGAATTTTGTAAAGTTTTGATTGAAAAGTTACGAAGATACGTATGTAAAATTATGACTGGAAGATACACACGTGTTGGAAGCTTCTTGTGGAATATTTAAGACAGTTGCGCTTATAGGATAAAAAAGCGCATTCGCTAAATAAACAAATAATTTGAATTGATAGGGTTCTTCAATTTATTGTTCTAAAATTTTTACTCTAACTAAGTTCTTTTATTTATATAACCAATTCGGATTAAAATTAAACTTTCAATATTTCAGGTGCAAAGTTTGAAAGAACATGGGCAATACAAATTTCGAGTGAAAGCAATGAATGATGTCGGTCAATCTGAACCACTCACCAGTGAAACAATTATTGCTAAAGACCCTTACAGTAATCTTCCTACTTATAGTTTACCTTCCTTCCTACTATTTTCTCATACATTTGAATAATTTCTGTTTTATTATTATCATGTATCTGTCGCTAATCTACTATGTTTAAGCCGTTCCCGATAAGCCTAAAAATATGACAGCAGCAGATATCAGCAAGGATTCACTAACACTGCAATGGAAAGCTCCTGATAACAACGGTGGTTCTCCTGTCGAAAAATATATCGTAGAAAGGCGTGATAAGTCTGGAAAAAGCTGGGGTGAAGTAGGCACGGTGCCATCATCAGAAGCGAATGTATGTACACTGATTGATGATACAGTTGTTGAAGGAAATGAATATTATTATCGAGTTCGTGCAGTTAATAAGGCTGGTCTTGGAGATCCATGCGACCATGGTCCAGCTTTCAAAATCGTTTCTAAACCAGGTAATTATGAAGAGGAATTGAACTGACTCGAATTTAATAATATTCGACATTCATGAAGCAGAAATTTAAGCTGTGAATCATAACTTGTTGGTTTTTCAGAACCACCGGCATTTCCAAATGGTGGTATTCATGACTTGACACTGAAAGTTGGTGAGACGATTAAATATGATTTGAGAATCGTTGGTGAGCCAGTGCCTAAAGCATTCTGGACAGCAAATGGTAAAGCAATCAAGCATGGCGGTCGTTACAAAATGGTTACTGAACGTGGCAAACATCTTCTGAAGGTTTTGGAGATTCGATTTAATCTGCCATATTAAATGTTGCAGATATTTAAAAATTGCCAAATTTAATTACATCAGTATCAAAACTTTAGTAAAAGCTTCAATTTCAGATAGACAAAGCCGAAAGGGCTGACTCTGGAAAATATACACTGACTTTAAAAAATGACAGTGGTAAATGTGACTCAACAGCAACAGTAACTGTTATTGGACCTCCAGATCAACCTAAAGGACCTTTAGAAATCTCAGATATTTGCCGTGATGGTGCTATATTGACATGGAAACCTCCAGATGATGATGGTGGAGAACCTCTAGAGGGTATGCCTGCTTTTTGAACGTTTCAAGCTCTTAAACTTTTGCGTTAAATAATGACTGCTGAATTCAGTGAAGTATGAAAAATTGTCGGTTGATTTATTATTTTACAGAATATATTGTGGAAGCACAAGATATGGATGAGAAAGGAAAATTTGTAGTGATAGGTACGGTACGTGGTTCTGAAACTCAAATGGTTGCACGTGGCTTAAAAGATAAACGAAATTATAAATTCAGGTTTGTGTCTAAAAATCATATAACAAGCAAATGTCATTATCCTAACTGACAGTTTTATTGGATTCGTGATAAAGCGATAAATTCAGTAAAGATTAGATAATATCGTTCTTACTAAAGATGGACATTAAAGACATTACGTAAATCATTTTTAATTTCAGAGTGAAAGCAAAAAACAAGGAAGGTCAATCAGATCCGTTAACTGCAGACCAGTACGTGCAAATAAAAGATCCATGGGACGAACCTAGTAAACCAGGTCGTCCTGATATCATAGATTATGATTCTGATAAGATGGATATAGTTTGGGAACCACCAGCTAAAGACGGCGGTGCAGCAGTTGAAGAATATATTATTGAAATGAAGGATCCAATAACCCAACAGTGGAATGAAACTGCCCGATCACCAAGTACGCTTTCCTTATTTACGTATCATACGGCTTCCACGTTCATCAGTAAAAAATTTTTTAAATTAAATATGAGCTTTTGAAACTTTTTAACCCTCAATTTTGCTTTTTCAGCGACAAATGCAACAATAAAAGGTTTGATAGAAGGCAGCGAATACCAATTTCGAGTAAAAGCAGTTAATAAAGCTGGGCCTGGACAACCAAGCAAACCTTCCGAAACGAAGGTTGCTAAGCCTAAATTCGGTAAATTTTGATATCCTCTGTTCTGTTCTAAAATTAATCCTCGAAATGTTTTTTTGCAGTTATGATTTTTTTACAATTTATAATTAAAATTGTGCACAATATATCGGAATTATTTTAGTACGGGCATGGCTGAAAATGGATAATTTGAAGAATTTTACTATAAAGGCAGGTCAATCAGTTAAATGGGATGTGGAAATTGGTGGCGCACCAGCTCCTGAGGTTAAATGGTTTAAAAACGACAAAGTATTGACTCCAAATGAATCACTTCAGGTAATTTTTTGCTGGAGTTGTTTCTTTTTTTAAACAATTTGTAAATTTTTTGTCTTAACAGTTTCTAATTCTTTATGATATTTTAGATTGAAACGAAAAAGCATAAACATACTTTGCTCTGTGTAAGATCGGCGAAACGCTCCGACGGTGGTAAATATATTTTAAATGTAAAAAATTCAACTGGAGAACAAAGTGGAGCTGCAGAACTAATTGTGTTGGACAAGCCAAACCCACCACAGGGTCCCCTAAAGGTTTGAAAATTCCCTATATCAAAGCCATATTGCACAAAAACATCGCATACATTAGTCATTCTTTAATTCATCGGTCGGCCTATTTTGCTACAACACTTTTCCAAATCTTCTTAACCCTTCTACGCTTGCAATTAAGGTATTTTTTCTACTTCTAGATTAATCCGGAGGTGTGGAATAACCTTTGAGTTTCCAGGTGTTAGATGTTTTCGAAAATAAATGCAAACTTGCCTGGAAACCACCAGAAGATGATGGTGGTGAACCTATTGCATACTATGAAGTAGAGAAATTTGACGAGGAAATAGGAAAATGGATTACATGCGCTAAAGTGAAAGACACCCAGGCACATGTCGATGATTTGCAAAAAGGACATAGTTATCAGTTCCGCGTGAAAGCAGTAAATCACGAAGGCGCCAGTAATCCATTATCGACAAAGGATTCCACTTTAGCAAAGAATCCATATGGTATGATTTTTAAGGGACTTTGTATTCGATGTAGAGATTCACGATTTGAAAGTGCGAAAGATTTTATAACACAAAATTTCAAATTATTGCCGTAAAATTTTCACATTTAAAAAATCGAGTCGTTTTTTTCTTAATCAATTTCTGTCAGTTTTGCAGATGAGCCAGGAAGACCAACAACTCCAGAAGTTACTGATTGGGATATTGATCGAGTAAATCTAACTTGGAAGTCACCAGATAATGTATATTTTTACTGAGAATTTGGAGAGAGGTGTATAATAAGGCGAATAGTTCTGACAAAACTGTATTTTGTCAGGCACTGCAACACAGGCCTGAATTTCAGGATGGTGGTGACCCGATAAGTGGTTATGTAATCGAAAAACGAAAAAAGCATGCTAAAGACTGGGTTGAATGCGCTAAGGTAAATGGTCCTGTGTATGAAGCTAGCGTTTTGGGCCTGAAAGAAGGTGAGGAATATCAATTTCGAATTCGAGCAGTCAATAACGCTGGGATGGGTGAGCCATCAGATCCGAGCAAGAAGGTTATTACGAAACCCCGAAACTGTAAGTCTTTAAAAATTTTAATTCATTTAAGTGTTTGAAGGGTTTATAAAATTGAAATTTAAAGACCTTTAGCTTTTTGAAAGTGAGAGTAATTTTTTTAATTTATTAAAATCAGTCTTCAGTGAAGCCACACATCCACCGTGAATCGATGAAATCGATCGTAATCAAGGTAGGCCAAAGTGTCGAGTTTGATGTTCCCGTTAGCGGAGAACCACCACCAGAAAAAGTTTGGATACTCAACGACAAACCCATCGAAGGCGATGGACATATTATGGTATCATAACTCCAGCTCAACTAAGCATAGAACCTAAGCAAATGCAGAAATGAGAGATAAAATTTCAGAGTAAATAAGTCAGTACTACACAGATCAGGAAAGTTTACTTTTTAAAGAAAAAAAGAAATTCTTGAAATCCTGATTTGTGTGGCAAATTGATTAAATGATAAGTTCGATAGTTTTCAGCATAATTTTTTCAGATAACAAATGAAGATTACAGAACCGTATGCGTATTAAAAAATGCAACAAGGAAGCACACTGGCAAGTATACGTTAACTGCCTCTAATGTTAATGGGACAGATAAACACGCTGTGGAAGTAACCGTTATTGGAAAGCCTTCCACACCTGAAGGTAATCTATTTTTTACTAAACTTATTTTGGAATATGAAGTCGTTTAAAAATCTGAAATTTCCAGGATTAAAAAAATTTTAGGACCGCTAGAAGTATCAGACATTCATGCTGATCATATGAATCTGGAATGGAACCCACCAGAAGATGACGGTGGTCTTCCAATCGACCACTATGAAATTGAGAGAATGGACGTATCTACTGGACGGTGGGTTCCCTGCGGACGATCAGAAGATTGCAAGGCAACGGTGAAGAATCTACAGGAAGGCAAAACTTATCAGGTTCGGCTAATTTTATTTATTTCAGACTTGAATTAGAATTGAATGTAAAAAAATGGGTGAGTCCGCTCTCTTTCCCTGAATATTTTTGGAACTGCTATATTAATTTTCAGTTTCGCGTTCGAGCTGTCAATAAAGAAGGAGAATCCGATCCACTTACCACAGATGGAGATGAATTCCTGGCCAAAAATCCATATAATATTCCAGAAAAAGTGGATAAGCCAGAAATAGTTGATTGGGATAAGGATCACGTTGATTTGCAGTGGAAAATTCCAGATGATGGTGGTTCACCGATTGAACAGTACGTTGTTGAGATAAAAGATAAGTATGGAAAGTGGACAGAAGCAATGAGGGTAAGGATTTGTTGATCCGGTCTATAATATTTGAAATAAAAGTTCTTTATTTAGCATTTTGTATTATATTTGGCTTCTAGATCCCTGGCTCAGAAACGTTTGCTCGAGTTGAGGATTTGAAGGAAAGTGAGGAATATCAGTTTCGTATCATTGCCAAAAATAAAGCTGGCTATGGTGAACCATCCAATCCCAGTGATCACATCATCATGAAGCTCAGACATTGTAAGCCAAATGCGTTCAGCCATTTTCGTTACTGCTAGTTGTTTATAGAAACTTTCTTTTAAAACTGAATCTGTTTTGTAGCTGATTTATTTTGTGATAACAAATCTTATTTTCATTCTGTGAAGTTCTTATAAAAAAAATTGTTAGAAAAAAGGTTAAAACTGGTGAAAATTTTGTAAACTTTCTGCAGTGGCACCTCATATTCATCGTGAGGATGTGGAAGATGTAACAGTCAAAGTGGGACAATCCTTGCGACTTATTATTCACATTGATGGGGAGCCACCGCCTGAAGTTACCTGGAGTCACAACGGGAGACTAGTTGATTCAAATGTTGTTATTCAAAATGAAGATTATATTACCAAGTTTACTTTAACGAAAGCAACCAGGTAGATGATTCAGATTTCATAAATGAAGGACTGAAGAAAAATGAATGATTCAGATTTCATAAGAACAACTAAGAGTTGAAAACTTTTTTGTAATAGTTTTAAAATTAAACCTGAATTTTCAGAATAAATAGATTACAAGCATTTTTTAAGGAAACAATCTGGGTCCTATACCATAAGTGCTACAAATGACAGTGGTTCAGACAGTGTCACATTCAAGATCAAAATAAAAGGGAAGCCTGGAAAACCAAACGGCCCTCTGGAAGTTAAAGATACATTTGAAGATCGAACAACCTTAAACTGGCAGCCACCAGAAGATGACGGTAGTGAACCGATCGATCATGTACGTGTTCTGTATAAATTTTTCTTGTAGCATACAGTTTTCAACTTGTCCGAAAATTTGATATTGGTGCTTACTATGCTGATATTCTTATTTTGATTTCTATTTTTGTTCCTACTTCAGATTCTCAGTGGCCGTCAACTGCCTTTATATAAGTTATTTATAGATCTAGAGTTTCAGTATGAAGTAGAAAGATTGGATACCAAAGATGGTATCTGGGTACCATGCGGGAAATCTAAAAATACGTCATTCGAAGTCGAGAACCTTATCAAGGATCGATATTATCAATTTCGTGTAAAAGCAGTCAATTCTGAAGGTTCTTCTGAACCTCTAGAGACGGACAGCTCTATTCATGCCAAAAATCCATTTGATAAACCGGATAAACCTGGAAAACCAATATTAACTGATTGGGATAAAGATCACGTTAATCTTGAATGGGCTAAGCCAGCAAGTGATGGAGGGGCTCCTATCGAGGAATATCTAATTCAAAAGCGAAGTAAATATGGACGGTAAGTGTTTGTGAGTTGTGTTATATAATAAGAAATTTGCTAAAGTGTTGCAGAAGCTATCTCTTCTCAATCTTTTCTAATCAATTGTTATTTATTTGTTGATTATGTGCCTTTCAGATGGGAACCTGTTTCAACGATACCCGGCGTTTCAACAACAGCTACCGTCGCAAGTCTTACAGAAGGTGAAGAGTATGAATTCCGCATAATAGCTGTTAACAAAGGTGGATTATCGGAACCAAGTGATCCAAGCGCAACTGTCGTTGCAAAAACTCAGAAATGTAAGAAGTTTCTCTAACATTATGATTTTATTCTGTAAGCAGTTTAAGCATAAACAGTCATTTATTTGTTTGAAATTTGCTGTTGAATTTGTCGAGATTTTTTCTAGTGGCACCAAAAATTGATCGCAGCACGTTGAATCCAGTGAAGGTTAGAGCAGGACAAATGGTTACATTCGATGTCAAAGTTATGGGAGAACCACCACCAACAGTCACTTGGACAAATGCAAACAGACATGAGATGAAGCATGGTGGTCGTATAAAGCTCGACAATACGGATTATCGGACCAAGCTGCAAATGCGAGCATGTGAAAGAGGTGATAGCGGTATATACAAAATCCATGCTGTCAATGAAAGCGGTGAAGATGAGGCTACTGTTGAAGTTAATGTCACTGGTATGATTTCTTGAACTCATTTATGCTCCCAAAGATATTGCAAATACTTTTCATGCAATTATAAATAGCTGTACAGTGATAAAATTTGTTTTTTCATTGATGACGATCTTTTCTCATTCATTGGGCAAAATTTTTGTCAGTGTATAATCTTTGTACAATTTCCACTGAAGATCTTATTTTTTTTCTCAAGTTTCAGACAAGCCAAGCTCGCCAGAAGGTCCATTAAATGTAACAGATATTTACGCAGATCACGTTATCCTGGACTGGAAGTCACCCGTAGATGATGGTGGATTACCGATTGATAATTATATCGTGGAAAAGTACGATACATCTACTGGACACTGGATTCCATGCACTAAGGTGTATATTACATTTATCTTACTGATTTAAACTCGCTTAAATTTTAGTTTCTTTATTAGCTGTTGGTTAAAATAGGTATCAATAGAGAATAGGATCAAAGTGAGAGGTCATAGATTGTAACAGAGTACGCAGCGAAAGGAGGAATGGTAATTAAACTATTAAATCGTATTAGATGTCCAAGCAGAACACTGAATTCTACATTAGACTGATTTAAGTTGTGACACAATTATTTTTCAGGTGGATGGTGGGCAGACAACTGCTGTTATTGAGGGTCTTATTGAAGGGCATGAATACAAATTTCGTGTATCGGCAGTTAATGCTGAGGGTGAATCTGGTTCTCTGGACACATTTGGAACTATTTTAGCAAAAAATCCGTATGACGCACCAGGTAAATGTACTAGTACTATTTATCATGTTTGAGCTTTTAAAATTTAAGCTGAACGGATGAAAGTGTACAAAGTAGTTACAAAAAATGAAATACGAAGCGAAATTTTTGCGAAACGAACGCTTGTACAAATCGCCTGTTCGTTATTCCTGCAGTTTAGTGATCAAATTAATTTATATATTCAGGAAAAACTGGAAAGCCGGAAGTTGTTGACTGGGATAAAGATCACGTAGATTTGAGTTGGACACCTCCCACAAGTGATGGTGGTGCACCCATTGAGGGTTATGTAATTGAAGTAAAGGAAAATTTTGTGCCTTTTTGGAAAGAAGTCAAAGAAGTACCAGCTGACCAGCTTACAGCTACCATATCCAATTTGAAGGAGGGTTCTGAATACGAATTCAGAATAAGAGCTAAAAATAAAGCTGGTCCGGGAGATCCATCAGATCCAAGTAATTCTGTAATTACCAAACCACGACATCTGGCACCAAAAATTGATCGTACTGCAATCGAAGAAATCAAAGTACGGGCCGGTTCTAACTTTCAGCTCAATATCCCAGTTTCTGGTGAACCACCTCCAACAATAACATGGGTGTTCGCAGGAAAACCACTTGAATCATCAGAGAGAGTCAAGATTGAGAATCCAGATTGTAGGATAAAATTTATGGTGAAACATGCTCTTCATTCCGATACCGGAACATATATAATTAAAGCCGAAAATGAAAATGGCACGGATATAGCTGAAGTTAAGGTGTTTGTGTACGACCGACCAGGTGAGCCTAAAGGTCCACTGAAAGCAGATAACGTTCACAAAAATGGATGTGCCCTGAACTGGAACGAACCTGATGATGATGGCGGTGCAGAGATTAACCATTATGTTGTTGAGAAACAGGACGTGAAAACTGGACGTTGGACTTATGCGGGTGAAACCGCCACTACTGCTATGGAAATTAATGAGCTAACTCCTGGGCATGAGTATAAATTTCGTGTTAAAGCGGTTAACAAATACGGAGAATCAGATCCATTGAAAACTACACAACCAATTATTGCCAAAGACCCATTCGATATTGCTGGAAAGCCAAGTACTCCAGAAATTGTTGATTGGGATAAGGACTACGTTGATCTGCAATGGAATCCTCCTTCGGATGATGGAGGTGCAGCGATCGAAAAATATGTTATTGAAAAGAAGATCGCAAACGGTGATTGGGAGTATGCAGAAGAAGTACCAGCAGATCAGACCACTGTAACAGTAAGGCAGTTGAAAGAAGGTGCAACCTACCAGTTTCGTGTGAAAGCAATTAATAAAGCCGGAGAGTCGACACCTTCCGATCCAAGTCATACCTTCTCAGCTAAGGCACGCAATTTACCACCAAAGATTGATCGATCTAATTTGAATGAAATCCGCATAAAAACCGGAGGTATTATCGAATTTAACGTGAAGGTTGAGGGAGAACCACCACCAAAGATTTCTTGGTTCAACAATGAAAGGCCGCTTATAACATTTGAACGCACAAAAGTCGATAATTCTGTAGATTATCGCACAAAATTGATTACTATTAATGCGGTACGTCATGACTCCGGTATCTATAAAATTGTTGCCATTAATGAGAACGGTAAAGATGAGGCAGAAGTGAAGGTTGTAGTGCTCGATATTCCAGGAACTCCTAATGGACCTTTGGAAACTACTGATATGATGAAGGAAAGCTGCACAGTTAACTGGAATCTACCTGATGATGACGGTGGCTCACCTATTTCACATTATCTCGTTGAAAAGCAGGAAGCTAATGGTCGTTGGGTACCATGCGGTGAGACATCCGGTACCAGTTTACGCATCAGTAAGCTTGTAGAGGGAAAAGAATACAAATTCCGTGTAAAGGCTGTGAATCGTCAAGGAGAATCACAACCCTTAACATCAACTTATCCAATAATCGCCAAGAATCCGTTCAATGAACCTGGTAAGCCCACGAACTTGGAGGCAGTAGATTGGGATAAAGACCATGTCGACTTGGAATGGAAAGCACCAGTGAACGACGGCGGCGCACCAATTGAAAGCTATGTTGTAGAAAAGAAAGACAATGTTGGTGACTGGGTGCTATGCGCAACGGTTCCTGGAAATATGACCAAAGCTACTGCAGTTAATTTGATATCAAGCGAAACTTATCAATTTCGGGTGCGAGCTGTTAACAAAGGTGGAAAAGGAGAGCCTTCAGATCCTACCGGAGATATAATTGCAAAACCAAGAAAACTAGTACCTAAAATTAATGTAGCTGGACTTCTCGACATTCGAGTTCGAGCTGGATCACCAATCCACCTCGAAGTGGAGTATGAAGGTGAACCAGCACCAAAGGCATCTTGGAAAATTAGTGACGTTCCTCTTACCGGTACTAATAGGGTAGAAATTATTACGAAAGACAAGACCAGCAAAGTTGTGATACCATCATCAGTTCGTAGCGACTCCGGAACTTATATGATTCAGGTTGAGAATGAACATGGTAAAGATAAAGCATCCTGTACGGTGACAGTACTAGACGTTCCAGGAACACCGGAAGGACCAGTGAAGATCAGTGATATTTCGAAAGAAGGGTGTACATTGACTTGGAAATCTCCAAGCGATGATGGCGGCTCCGATATTATGCACTACGTAGTTGAGAAAATGGACACAATTCGTGGTAGCTGGCAGGAAGTAGGCCACTTCCTGGGCTGTAGTGCTAAAGTAACAAAATTGATTGACGGAAAGGAGTATAAATTCCGTATCAAAGCAGTCAATATGCAAGGAGAGTCAAAACCATTGGAAACCCAAGAAATGATGGCCAGGAATCAGTTTGATGTATCACAACCAACGTCGAAACCGGTGATCACTGACTGGGAAAAAGATCGGATTGACATTGCTTGGAAGCCACCGACCGATACTGGTGGATTGCCGATACAGCAATACATAATTGAAAAGAAAGAGAAAGGTAGTCCAGTTTGGAATGAGACGGGAAAAGTTAGTGGAGGTACCACAGCTTTCTCGGTTGATGGTCTGAAACCTGGATCAGAATACGAATTCCGAATTATTGTGATAAATGAAATTGGTTCATCTGAACCGTCTCAGCCATCAGATGCTCAAGTAGTTCGGCCAAAATATGTGATGCCTGAAATTATCTCTCAAATACGAAAATTTAAAGTCAAAGCAGGTTTATCGCTGACAGTAGAAGCTGAATATATTGGTTCTCCGAATCCATCAGTAACGTGGGAATTCAAGGAAGGTGAACATTTAGGTGAAAATCTTTTGCTAAGTGGTAAAAGCGGAGTAATGACAAGTACTACAAGTTTTTTCATACCATCTGCTAAACGGTCCGAAAGCGGAAATTATACATTAAAATTAAAAAATGAAGTTGGTGAAACTTCTGGTTTATTTGAGGTCATTGTCCAAGATAGACCGTCGACACCACAAGGACCAGTTGAAGTAAGTAATGTTACTAAAGAGGGCTGTGTTCTTAGCTGGCAACCGCCAGAAGATGATGGTGGTTTGGAAATCACTAATTATGTAGTCGAAAAGCGTGATCTACAGTCGAATACTTGGACACCGGTGTCAGCTTTTGTTCCTGGTACTACAGTCATAGTGTCAAAACTTACTGAGGGACACCACTACGAATTTCGAATCATGGCTGAAAACGCAAATGGGCGGTCGGACCCATTGAATAGCGTCTCATCTGTGCTTGCCAAGGCTCCCTTTGGAAATCCGGGTAAACCCGATCGACCGGTTGTTACCAATCATGATGTAGACCATATAGACATTGAATGGGAGCCACCTAGCGATAATGGTGGTAATTCGATATCACATTACGACGTGGAGCGTAAAGACTTGAAGAGCGGACGTTGGATTAAAGTAAACAATGAGCCAGTGAAAGGTACTAATTTTGTAGATGATCGTGTTCTAGAAGGTCATACTTATGAATATCGAGTTCGAGCAGTGAACAAAGCCGGTCAGGGTCCACCGTCGGATCCTTCGGCTGCAGCCACTGCAAAGCCGATGTTTCAATCTCCTGTGTTTGATATCAACATCCAGGGCAAGGAATTCCGTGTTCGCGTTGGAGAACCATTGGATATCAATATTCCATACACTGCATCACCAAAGCCTGATATTAATTGGGTGAAAAGCGGTCTAACCCTTAACAACGTGGAGACAGACGACTCGAAAACACGTCTCTATATCAAGGAAAGCAAACGTTCAGACTCCGGTGAATGCACTATTATTGCATCAAATTTGTACGGTGAGACACAAGCAACAGTTAAGATTTCCGTAGTCGATCGACCAGGACCTCCAGAAGGCCCACTGACTTACCTGGAAACGTCGCGACATTCTGTGACTTTGAAATGGCGTCCACCTGAAGATGATGGTGGTTCTGACGTTACTGGTTATCGCATTGAGTATCAAGAAACAGATACGTCTAATTGGGTTCGTGTCATCGAAACTGTTGGTAGTACTACACACACCGTTCGTGGACTAGATCACGGGAAGCAATATCGCTTTCGTATACGCGCCGAAAACGTAATGGGACTGAGTGAACCGCTAGTGGGTACACCAGTGGTTGCGAAAGATCCGTTTGACCCACCTGGACGACCTTCCACTCCTGAAATAACGGGATATGGTCGCAATCAAATAAGCTTATCGTGGAATCCACCACATAGTGATGGTGGATCACCAATCCTAGGTTATGTAGTTGAGAAATTTGAAAAAAATGATAGTGATTGGAAACCCGTCAAGATGCGGTTGATTAAAAGTACAGGAGCTACTGTGAGTGGTTTAATGGAAGGAGAAACTTACCAGTTTCGAATTCGAGCCGTTAATTTGGCCGGTGAAGGTGAACCAAGCGGTACTTCCGAACCCACCCTATGTCGTCCATTCGTTATCGCACCTGATGCCCCAGATCAACCACGAGTGGGTAGAATAACGAAGAATTCCGCTGAATTGACCTGGAACCGTCCTTTAAAAGATGGCGGAGCCCCAATCGAAGGATATATTGTTGAGAAAAGGGAAGCTGGTGTTGGAGACTGGATACCGTGCAATGATAGACCTGTCAAAGATACTTGTCTGACTGTGGAACCGTTGCACGAGAACGAAGAATATGAATTTCGCGTTAAGGCGGTTAATTCGGCTGGAAAAAGCCAACCGTCGAGGCCAACTGATATGATGCGTATTGAAGAGCAACCAGGCCGTCCATGTTTGGATTTATCTAATGTTAAAGATATCACCGTGAAAGCGGGTGATAACTTTGAAATTAAAATCCCTTTCACTGGTGGTAATCCGAAACCGATGGCAACTGTCCTCAATGGAATGAAAGAAATATTTGGCGGAGATGATCGCATCAATATTGAGGTGATCTTTTAAACATTATTTTTGCATAAAAATTTTTCGGGCTTTAGCAATGTTAATAAAATTGCTTAAGAGTGGTCAAGATTAGAGAAAATATTTTTGATTTAAAAAGTTTTTTCAACACCGTTTGCTAAACAATTTAAGTAGTTGGAAGTTTAGGTAAGCGATGGTTTTGTGACTTTAACGACGAAATCAGCGAAAAGATCAGATGTCGGACCGTACCGTATCACATTAAGTAATCGTTATGGTAAGGATACCGCAAAACTAAATGTTAACGTAATGTCACCACCAGGCAAACCTGTTGGTCCAATAACACCAAGTGAAATTGCCAGTGATGCAATAACACTTCACTGGAATCCACCACTTGATGATGGTGGTGCCGGTATAAGCAATTATGTGGTTGAAAAACGTGAACCGAATGGCACGTGGATCAAAGTTGGTCAGCCGGTTGGTACTAGTTTTCGAGTACGCAACTTGGAAAGTGGTAATCCATGTGAATTCCGAGTTTTGGCTGAAAATCAGTACGGAATTGGTGAACCACTTGAAACAACAGAACCGATTATTGCAAAAGATCCATTTAGTAAGCATTCAACTATATCTTTAAAACTTTAATTTTCCTAATGAAAAATTTACTTTCTAAACTCATACTTGTATATTAATTACTTTTTGGGTCATCGTAAGCGCATGAATCTTACAATTCTTTAGATAAACCTGACGCTCCTGGGCGACCAGAACCTATTGCAACAACCACGGAGACAATTACGCTGCAGTGGACTGAGCCATCGAAGAATGGTGGCTCACTGATACAAGGTTATGTGTTGGAAAAGCGTGAGGAAGGTGATAGTGACTGGTCAAAATGCGTTTTTGGTTTTATCAACGATACGCAATACAGGGTATAGTCATAATAGTTTATAAATTTGTGTACGAATCGCCATAGGACGAAGTAATTTGTTATGAAGAAAGCTAAAGATCATTGTACCAGCTATTGGAGTTACGTGAAGAGCTGACGTTTTTTTCTAGGTTACTGGTTTAATACCACATAAGCGCTATGAATTTCGTGTAGCAGCAGTAAATGCAATTGGTCAAAGCCCATGGAGCCAAAACAGTGAACGAATTATGGCTCAGACAGAACCTGTGAAACCAAGGATTCAGCTTGCTTTACTTGGCAGAGACATTATTGCTCATGTTGGGTCTCCAGCAAAGGTTGGTCAACAGAATAATTTTCATTCCATTTATTGATGAAAAATCTATAAAATTTCGGTGATTTGGAACTATATATTCACGAGATTTTTGAAATAAAAAATAAATTTACAGATTTTGGTGCCATTTTCGTCAAGTTCATCTCCAGAAATAACATGGAAGAAGGATGGTAAACCAATTGATGAAACGTCAAAGCGTTTAAAGTTTGAGTCGAATGATTTCCTGACACAACTTTCATATGAAAAATGCGAACGTACCGATACTGCCACTTATACCATCAAGGTAGCTGTTTTGCAATCAGTTACAAAATGTTTTAAAATTTCAATTTTTCTCGAAGTTAGAGGAAAGGTGGGACTTTTAATGCCACTTGATGAGTTCTTCTACGTATATACTCGAATCATGAATGAGGACAGTGCCGTGTTAGAGTTTTTTGTATAAATTAAAAATGGCGTAGCATAATTAGCAAAAACTATGTTTTGCAAAGGCTTGAAAAAGCCATTCTTGAAATGGAATCACATAAATAAATATGATTTTATTTATGAAAAAAGCTATAAGTGGAAAAAAATAAAAGAAAACATCATACTCTGAAAAAAAAATCTATTTTCAGTTGGAAAATGATGCTGGATCGGACAGCATTAATATCAGACTACTGGTTGTTGACAGTCCATCACCACCAAAGAGTCTAATGGTATCTGATATCGCACCGGATTCTTGCGTTCTGGATTGGGAAGCCCCAGACGATGATGGAGGCTCTCACATCACGAATTACATCTTGGAGAAGTGCCGTATTAATGCATCATTGGATGGTGCTTGGGAGAAAATCAGCTCGTTCGTACGTGGTACAAATTATGTAGTAACTGATCTTAATGAAAATGAGTGCTACAAATTCCGAGTCCGGGCAGAGAATCAATATGGTATATCAGAACCAAATACAATGAGCGAGCCAATTATAGCTCGTTATCAATTTAAAGTACCATCACAACCAGATCCACCTATTGTTCGTGATATGGATAGCACCTGGGCTGAAGTGGAGTGGGAACCACCGTCAGATGGAGGTTCAAAGATTCTAGGATATCTGTTGCAGTATAAAGAACCAGCATCTAGCAAATGGATAAATGCTAGCGCCCGTGCAATAGAAGGAACCAGCTTTCAAATTCGGAATTTGAAGGATAAAGCTGAATATGAATTCCGTGTTATCGCTAAAAATAAAGCTGGTTTGTCAAAACCGTCCCTGCCATCAGAGAAAGTACAACTTAAAGTCAAATTTGGTCCACCTGGTCCACCGACTCAGATAGCTGCCGAATCGATAGGGCGAAATCACGTGACGCTTACTTGGGCTGAACCAATTGATGATGGTGGCTCCAAGATAACTGGATACATTGTTGAAAGCCGAGAACTTGGTATCCAAATTTGGAGAGTTGCTAGCGACTATAATGTGCAGCAGCCTGAATTCACCGTCCCTAATCTAATTGAATTTCACGACTATGAATTCCGTATTACGGCTATCAATAAATATGGAAAAGGTTTACCCTCATTACCTTCGTCACCAATTAAAATCCATGAAATGGGTGGTTGTAAACCCATAATTGTTGTAAAACCAGCGGACATAGCTTCACCATATAATCGGCGTGCAGTGTTTACGTGTGAAGCTGTTGGCAGACCAGGTAATTTAATTTTAATTAATGAGTTTCGAACCCAAAGGTTAAGATCTCCAAACTACTTGAAAATGGCTCTGAAATCTTCATAGTGAGGGTGATTTTTTTTAGCACCAACCGCACGCTGGTTACGCAATGGGCGTGAAATACCAGAGGGTGCACGTTATCGCACTGAAGCACAAGATGAAGTTTTCAAACTTATCATCAAAGAAGTGTGGGATATTGATTCTGGTGAATATACTTGTGAAGTGTCAAATATTTATGGCTCTGATTCTGCTACTGCAGCGCTGTTTGTTAAAGGTTTGGAAATTTTTCAGCTACTTCTCACTTTTGTTTCAAAAATCGCTGCCTTTTGATTTCAAAGTTAACTTTCAGCGCCACCTGTGATCGAAAAAGGCGTTGCAAATGCTGTATATGGTGATGGTGAATTAGTACGTCTGAAAATTTACTTTTCCGGCACTGGTCCATTCAATTATACATTTACCCTGAACAAGAAAGAAATACCTGCGGATCATCCTACTATCCATTTCGTAGATTTCGATAATCACGTTATCATTACCATCCCATCAATCCACAGTAGTGAGGCTGGCCGTTATGAGTTGACAATAAGCAACGACAGCGGTGAAGCGAATACTGGTTTCTGGCTAAATGTCACCGGACTACCATTAGCTCCGCAAGGACCATTACTCTTTTCAGACTTAAATGTATCGCAAGTGTTACTTAGTTGGAAACCTCCGGTGGTTAGTCTTTCCTTGAATTCTTCTTTGCAAGAAATTTTTTGAAAAAGGAAATACTTATCAATTACACTCAACTAGATTTGATGAACTTTTAGAGTGATGGCGGTGCACGTATAAGCAATTATGTTGTCGAAAAACGTGACTTGATAAAAGGTGAATGGGCTGAAGTAGCAACACTTGTAAAAGATACTAACTATTTGGTTAGTGACCTCTTCGAGGGACACGAATATGAGTTCAGAGTTAGTGCTGTCAACGAAAATGGGCAAGGTCCACCCCTTGTTGGGGACCAGTCAATTATTGCACGACTACCATTCGATCCTCCATCACCTCCTGGTAAACCTGAGGTAAATTTTTCCGAAAGACTAATTCCGAGCTAAACACTCTTCTAAAACTTTATAATTGAAATGTAATTGAAAACATCTCCTGGATCAAGTTTCGATGACTCTGTTAACTGTTAATTCTTCTTTGTTAATTTGTGTGTGGGAGATAACGAGAAGAACATATTTCAGAGTGCAGGTATAAGCGAAGATTCTTTGACGTTGAATTGGGCTCGTCCAAATTCCGATGGAGGTAGCCGTATTAGGGGTTATTTGATTGAAAAAAAAGAAGTTGGCACAGATATTTGGCAGAAATGTAACTATAATCCAAATTCATCCACTTCCTGTGTCGTAAATAATCTGATCGAAAATCGTGATTATGAATTTCGTGTATTTGCTGTTAATGATGCTGGGAATTCCGAACCATCTATGAGGTATTTTTGGACCTATTGAAAATAAGTCAGTCTACGGTTCCCTTAAAAATTTAGTCTTAAATTGCAAAAATTTTTACAGTGTGTTGATAAATTAAAAAAACGATTCGGTAATTATTTATACCTTCTAGAACTTATTTTTCCAGTGACGTTATCAAATATATTCATTTATCATCCGGTCAAGCGCCAACAATTATTAGTCCGCTTACCGATCTATATGGTGAACAAGGGCGGTCGGTTACTTTAGAATGCGTGATAACTGGCAATCCACGACCAGAATATCGTTGGTACAGAGGTCTACGAGGACTTACCGATACTTTAAAATATACCATCTACTGCAAAGGTGATACACAGGTATGATGTGATTACTGTAAGCAGAATTTGTGAAAAGTAATAAAAAAAGTAACTAGCTTCAATTTCGAACACTGTGCGCTTTGATCATTGAAGACTAATTGTAATTTTGATGCCTGCAGTTTGATCATTCCCTACAATGCCCATTCTTTTTAGACACTGGTCATTAATGATTTGCATGCGGATGATGCCGATGAGTACTGTTGTCGTGCAACGAACTCGAGTGGCACCAAATCAACACAAGCACAATTAACTGTTTGTTCCAAGCCTCGCGTATTTCTTCCACCGCGGTACCATGGAGGTTATGAAGCAAAGAAGAATGAAAATATTGAGTTGAAAGTGCCATTCAAGGCATTTCCACAGCCGAAAGTAAAATGGTTCAGAAATGCTGAATCAATCAATGATTCTGACAAATATAAAATTACTACTGATAACAAGTAACTTTTTAATTCTTCGACAATTACTTAAAATTTTTAAGATTAAATTCAAATTAAATATAGATTTATGATTTATAATTCTTGAAACATTGAATAATTTTTTAGGCTTACAATTTTGACAGTCTCAAATGGTACACGAAAAGACTTTGGGCAGTACCGAGTTGTAGTAGAAAATAGTATTGGTTCGGATTCTGCTACTATCAGCGTAACTGTTGCTGATGCACCCGATCCGCCACGATTCCCTATTGTTGAGAATGTCCTGGATGAAGCTGTTATATTGTCATGGAAAACTCCAGAATTGGATGGAGGTGCTATGATCACTAAGTATGTTTTTGGGATCCTTAAATTCAACTAAAATAGAATTAATTATCTTATCTTATCAGACCAATAACGATTAAGGTTTTAAGAACAGTTTTCAAGAAAATCTATTTAAATCCCTCTAGCTATGTTGTTGAGCGACGTGAGGGAACTAGCGGACAATGGGAGCAGTGTGCTAAGTCACGCTATACTTATCTGACAGTAGAAGGTTTGAAACCCAAGCATACTTACGAATTCCGTATCATTGCCGAAAACAAATACGGACAATCAAAACCATGTGAACCAACAGCTCCTATCGCTATTCCTGAACAACGTATTCGGAAAAAAGGTTACGATGGTACTGTTAATTTTTGTTTCAGGTTTGCTGGCTGTAAATTTGTGTTGAAATATGATTTAGTTAAAAATTTCAAATAGCGAAATGTTTATTAAAATTTGCACATTTAAAATTTCTTCAGTTGATGATTTGGGTAAGATTGTTCATGGAAAAGGGACCATATCTAATGATTATGATGCTTATGTAATCGATGTTTGGAAACAATACTGTTCACAATCGGTTGAACCAAAACGACAATCGGTGTACGATCAGTATGATATTCTTGAAGAAATTGGGTCGTAAGTTTCCTGTTTGTATTATTCAAGCAGTTCCAGTAGCTAAATTTTGGAAAAAAAAGCTCCACAAAAAGTAATGTATAACTTTTAGAAGGGAAGATTTTTTTCGAGATATATTTTGCAGACATTTACAAAGCTTATTTTCACAAAAATTTAATTTTCTAGAGGTGCATTTGGCTCTGTACATCGTTGTGTTGAAAAAGCCACTGGAAATACGTTTGCTGCAAAATTTGTTAACACACCTCATGATACGGATAAGGATACAGTGCGGAAAGAAATTAATACCATGTCGGTCCTTAGAAATCCAAAACTGATAAATCTGCATGATGCTTTCGAAGATGATAAAGAAATGATCATGATTTATGAGTTGTAAGTTTTTTTCATCTTAAGTGATTTTAATATTAAAGGATCAGATATTTATTTTTGTTCACAGTCTTTCATATCATAAGTTTATTTTTGGAAAAATTCATAATCATCAAGAAAGAATTTTTTACAGTATGTCGGGTGGTGAGTTGTTTGAAAAAGTTTCCGATGAAAAGAATCGAATGTCGGAAACAGATGCAGTCGGTTACATTCGACAAGTATGTGAAGCACTATGCCACATGCATGAGATGAATTATGTTCATCTGGATCTGAAGCCTGAGAATATCATGTTCATAACAAAGAAAAGCAATCAGTTAAAGTTGATCGATTTCGGTCTAGCAGCAAAACTAGATCCTAAACAAATTGTAAAAGTGACAACTGGTACAGCGGAATTTGCAGCGCCGGAAGTAGTTGTTAGTGAACCAGTGGGATTTTACACCGATATGTGGAGCGTTGGTGTACTCACTTACATCCTGCAAGTTTTTTTTAGCGTGAATTAATTACTTGTAGAATACTAAAATACCACTAAGCAACCTTCTGGTTAAAAAAGTAATCGCATGGCTGAAAATAGAATTGAATATTGATCTTAACTTCCTGATGCTACGCACTGGTTCATTACGCAGTTCTGATGGCTCTTATCAAGTGACTAGTCATATATACATCCATTAATAATTTAATCTAAATGTATAGTATAAAAACTTTGGAAATTCCAGCTTATCCGGTCTTTCACCATTCGGTGGAGAAACTGATGAAGAAACTATCAAGAATGTCAAAAAATGTGACTGGAATATGGATGACCCTAGTTTTGCAAATATTTCTCAGGATGGAAAAGATTTCATTAAGAAGCTTCTAATGCTTGACCCAAAGTAATCTTTACAGTTGAAGTTAAGATGAGTAACTAACTCCTGAAAAAGTATCCCATTTAAACAATGTATGAATTAATTGTAGAAGTCGGATGACCGTACATGAAGCCCTGGAACATCCTTGGATCAATGGAGCTGTCAACAAAGAGTCGTCTCAACAAATACCCAATGAGCGTTATCACTCTGTTCGTGACTCCATTAGACAGAGATATGTGAGTATTACGAAATTTATCATATTCGATCTCCATTTTTAGTTAGTATTTGATGTGAGAAAAGATCCGGAAAATTTGTTTATCAGGACTCTTGGCCAGAACCAAATCCACCGATCGGGCGTATTTCGAACTACAGCTCTCTTAAAAAACATCGTCCAGTAGAATATCATATTCATGATACATGGTTCAGTAGAGAAGAAGGTCAACCACGATTCATCATTAAACCATTCAATACGAGTTGTGATGAAGGTGGAAATGCTACGTTCTCATGCAGGTATTATGATAGTTTGAATTCGAAAGGATATAAATTTTATGTTGGAAATAACTTTTATCTAATATTTAGTTTGTTAAACTATTCACAAGTAAATAACCGGTTTCAGGGTTATTGCCTCATCACCACCGATAGTGACATGGCATAAGGATTCGGATGAACTGAGGCAGAGCACTAAATATATGAAGAAATACGTAGATAATAATTATATGATAACAATAAATAGGGTTAAACCGGAAGATGCTGGTGAATATACTGTAAGGGCAAAGAATTCATATGGTTTCAAGGAAGAAGTTGCATTCCTGAAAGTGATTGGTTAGTTTAAATTAAAAATTTTGAATTTAAATCCAGCAAGCAATTTTAGAAGTTTCTGTCCACTTATATTTTTTCAAGTTCATGCAATAATGTTGAGTAGAATTTGTTTTAGAAGTCAGGTATATATTGCAAATTTTGGAACTAAACGATATAATTTTTAGAATCAGCTAGAAGTCAAAGCACTTTACGAGCATCAGAATTTGAAAAACGAGCGGTTACGCGGGAACCTGAACTATTTAAAAAACATCAGTGTGCTCCGAAATTCACTTTCCATCTTCGATCACGTCTTATCCAACAAAATCATCCATGTAAACTGACTTGTAATGTACAAGGAGATCCAATTCCTAAGGTAATTTTGTTCATATTTGAATATGCGTTTTAGAACTGATATTAAATGCAACTTTCTTAAAGAAGTATTGGATTGTGGTCATTGCAAAGTTTAAGAATGGAAATCACTTTTGAGTTTCAAAACCCAATTGACATTTTAAATCTGAGTATTTATTTGTACGTAGGTCGTATGGTTCAAAGATGGTGTACCAATCGACATGGATAGAGCACATTTAACCTATCGAAGCGGTGTTTGTACAATGGAATTATTCAGTTCTCGTATGGACGATGCGGGTAATTATCGTTGTGAGGCAACTAATAGTTTAGGAACTGATTACACCGAGTGCACGGTTAATGTGCAAGGTGAGAGCTATGCTTCTAATTGATATTCGAAATAAGAATTCATTTGAGGCTGATGCATAACACTCGATCGATCTATCTATAATTACTTCAGCAGTTCCTCTTACAATATCAATACAGCTAGATCTTTAATTTTCGAGAGATCATTTTCTTTTTAAATCATACTAAATTATTTGAGAATTTTGAAGCATTGAAATCTTTTAATCTTTTAGAAGGTTTGTTTTTTCAAGGTAAAAGCGGTGAATCAATGCCAGTAAAATCACTTCTTACGAAACGGATTTATGATACTATCAGTGTAGAAAATATTGAACGTTCACGGTTTAGTGCTGATATTTTGCCAGTACATAATATAAAGGCATCAATATCACAGTATCGGGATGATTCAAATGCAAAGCATGATGATAAATTACCTACTTTCGAATTGAAATTGTCAAACATTACTGTAAACGAGGGTGAAGACGCTGAATTTTCTTGTACAGTAAGTACTGTTTTATTTAAGTTTCAAAAACTGGTAAAATTAATCCTTAAAAGTGTTAACAAGAAGCTTTTATAGATAACTGGATATCCGGAACCGATTACTGAATGGCTCCACAATGGTAAACGTATCACTGGTGATTCTCGTCTAAAAATTTCTTTTGTCACGGGTCGAGCTTCACTAACGATCAGAAACACTGATAAACATGACGCGGGGGAATACTGTTGTATAGCTAGTAATTCAGCAGGCTCAGAAATAACTAAAGCAGATCTTATTGTTAAAAAGTAGGTCTTGAATAACATCTCTTCAGTTTCTAAGTGATTTGAAGTATAAATTACAAAGTTTAGGAATAGCATTCATTTTCCGTGATGGGTACGCGGAAGACAGATAAAGGTGGAAAACTACAGAAGGTGTAAGTTTGCATGAAAAATAAAACTAGATTTGATGTATTCCAAACTAGAAATCAATTTTATTTAGGATCGCTATGGAAGCAGATGGCGCTGTTGGCGAACCCCTAACAAATGGTGAATTGACAGTTGAAGCTGCAGGGCAGAACCAAATAGCTGTCAAGGTTATCCCAAACGGTGATGTGATAAGCAACATGAGTGAAAAGGCCCCAGAAAAAGATGGCGAATTTCGAATAATTCGACATCTCAGGGGTGTTCAAGTTGCTTGTGGCTCAATAACTACCTTCTCAGTATTATCTTCAGGAAGTGCAGATAAGGTATGCTACTTGGAAAACTTCAATTTAACTGATAACTGGTATAAATACATTCTGCTTCAAATTCTAGGTGGTGTGGCTCAAAAATGGCAAGGAAATCCAGTCAAATAAAAATGTGACGACAAAAGTGAAGAACAATGAGTATCAACTAGAGTTCTCTAAAGTATCGCTTGACGATCACGGTATTTATCAAGTCGATCTTTCTCGCGATGGCAGAAAGTTTACGTCAGCTGCGTCACTTGTCGTGCTTGGTAATTACTCTGATTACAAATTGGAATGTTGCTTGAAGTTATTCTATTACATATTTAAACTAATACCGATTTTTGCAGATATAATGAAACTGTAATTGCTCTAATTTTACTTCAGGTAAACAAAATGAACCCTCTGTTTGTAAGCTTCCACAATCTGTGACGGCCAGATCTTTAACGCCCTGTAACTTCGTTCTTGAAATGGAGAATGCAGAAGGTTTGACAGTGCAGTGGTCCAAAGGATCCAGTAAATTAGAGAAATCCGACCGTATCAAATCAATTAAATCTGGAAATGCTTTTAAATTAGATTTCAAGGTTAAATTAAATGCATATCAAACCCTTCCTCCTTATTTCAAGAATTTGTAATGGTTTGCTGAAAAGAAAAAACTAGCAAATGAGGTAGAAAAGAATGAAAAATTTCGCCACAATATTTCCCTTTGAAATTTTAGGGTGTTGAACCTGACGATGAAGGCATTTACACAGTAAAAGTAATCAAGGATAAAAAAGCGATATGTAAATACGCTGCTGCTTTGTTGGTCGAAAAATAGATATGCTGTTAACAATACTTAAATCGATATATCTGTTAACACTTCAAAATGCGTATGCCTCCTCCTCTTCCATCTAATTCATACAAATAAAATTGTGATTTTTTATTTATGTCATTGTACATAAATGTCGTATAAAAACTTTCCGCTTATTGCACTTTTTTGTGCTCAGCACCAACATACCGGGCTTCTTGACCTACTCATTAAGATCTTAAAGATTTCGCCTTTTTTGGTAGTAGCTCTTCTCTGTTGACAATCTAAGTTAGCGTTTGTATTTGTTGCTACTTTCATTTGTTACCACAGCAAAGACTAAACCATTTGACAACACTAGGGCGAAATGATATTAATCACATAAAGAGGAGACATAGCTCTATCCAGTTTCTATTACTTCCTCGTCCTATTATTGAACTCCATATCCGCGAATATCACTCCAAATTTAGCTTTCTGTGATACACAGAACTAATGTAACTCCAAAATTAACCAAGTGAATTCGATCTCCGAAATTATGCTTAAGACGTCGCTCATCCACAAGCTAAATAATTAAGAGCTAACTCGTTATGATGACAACGTAACTATTTTTCACGCAGAGGTCCAAAAAGCCCTCTTTCGACTTAACAAATTCCTACACTTATATCATCGAATGAAAACTTCATTGCTACAATAACTGCCTATAGTCACTCCTGCTATTATTTTGATTAATTTAGAATTCTATCAAACACTATTGTAAAATGATTTTGAAACACCACAAAACATCACTGCAAATACAGAAAGTGAAGATTTATCTATCAATAGGAATATTTAATGAACAACGTTCTTTATGTCTAAATAAAATCTCGACAAACTTTTTCCCTTTTAAACAAACAGAAACAAGGACATGAATTATAGGTTATATTATACATAGACAAATATAAATGATCTTATTGCCTGTACACCGTTCCACTGCATATAGAAGATAGGACAATAAGAATGTGAAAGCTGCAAAATAGTATTAAGAACGTTTCAACTACCAAGGTTCTGTAGCAGAACTTATGACTGGACAAGCAACTAATTTTCTCAACAGTTATATTTACAGTATACTCCATATCTTTATATGGAATAATAATAACTGTCACGAAAACATGTATGATGAAGCACAAAATCAGTTCCTCATCAAAACACTATGAGTAACATATGCAAAAGAATTTAATTTTACCACAAGGACGCTGTATATGAACTTGACTAAATTTCCATCTCTCACCAACTGAATACATTAAATGAAATGGACAACACCAGTGGCAAATAAAATATAGACAAAATTAGAAATTTCTTCTCCACAAATAAATGACACTCGAGCTAGATAAGCACAAGTTACAAAAAGGAAAAAATCGAAGTTCGAAAAATAGTGACATAAATCCTACTTAAAGAGAATTAAAGATAAGTGATTTAAGCAAATGTGGTTCCAGTGAAACATTCTACAAATTAAGACTGGTTTAAATTTGAATTTATAGATGATCCAAAAATACTTGGTAAGAAAATTTCTAGAGCAGGAATTTTAATAACAACCACCAATATTAAATTACACCACTCGCAAATGTGTTTACTTTGTTTAATGAGTCCCTAAAATTCAAAGTCTATATTAGCAAAAATGGTTTAATATCATCCATCAGAATTTTTTCTAACGATGAGTGGAAAAGCAAATGCGTAACACAGATGAAATGAGAGATGATAGGTCTGCAAATACAAATTAGCAAAATCTGCACAAACGATTGACTGATTTCACTATGGAAACAATATGCAAATGAGCCATCAATTATCTTTCGCTTTTCGAATGCTGAATTAGCCATTGCAATGTTATATCTGAAAACATACGTGGATGCACTACTGGAAATAAGTACGACAAACACTACGTAACTCATTTTTATTGAAAAACAACCTCTCAGTTCTAAGATTTCGCAAAATTTAAAAGAGACTGAACGATCCGAAAAGTCTTTATGCAAATCGTTCTTGCTGGTGTATTGCAACCTTCTGATTACGTATAAATTTAAATATAAAAAGAACCTATGTTATCTTTTTCTTTGCAAGATATCGAATAGCAACAGATTTCTCTGTTTTGAATTGCTGACAAGTTCCTGAAATTAAAGATATGTAGTGAATTAAAATCGCATGACATCATGCAATCTTCCACTCACTGAACCATGAAACTTTAACACGTTTGACAATTACGGCTTACATCCGTTCAATAAGTTGTCGTTCATCAAGGGCACCAGGAAGATCTTTTTTGTTTGCTAATACAAGCACTGGGATTGAATCAAGCTGTGGCTTGTCTAAAAGCTGGCTTAATTCGTTCCTCGAAGCCTCCAGCTTATCTTCATCAGCAGCATCGACCATAAAAATGATCGCATTGACACCTCGACAATATCTCTCCCACATGGAACGAAACCGAGGTTGTCCACCAATATCCCATAACTCAAAATAATGTAAACTGTATTGTGATGTTGCAACAGTTTAAGTAACCAGCAAATATAAAATGTTTTGGAATAACTGCATTTGTTATGAGTGTTTGGCGAACACGCCGCTATCGGTGTGGTTAAGAAAGTGTGTAAATTAAAAAAATAAATTCTACAAAAATCTAAGGTTTAGAACTGGGAAGGAAAATAGACATTAGGAGATTTAGGAGTTCGTTATCGCAGAAAACTGTTTTATAATCAAAATAATGGCAAAATAAAGAACATTCAAAAAATGAATGTGATAATGTAAATGAGAAAACTCATAAAAGTAATGTAAAGCATAACAACTTGTTCGCACAACTGAAGACATTACTTTCTGTTCAAAGCACCCCTGACATGCTAGCACTGACTCAGAAGAAAGTAATAGTGAAATAGTACCATGAGTTGAAAATCTCTATGTTGAATAATGAACAACTCATTGTCGTGTCAGCGAGAGACAACAATCTTACAAAACCACGCATTGAAACAGAAACTTCATGAAGTAATAGATTTTTATAAACTACAATAAAATTCTAGCCTGGTATCCAGGTATAAATTATGAGTCTAAAATAAATCTAGCGTTTCAAACTGTAATCTCCCTCATTACTTGATAGCTGTTGCTGATATATCCACCATTATACTAATTTCCAGGAAGCTACCGACCTTACCTTAATTGTAACATTTCCTTTTGTGATTTTACGCATATTGAATCCAACCGTTGGAATCATGTCTTCAGTGAATTGGCCATTCTAAAACTTCAGCCTTCTGCAGAGAAAAATAAATGAAACCTGGCTTAAATAAAGTTTAACTCAAATCAGTAATTTCCCAATTTACGTTTAACTTAAATTTTGAGCAAAATTAATGCAACTAATACCGCAATAACATTAACAAAAGTAGTTTTTCCAGAATTCTGTAGACCAACAAGTGTTAACTCCATTTCCTCTTTCCAGAATAAACTCCGGATCCAATCGAGAACACGATTTATCATCGCCAACATTGCTGCACTTCAGCTATTCCTCTCCAACCCAAATCAGAACTAAAATGCAGTATGGCTCATGCCTAATGCCTTACGCGAATTTTTGGATCGATTTTGCATATGTAGCAGAACTAGTGTATCCACAAGAATAGATGAATAAAAAAAGCAATAATCAGCCTGAAGATCAACAGCAAGCGCAGCCAAGTCAACTACAACGAACTGGTGTTTCAAGAAATAATGCTACTCACATTTAATTCCGAGGGAGATGGGCAACAGTGCATTTTGTGACTCACTTCTGGCCAGGAACAACGTCATTTAAGACGAGTTCTTTAATCTATCTTTTTTTTCGGAATATGTACCCAGTCAGAAGAAAGTCACATCAGCAACTGCAAAAGATGGGTGCGAAATATCACGGGATAGCTGGCAACCGAATGAATAAAATAAACAATAAGATAAAGTTACAGAAAAAATAAACTGCCAAATGTGTTCCAATACGTCATTATTCTTTTGTTCAAATCCAAAATAAATGCTGAATAAGTGATAAGTGATTCCTGCTGTGCGGCAAGGAAGCAAGTGATAACTTCTGAAGACAAAGGAAACTGCTGAAGAGAAAGGGAAAAAAGGAAGGGATTAACTTTTGAAAGGTAAGTTATAACCAGAGGATAAGTTCCAAACAGGATTATTAAAGAATTGTTTTGATATAAATTTTATTTCTAAATTAGGAAAAGTACTAATACAAAAAAAAAACTACGGGGCGCTATTGCATCCAAACTACGACAAAGTGTGATTCTTCGTAGAATATGGATACAAATATCAGAGAGCTAAGTGAGATATTTTTGCTATAACCATTTGGTGAGAGCTTCCATCAAACACAACTCTACCACCAACACTCATAAAGCGAACGTTAAGGAATCGAAAAACTTCCGAAAAAGAACTACTAATTCAACCGCCATCGAATACAAGTGAGAATTGTAGGACCTAAGATACATATTGCAGCTCGATTATAGAAGTCCAAATTCGTATAGAAATATAGTACCAGATGAAAATTAATATTAAGAGTGCTCAAAATCCTATTTTGAAAATCGAAAGAGAATTTAAATTTGCTTTCTTGGCCTTAGATAATATGTGTATGTTTCTGGGAAACAAAAGTTCGAATACTGGTTATTAACTGCAGCTAATGCTTTGCGCATATTGGACACATACTGCATCTAAAAGAATACTACAGTTTAACTTTTTCTAAGCAAAAGCAAGATTTTTTTAATTTCCAATGCTTCATGAATCGTACTACTAAGATTGAACAGCATAATCGCTTTGGATTCCCCCAAATTCCCTCTATCCCTTTCATACTTGCTAGCAGCACATCCAGCTGTGAACTCACACATATGTTAATATAGGTATTACTTTAAACATCATTCCTACTTAAACTGCTCGCTCCCATTCGAGCACTGCTGAGGCTGTTCCACAGCACTTGCGATCGTAAAAAACTGAATAGATCAAAACGGTGAAGTTGGAGAACCAACACTACTATTCCGAAACCATTCTAATTTTACTACTTTTTTTCAATCAATATAAAGACGATTCCCAAACTCATTGGTTAAGATCCTCCATTTATATTCACTGAGTATTTGGAACTTTAATGTTTGGAGAAAGAAATTAGTACCTGGAATCTAGTTCAAGTTTGGAATTTTTACCTCTGTATATTGTGATTTAGCTAATTTTGGAATACAATTTCAAGATTCAAATTGATTTTTAAAATAAGAACTAGAATTCTTCACACTCCTCATCAAGTACGCCCTCAAAGTGAAGGGAAAGTAACCTACTACATGACACGAAGTAATTTCAATCCCTACCAATAATGCTTACCGCCAAATCTACAACTTTTCCTATACACCTACGGTGAACGACAGGTTGAAGTCTTTGTATTACCAATTTTTTGGAACGAACTTCAAAAAACCCTTTTAACCCTTCAACAGATTTCTGCACTTACATCATCGAACATAGACTCCATTGCTGTAATAACTTGCTATAGTCACTCCCCTATATTATTATTTTTAAGAGTTGTTACCTCACGGAACTTTAAACTCTTCATTCTGCAACAGGATTAATAAGACATTAAAAGCAGAAGCGAATATATCAATAATGTAAAATTTTGACATGTTAAGACAAAAGAGAGATCCAGGATGAAACAGGTACTACATAGATTACACATAGGATTCAGAAGTCCACAAAAACACCGGAAACAGCCGAAAGTGAAGCGGGGCAAGAATGTACCATCAAGGTAAAAATACAATAAGGCATTTGAAAACAACAGGCAAGATGTATTTATTGCGAGAAAGGTACGGTCCATTGCATGTATAGAACGGTAGCACGATAAATCTGGAAAAAAATGGTTATAAAGACCGTGCTCCTCGGTAAAGCTTGACGAGATTTCAATTTAAAAAAAGAGAACTAAACAATAGAGCTACGAGTATAACTAAAGCTGTGAACTGAGGAAATGCAACCACCCATCACAATCCGTGTTATTTACTCAATTTGTTGAACATCTTTCCCAGTACTAACTGAAATGTGTAGCACACACTTTTTCCCTACCTTTAACCCCAATTCCCAAATTAAAAAAAACTACCAAGCGGGTGAGTTAATACTTCCAGTTCATCTTCATTTCAAAAATATGAAACCATTGAAAATCGAAAAGTGCGAAAAAGCTAGAAGAGTGATTAAAGTATGGAAATGATACGAAGTTATGGAATTTGAACAAACGTGTTCGAAATCAGAAAACAAAATATTAGAAATATAAATTGTACAAAAGCAACATAAATCCATACTGCTAAGGAACGAAGTCTTTGCTTCTACCTACTCTCAAACTATCTATCTGAGGTAAATAAGCCAAAGCAGATTATATGGAATAATTTTTCCAAAGCTAAAGTACACCCATTTAGTGCTGGCGAAAAGCTGCCGAAATCCAAAACATACTGCGCAGCAACAGAAAAAACTAACAATTTCAGAGTTAAAAAACCACGCTTAAATTATGAAATCTTTTAAACTACTGGATGGTTTTCACACAACTTTTTGCTTAACATCTGCCATAGATTAAGTCGTTGTCATTAAATATCTTTGGATTTGAAACGGATCTCAGCTGTTTACAAAGTATTAAAGCTACGAGCACAGATACATGGAATGAATGTGCATGTTGAGATCAGATAGAAACTGAGTCTCGTCCTTTGTGAACGGTTTAAACAATGGGATAGGAGAACGCGCATGCTTTTCATGAATTCGTTCTAAATTTTTGTAAACATATTCCACATAATCTGCTAAATCCGAGCTTCGCAAAGGCAACTGAATATCCATCCCTGATTGATACTGTTCGCCATCTGAAAGCTCTTCCAAATGTCGACACGCATGATAACACCGAGTTACAAGATCCGTTAACTCCGCCTAAAATAATTCATGTTTAAAGAATTTTCAAGATTTTGGTAACACGTTCTATTAAATAACCATATTTACTTGAGGAAAGATACATTCGCCGATACGTTTCATGAATGAATCAATGCGAGCAGATAATGCCGTTTCAGAATCTCCACTTGATTCAGTATCTTCGTCACGAAGCTGAATACTATGCGAGAAACTCTGCGATATGTTCTGTGCAGACCGAATTGAATTAATTACCACACGTTCCAGCTCCTTCTAAAAAAGTATGAGGCTGTGGGACAGGTCTAAAATCCACAGACAAATGCAGATTCGAAATGTTAATAATTAGAATTTTAATTAAAAAGAACACTGAATCTACAAAATGCTGCTGGAAAAAGAATGTAATTAAGCGGAATATAAAGTCGTTTTAGTTAATGATTAGTGATATGTATTGAGTTGTACTTGTTCGCTACAGAGAGAACCAAAAGTTGCAAATTCTCGATTATTTTCATTGGAAAGAGAATTTCCAGCACCGTATCCCCTCGCCAGTAATATTGCGGTTAAGCTGCTCAACCGTGTGTTCAGGTCGCTTTGCCTAAATTAATTAATTTATTGAGAAAATAACTATACTTACTGCTTTTGGCTCCTCACTAGTATAATTTGCACATATGACTTCGAAGGAAGTATCACTTCATTAATATATAAAGTTACTTCAGTAAATGGTTTAGTGATTAATTTATTACCTAATGGCGACTGAAAACTTACTGACTGCTAATGAAACCAGTCTGTTGTAAAGAGATAGCATCATATCTCAGCTGACTGACTAATCTTGGCAAGATTACTTTGTGGAACTGCTCCGTCGAAGGAAGCTGATATCTAGGTTGAAAAAAGCGAAGTAAATTCCGGAAACCAGTGCGACCAATAATTGCTGGTGATTCGTTATCCAGAAGTAGCATTATCCCAATCTGTAAAGAATTTTCCCTAATAAATTTTGCAAACATAACGCAAAATAGTGCTGCCGATAAGAATAAGAATGAGTAGTGGGATATCTCGAAAATTGTGCTGCTTATCCCACTCTGAATATTGTACGAAAATGAAAATTAGAAGCAAATAATAAAGTGAGATAAGTTCGTGAATAGGGCTCCGTTTGGATTGTAAAACACTAAGAGAAGAATGGGAGAGCTTGAAATACAAAAAGCTCGTTTTTTATAAAATGCTTACTGATTCTGGCCCTGCTCTTCATACGCCTTTATAGATCAGATATCCTACAAGCGCTGAAAGTCGTGCAAAACTTATGTGATTTTCGTGCTCAACGAATGCATTATCGACTTTCAGGTCTACCTTTCTCTTCCTTATGTTTCCAGATAACTATTAATTTCTAAATCAAGAATATGGAGAGCACAATAAGAAGTGGGCACTACATGGAGCAACTACATTTCACAGATCTCCAACCTTATTCTTTCTTTGATAACAGTGACAAATCCAATCTCTTGTTAGAGATCCTATCCTTTATAGAATAAAGCATTCTACTCGTAATATTACTTATGCACAATAAAATTTCAAAAAAAGAACCAGCATAGGGTACAGAAAGGAGAACTCCTCAACTAAGTACAGGACTATAGGGAATGCGGTTTTTCAGATCCAGAATATCCCTTGCAAGATAACCCCCAGAAACACTTTTATACGCCATTTCATTAACTTTACTATGGCTCTGGCAAAAAGGTTGAAGGTTAAACACTTAAAAGCGGTGAAAAAACCTGATCCGAAATTCTCTGCGCATCCGGATGATCATCGGGCCAGAAATTTCCCCTAACTATCCTTGTCCTTTCTGTTTGTTCTTTCTGATTTATTCTGTTTTTCGATCCCATTCGTAAGTCCACAGCATTGCAACATTCATTAAATTTTATTTTTTTCTGTTCCGGACCATTACCTGCACACATGTAGTGAATGTTGTTTTCCAAATGCTTGCGCTAAAAACCAAAAGTCTTTCAATTCAACAAAAGCAAACAAGGATTTTAAAGAAATATACAGCTGTACAGTCAGGATGGAAGAACATTTTCACACTCAAATCCCTGAAATTAAAGCGGTCGTCGAAAGAGTAAATGAGTGTGATAACGCAAATGTTCAATACAAAAAAGATATATCAGACCCTTGCATCAAATGTAGTAGCAATAATGTTAGCGACTGAATGGCTTGTCACATCTTTTGCTTTTTTAATTGGATTATTCTGCACCATGTTCAAAGCTTCATTTTCTGGAAACAATATAAATGAAAAGAATTTTAATTACTTCACTATTTCTGCTTTCAAATATTACTCCAAAAAACAGACATGCAAACCTTGCTTTGCACTGGTGTTAATTTGTCGTGCTGCTTGCAGAACCTGATATTCGCTGGAATGACAGCTGCGCAAGTGGCGAATCATACCTGTTGTACTAAAATCCCAAATTTGTTGCATCGTCAAAAATATCGTTTATAGTTCATCACATTAGCAACAATGGAATAAAAACAAATAAATCTTCGTTTCATTATTAAAAACCTCCACAAATCCCTCACTAAAATGTTGGAAATCCTGAATTTTGCCGCAGTGATTTGCGCGTGGAGCAAAAAGCTCAAAGTGAAACAAACACCTGCTATTCGTTGCCTTAATCCTCTTGCAACATATTCTGCATTCAGCAGCTTGTTCTTCGCTCGGCAGTTGGATAAAATATTTCCACACTTTAGCCGTTTTCATAGTGGAACCGCCCATTTTATGCCACTCTGATAATATCCAGTACCAATGGCAGCAGTTGAAGTTGCCGATAAAGTGTAACCTACAAATTTTTTGTGCGTTGGAATCGTTAGTAATACGAAAGATGTGATTGAATAGCCCAGACGCCACAACAGTTAGTGAAATCGCTTGCTTTCCCAGTTGTCAGATTAATTTTTTTGCATTAAATAGCTTACGGAAGAGGTAGGCAACATTGTTGCAGCCCTCAAATCCTATCCTGAAGGATAAAAAAAAATAATTTGTAAATCATTCTGTACCGGAATTTGCTGGCATAGATAGACTATAACTTCGGCCCATTCCACGTTGGGAGGGCATTATTGGAGTGGTTATTTATAACAGTACTTCCTCTACTTCCCACGATCGTGTTCTCGCCACCTACAGCTAGATTTCCGTATCTTATCCTCTAGCTTTTTTGTATTTCATGCATCTTCCGTGACTTTAGCCTATTTAAGAAGTTTGCTATGAAGTAATACTAATTTCTATTAAATGATACTAGTAAGGTCGTCCACTGCACCTGCCTCTACCGACGTCATATATTTTACATGATATATTTATTCATAGCGTTTGTCTCGAGCAAGATTCAACAATTCTAAGTAAATGCAGACGCGTCATTTAAGTGTCATTTAAGACAATAATGTACGCATTTTCATTCTTTACCCTCCCACAAATCTAAAAGCAGAATAGTGGGAAACGATTATACGATTAGTTAACAGAAATTACCACAATTTTTGTATTGTGGGTTCCACATGCATGCTTAGTTCCAACTGTACACGATCCTCTAAAAATATAAAACTGCTAATGGAGTTTAGGAATGTGTTCTCATTTTTCACCAGCAAAACTAACGTAGAGCAACTGTCTAACAACTAATAGATGTCGAGTGGTTTGGACGACCACCAGATTACAGGTCGAAAGAATAATTTATAAGTACAATATGATAAAAACTACTACGATGCATTAAAGAATTCTTACTGTTCAGTTACCTTGTGAAATACTTCACGGTGAAATTCCTACTTCCGAGGCGGACATGGCAATAGCTTGCAGTAAGAGCTCAATTTCTGAGCTACTATAACTTGGGGGAGCGGGCGTGGGGTGGGGGAAGGAGCAATGAATTTCTAAGACTTCTTCAAGAGGGGAAGGTATGGAAATTCTTGACTACACTATGCGGTGTATTCTTCCTACAGTTTTGCGTCGCTTCGGTACAGCAATTTGCATCTCAGAATTAAGAAAACCGCGTAGAGGAAGGGGAGTTGTTACGCCACTGGCTAAACATAACATCATTTGGACGGAAATGATTCTCCGATCACTAACTGAATTCATAGATAACAAATCCTGGGGCAAAACAAAAATTCAGTGAGAGCATTATTTCAAAAAGAAGGTAAATGGAGGGATGGTAAGTTTGGAAAGCGGGAAAAGTGAGCGAAGATGAAACAATGGGTCATAAAAAGTGCACAGTACTCTACTGAGGAGAGAGAGAGAGAGATTGTTATTCAGTACACCTTTTTAAATTTCCTCGCACACAGAACTGAGCCATTTGGTACAAAAAAAAGCTTGCAAAAAAAACAGAAGTGAGAAAAAAAGGACAACGGGAATTTATACAACGCTTCTGTTGAGCGCACCAAATCTGTACATCATCGAATGATTTAATTAACCAAACTGCTATGAAGCACTTATTTTCCATAACGAATCTCGAACTTCAAACGAAAACCAAAAAATTGCATCTGGGTAAGATATAACAAAGAGCTAATTGACCTCCCTCTCACGCAGAAGGTGAATGAACTTTAACTAAGATAACAAGTTGGATACCCACTGCGTTCTTTTACTCAGCATTTTTCACTGTGCACCTGCCTCTGCTTCAAATTCATCAGTTCATGAAATGAAAATTTCATAAGCGTAATCAAAGGTCATAAAGTTTGGTTATATTCCTAATGTGAATATAACAGACTTAAAGCAGCGGATTAAAATTAAAAAATTAAAGCAGTTCTACGCAGAATTTTACAGCTATTCACGAAAACGAAGATTCATGAAGAGCAGTCAAGACGTGTAACAATCATGATGTCACTAATCTTCTACGACGTTCCATAATTTTGCATTAATTAAATGAATTGCTTTCGAGTTTGTTACTTACTATTTTGAAAAGGACATAACAAACTTTGGCTATGATATTAATGTGATCACACAGATATGGCAATATGTCTTCCTAAAATTAGAGTTGCCGCTGATAATATCTATCGGTTCTGTTGATACCTAGCAGAAACTCATTTCGTATCTCCGATCGTGAAAAATGCACACGTAATGTACATGTAGACAAGGTTAATGGTTTTAATGATATCTTTCAAAAAAAGCTAGAACCAATACAGCAATAATTTGACACCAGTACCTCAAAAATTCAGCAAATTCAAAATTAAGATACTTGTTAGAGAAGTGAATACTGCAAAACTTAGGATAAAATGTGAACCAAAGTTCACATTGTTAGCATTCCAAAAAATTTGCATAAAACAAATTAAAAAAGTTAATGAAAACGGTGGTGAACAGAAATTTCACCACAAATGGGCCATTGAGGTTTATTCAGTTCAGGTTTTTTTTAGTTTAGTCGAACCTATCAATACCTTTACCTATCAGCATAACCCTATTCATACCACTGCAACCACTATCATCATTACCATAATCAGAAAAACCATGACGGTTCTGAGTGATAGCACCATCTCCATTAATGCGCATCACTATCAAACTAACAACACAGTAAGAAAAATAATTTGAGAAGAGGAGGAATAATATCTATTCCCAAAGTGCTCACCCTTCTGCGGCCTAACCACAACTGCTTCAAGTTGTTTTGAGTATTGGGTAAATGCTGATCAGAAAATGGGTTGTAGATGAACAAAGGAACAGAAGATAGAGAGGTGACTGTCGAGGCGACAGGCGTGAGAGCGGGTGAGAGGCAACCGGCTGAGTGGCTCACACGACTGCTTCCTAAAAAAGCCTTCTGAGAAACACAAACAGGATGGGGGACAATGAGAAAAGACAACCCACAGCGGGCAACCAATCATCCACCGAAACCTATCCTCATCTCAAATACCAAAACAGACAAGTGTAAAATTGATATCAGATTTCTTAATTTAGATTTTCTAAACCTAAAGAGTCTGTCTCAGTACTCCCATGCCGTGATCGATCTGGAAGAACATGCATGGCTGATCTACGTGGTTACAAAATACCAGGAGCAAAATTCAAAAAAATTCCTAAGAAAATATTTGCTTTCACATCCCACTGGTATGATTAGACAGTGGTAAAATGTACTATCTAAGTACAGACTCTTTGAGTGGTCTAAATATTTTACATTATGGAATAGTTTAAAATTATAGCAATGAGTTTAGTGAAGATAATTTTGAATTGCAATCCAACAACCTTCCGGATGGGAAATTTTCGTGAAAATGCAAATCTTATTACTTTCACAAGTACACGGTATGTTACGACAAAAGATGGGCTAGAATCGTCTGAAAGGGACACACGCACACATTCAAAAACTCACAGTGAAATTTTTAGAACACTACTCATTTTAGTAACGAATTTAAACTTAAAACACGAATTCAAATCGTGACGATACACCCATAGTCTTCAAAAACCGAACAGAGGAATTCTTTGAAATACAAAATCTTCGTTCATTCTTCATTAGAAAGAGGTTGTTGAGCTGCTTGTATGAGGGACAAAGCCTTAGGCGATTCTCGGCGCAATCCGAAACCGGAATCTTCCAAACACCAAACTCCCTCCTCGCACCAGCCAGCAAATCTATAAAATGCATATATCTCAGTTTGTGTGTATCTATCTATATGTCCACGACCTATCTTTTCGAAAGCACACAATGCTGCGCACGGACAAACACATGCTCAAAGGACTAGTTTTGAGAGCATCTGTTGCTCTCAAATACAAACTACCATCCTGTCCACCCTCTAATTCCTCCCAGTACCATATTCCCAAGCATTTGCAGTTTGGGGAGGAAAATTCCACTTAAGAATCCGACAACGGCCAGTTCCTTAAGCTCTCCAGTTGTTCGCAGCTTTTCAATAACATTTTACCGGCAAAGTAAGACCATTCAAACTTCAACATTTTTTGATCTTTTATCTTCATTACACTGGTCGCTCAGTACACCACTACAAACATAGTTAATCTACTTTTACAAGCAAACAAAATGTTCATTCGAGCATCTATATTTTTTCTGAAAATGCGTCCAGTAAAGGGATTTGAATACCAGACACATCACCTTGCAAGGGTTTGCTCGGGACAGCTTACAATATCAAGCCTTAAATATTCCAATCGATCTGTCTATCGATAATCCGTATCGCTTGGTCTTTACCAAGACGTGAAATTATTCTCTTCGCTTGACTGAAGGTTCAAGGACTTCTTGTCATTTTTCAATATAACCCTTTCCGTCATTGCAGTGATTTACGACAGCTGCCGTTAGCACGTAAAAAGCGAATTCACTATTTACAACCATTATACTTCAATAAAAGAACAGATAATTCTCTACCGAATCACGATGTGGACAACGTTTAATGAATTCAAGATCTTCCATATGGTCACGTGAATTTCATACAGTCAACATTAACAGGAAAGTAAAAAAGTTACAGCAGTTGGGTTACATTTAACAGCACTGTCATAAGGTATATCCTAGAAAAGAAGACAAAATGGTCACATATTGGATTAGTTGACAATTACGAAGGAGGAACAGTATTAGCATAAGAGTGAAGAGGTGAGCAGTGCCGCAGCATCCTTCATTAACACCATCGTTGTTCGGGAAAGAGGTCGGGGAGGCGAGGGAATGGGAGATGATGGATTCAAACAAAGAGGTAAATAAGGAGGGAAGGAGGGAGTTTCAGCAAACAGCGGCACTGTTGCAGGAATTGTGAGAACCTCTTTCTATTTCTGTTTGCGAGCAATACAGATCGAAGCATAAAGGACTACGACGATGTCGTTTTGGTGTTGTCGTGCGTCAGCGATCAACTTAGAGCTGAGTTCATTTGACGAACTGCATTTAGGCCTGTGCTGCCACTACATTCAACTTCGATAAGGGCATGGTGCAGTGCGGTATGATGCACGGAGAATTTAGGCAAGGGACGGTGCTGACCGTCGCTGTCGTTGGTTGTTGTTGGAGGGAATTTAAGATTGGAAAATACGGGTACGGGAGTAACAGACATAGCCGTAAGAACCCCCTCCTCTTTCAACCTTCCTCCTCTGCCTGGCCCTCTCCTCCTCCGTGGGGTGCACCCATTTCCAACTAATTTTTGAAAACCAGATCTCACTTCCGACATTTTCGCCTGACTCCCTCTTATTTCCCCCGTACTATGCCTCTCCCTCTTGTTTCGTCATGCCAATCACATGTAACCAACCGCTCTACCCGTACTCGTCACTTATCCCTCTTCTTTCACCATTTACCGGATAGAGCACTTCTATGCTTTCTTCTGTGCATGATATTGAAAACGAATAACAGGTGTTTGGAACCTCAAGATGCGTGCTCCTGAAATCATGCATTAGAGTTGTTCGAACTGACGTCGACCATCCATTCTGTTTACAGCAAAATTGTATTCTCTTCCTTTTTACACAGTGATTTTGGAAATTGGATAACTACAGCAGATTTGCGCAGTTGCAGAAACATGTCTCTGGTAGTAGACTTCCCAAAGCATCACTGAGAAGCACCAAATTTTCCTTTCAGAGTGAGAATTTAAATAATTTCTGAAAAATTGCATTGTCATTTTGGTGATGAAACCAGCATGGAAATGAAACGCTTCTCGAGGATAGGATGCCGAAAAGCATCAGGTTTTCCTTTATTTCATCGAAAGGATACCATTCTTCTTTATGGAAAGGGAGAAACAAGATTCATTTACTCCTAGATCATTCTCATCCCTTGCAAGGTAGTTTGTCTGCTTTTGAGGCTGTGTTATATAGTTTCTTTCCTCGTTTGCACTCCTCGTATATCTCCCGATATCGTTCCCCCTGGCTAACGAAGGAATTCGTAAATAAGCAGTTTGTGTTGAGAGAGAGACTTGTTGTGTCCACCGATCACAGGGTTTCCTTCCTCCTTCACCCCATGATCGACATAATACAACATGCTTGTCGAACATGTTTTTGAAATATGTCCGCCTAACTGACCGAGTGCATGTACAATTTGCTTCAAAAAGGAGATGCTCTGCATGTTCATACTCCTTGATCGTTCTCTTATTAAACACTGTTGTTTATTCAAAAACCAGTAGATCCAAGAGGATGGAGGGATGCTATTATCTTCGTAGAATTCACAAAGAATTCCTGAGTATCATAAATGAAACATTGTGGTGTAGGAAACTTTAATTTATTACGAGAAACTCTTAGTTACCTTCAAAATTGTCACCTTTCAAAGCTTGGAGCTCTGGGAAGGACTAGCCTCTATAAAATATTCCTTTCACCCTCACCTTTATTTCAAATATGTCAATGCAGACACTGATAATGTTCGATACTTCAAATAGGGAACTTAGATTCATGCGCTGCAGCAATTTCAATAGGAAAAGCATGGAGCACAGAAAAAGTTACGATTTCTCCATTGCAAAGGGAAGTACATGTAATAGAGTAAGAAACAACAATTTGTTACGGGAATTACTTACCCGTACTGGATCAAACAAAATCATGCTTCATTACAGCATTTCAAAATAAAATAAATGCCATGAAAACAGCAACTTAAAAGGTATTACATGCATACATCTTCCTTGTTGATAGTCAATCAAAAAAACTTCTGACTCTCATTTATTATTATAAAAGCCATAAGGAGCATGTGAAACGTCAAAAACTCTGAAGCACAAGAAACACAGTGTTTGCAACACACAGATCTTGATAAAGGGAACATAATTTCAATGCAAGTCGTTTACAACACTCGATGGGTCCAACGTCCGCTTGATCCATGCGAGGCAAACATTCTTCTTAAGTCAAGAAATACCACCACACTAGCTTGTTAGGCTAAGCAGCTCTACTTTACCTTATTTGAAGGAGGCTGTCAGATTACCCTTTCCTTTCAAATTCAAATTCTGGCCGTAGCCGCTTTTTGATATATTACCCGGCTGCCACCATTAACTCAGATGGATAGGACATACTCTGTTTTAACCTTGAGACTTGTGCTGCATCGAAGTAAGAGCTTTTGTTAAAGTTATGAGACCGGTATAATCAGGTATGGAATGTATTTATAACAGAATCTGTTGTGTGATTATGAAGATTATAAATACAGTCATTATTGCAGATAATCTTCACAATTTAACGGAACAATTGGCAAGGAAGGATTTTTGTATCAGCTAGTTCATTTCGGATTTCTACATTTTACACACTCTTCCATAAACAGTCGTTCCTAGTTGCTGTGATTAAATGCGACAATGTTAAGAAGCAGCTGGATTTATTAGTTTCTTGTTCTTTATAGAAACAGTCACCTTTTGTACATAGTAAGTTTTATAGTCTTTTTGGTGCCACAGTTAATCCCGGATATTATCATACTTCTCAAAACACTTTATCAGTTATGCAAACTTCTAGAATTGTTAACTACGATATGCGAGGAGTAGTATTGCCGTCATGGATATGGGTAATGATGACACAGACGACTTGGGCGGTGCATTCAGACAAGGTTTTCTGTGTCCATTTTGTATGCAAGATTTGGGTGACCTAACCACTTTACATGCTCATGTTGAAAAATACCATCCAAAATCAACATCGTTTGACTACCCTCTTGATCATATTAAAGGTAAGCTTACATGATTTAGCACGCTAGCTTTCCTTATTGCGGGTCGTTAAATTTTTCTAGTACTTTTTTTGCCATTACAAGTCAGAAGAAATGTGCATGTGGGAGAGATTGGAGGCACATGCAAAATATGAGAAAAGACTATTTTTTTTTAGGTATCTTCGACAAAGCGAAACAAAAGATTTCACACATAGATGCATCTTTTTTAATTGGTGATACAAACTCAAATAGTGGGGGAGCAGCGACACTTTCAAGATCTCTTCGCAGTACAGCTAATGATCGCGTCGAAGAACCTTATTCAGCACACACCTTTACTTTTTTTCAAGATCTTGGTGAGTCTAATAAACGTAAATATCTATTTATATTTTGTTTTACGAGTATAAAACATGAAGTGCTGTGTTCACTGAGGTACAGTAGTTAAGGAAAGGATGACTTGTCAAGTCGTGACGGTGCATATTTTTTTACATCTTCACTACCATTCAGGATTTGAAATTTACATATTGTACTGTTGTGTTCACTATTTTCCTATTTTAGGAATTACAAGAAGTCATACCGATTTTTATTTGAAGTGTCGATCCCCTTGTATAAACGATGCCGCTGTAAAAACAAATAGTTTGATCATTAGACTTGATAAATTAATTAGCCAATGTCCTTCTGATTCAAGTAAGCGCAAAGGTTGGCACAATAATGTTTTGGAATTTAAGATTTTGTAGTAACCTATTCAACACCCATTGAAACTATTGCAATAAATCAAATCAATTTTATACCTTTTAATATTAGCAACACTTCTTACCATTAAAATAGAAAATGTTTCCAGCTTTTGAACGTGAAACAGTACCGTGGGTAACTGATCGTGATGTTGTAAAATGCCGAACATGTTCCATGAAATTTTCATTGACTAGGCGACGGCATCACTGCCGGCTATGTGGCGATGTTATATGTCATGCTTGCTCAAAATTTCTTTCTTTCGTCGATGCGCGTAGATTTTTCGAACTTTCGCTACTACAAAAATCATTGTTTACGGGACTGTAATGTTGTTGATGCTAGTAGTTGCACTTATTCTATACATTCGATCATCCAATCAATTTATAGTATATTACATGTGATTAGGTATTTGTGTCTAACCATAGTTTTCGTGTGTTTTCAGGCAAATTAACGAATCCGGCATTTGCTGCACAGATGTTGGAAGAAATCAATAAGTCAGGAATTAATATTCCGGAAGAGCCATCAAGTCGCTTGTCACGTTCGACATCCGTTGCTGAAGTTATTAAACAAGCTGTATCTAGTGAATCGCTGCAGTCAGTGCGACTAAAAAGCGAAAAATTATTTTCCTCAACGCTATCATTGGTAAAGCGGGATGGCACCGAAATCAGTTTAGCTTCGCTGCTTCAGCAGGTTGTTTATTCTTTTTTTTGATCATGAATTTTACTACTAGTAACCTATTACAGTTGTGTAACATTTTTTATAAAATCTGAGCTTGGAGTATGTTATCTCATGGGTTATCGCTGCTTGCGTTACTATTTCCTTGATGCGTTAAAATAATTGACCAGGTATTGATGAATTGCAGATATGACTACTTTAGAAAGATAATGTATTATATTTTTAGGATGAGAATGAACACCTGAGAATTTGTACGGAATGTAAGATTTTGCTGGATGTTCGTAATGAAAAAATGGAAATGATTACTTCTCCACCAATGCTCGTGATACTGTATGAGCGCCTTTGTTCCCTTTTTCGTGATGCTCAAAAGTTATCGTTCTCCTATGCACGTATTTCAGAATCGTTAAGGTGGGTTTATGATAATTTCATGTTTTCATTATTGTTTTTGTAATGTTTTAATATTGTATTTCATTGAATTGGCAATTTGAAGTTATTTGTGGGGTGATTCTTAAAATTCTTTATTTAACAAGATTTTAAAGTTCCATCAGGGTTTTCAGTCGAGGAGAGACAATGTATACGTTGGAATCTGCTATTCAGTTGAAAAATCGGTTGACACAACTGCAAAAAGAAATTGATTCTGTGAGGTTAGCTGGATGCACTTGTGGATTTAATCAACTCTTATTTCATTTTGTGATCAGTAACTGAAAATGATTAGGCAATGTTTTGATTTGTTCAGTTCTCGCGTTGAGACATATCATGTAACTGAAGGAAATGCCTCGGAACGTTGTACACCACGAGAGCAAGTTATCCGAAAAAATATTCGAGCTTTTTCTCTGCAAATGTTGCAGGTCTAATTTTACTTGTCAATCTTTATAGAACTTTGGTGTTAATTTTCTACGTCCAGCAATTATTTGTTTTACACGATTGAATTAAGTGATGGCATAATCTGTTCACTATACATTAATTCTTCATCTGCAATCATTGTTTAGCGATTAATAACACAAATGAATCTTCATCCAAGTGAAGATCGCTACAGTGAATTGCAAGAAAAAAGGCGCGCTGATATAAAACATCGGATAGAGATGGAACGAAAGAGAAATGCATTTGTTGTGAAGGTATGTGATGCTTGTATTAAATTTTTATGGATTTATCCTTAAAACCATTCCCGTCACCACTGTTCTTAAATTTTGTTATAAAGCTCTTATGCTTTGCAGCCTTTAATTTCAAATCCTGGATTCGGTTCACATTTAAACGAAACAGAAATAGTTCGGCAAGATTCCAAGAGTCCCTCGAAGGAATCTGTTTCCTTTTCCGGTATTGTTGGTGGTTGTGAAGATTATGGTTGGACTCCATCTAGGGTGTTTCTTCATACTAATCCATTTATTGAAGAGGAAGACAAAGCTGACCCATTGCAGGAACAAATCTTGATTATCAGGGGGTTAGTTTTCATATGGATTCAAAACTTCGCGAAGTATTAATTGTGTCATATCTATTTTTAAAATTTGCTCTTGCAAAGAAAAAAATTTTTGGAATTTTGTTCTTTAATTTTTGAAATAAAATTAACAACGTGTTAATTTTTAGGTACTTAAAACAAGCTGTGGAGGATAGTCGATTGGAAGAAGTTGAAATACTGGAACGAAACTTATGCGACCTTGAACATGAAATTAAGAAATTGAACAAAAATGCTTCAGTGCAGTAGCCCTTTCTCGTATTCTCATATTACTTGTTAATATACGATGTCACATTATTACGCGAAGCCTTAAAACATTCTGATGTTCTTCAGTGTTTATGTTTGCTTTCAAATTTTTAGCTCAGTTTTTTAATTGGTTTAATTTGGCAATATTTTTATTTGTGTTTCCAAAGAACAGTCCACTTGTTTATTCGCCATTTCAGTGCATTATTTTGTTATTCACTTGTAGTTTATCTTTTGTATGCAGGTATATCACTTACACACCAATGGTTTTTGTGGTCACATTTAGTCGACTGTTATAAATTATTTTAGTTTTTTACTTAATAAATGAGATTTGATTTCGAAGCCTAATGCTAGTGTAAGCGGTGTTCCCTTCGAATTTGTTTAAATCATACCTGAGTTTGTAATTTTCACGGGCTGTTCATGGGACAAAAATGATAGATCAAAAAGTGTGCTCGGAAGAGAAAGTTGACAAAGGGTACTGATTTCTCTGTTACTTCGCAATGAATGTGACGTTTTATTTGCATTCTATTTTACGCTTAAAATTGCTTGGTGTTTTGATCTGCAGATTTCATGAAGCATATGTTTCCAGTTGCATTAAATTTCTTGTCTGGTTTGAAAGTTACTTAATTTACTCTATAAATATATGTTACTAAGTATCATGGATGTTGGCCAGATTTCGAAACTTTGAATTCTTTGAATACATCAAGTCAAAGCGTCGGGAATGTGCAGTAGCATCGAGAAATTGCACTTTGTATACTGTGATATAAAATTTACAAACCAGAAACAGAACTATTGGAAATGAAATTTTGATGCGAATTGTTAGAAGAGATGGAAAAGATTTGTCGGAATTGGTCCATTTGACTCCTTAGTAAGGACAGTTCGGCTCGCAGGAGGTGGTTCTCATGTAAGAGTTGGTCACATCGTAGTTGTGTTGATTCTTCTTTTTGGCGCCTCAGTTCTCTGGATTTTCTTGCTGATTCATTGTTCTTCATTCTACGTTCACGATATGCCTGAAATTTCTGAATGAAATAGAAAATTCTAATACGATAGTAATGAATCCCTTGTTATTGTACCATGTATTTGCTTTCGACATATGCCCGTTGCGAAATCTGATTTATGAGGCGAAGAAGTAGCTCTAGGGAAAAGCTCTGGGCAGGCTGAGAAGCTGATGTTGAGACGATTCTTTTCATGAGACGTACTTACTTCGTCTTTGAGGTTTTCAGGAACGGGGACGGGTTTCTTTTTGGTTTGCACTAAAGGCGACGATAAAGATGATGTCGAGGGCGTGTTGTCGCTATTAAACGAGAAGGTTGAGAAATGTTGCGCAAAGGAGACAAGATTGCATGGATGAAATTGATGTACTATCTATAAGCAATAAACTTTTAAATTGACAAGTTTGATTTAAAAAAACTCTGCCAATCAATGAACAAAAGGTTTCTTTGAGTTATGAAGTAATATTTATTGAAAAGGTTGTTACAAATTACTTGCTGGTCGTTTTGTGTGGCAATTGTCATTGGCAACGTTGGACATGTACCCGGCTGATGTGAATAATTAGATGTAGCGCGGTATGAATTCATTGCATCAAATCCAGGCCAACACATTGACATGGCTCGTAATTGATTCTCATAGCAGTTTGGCCCTTCTCTTATTTCTGGGTCCATAATAAAAGATTTTTTCTCCTGTCATCCACTCATAATCATGTAAGTAGTGAAATGCTTTTGATAATGAACTTACAGATACAAGAATCGATCCTTAGTTTATTTCACAATAAATATTCATATAACAGTGAGCAGATTTCAAATACGTCGGATACCTGAATGAAATAGGCTCTGAAGCTTTTTGTTTGCAGCACAAACAATGAAGATGTGGAATCCCTTTTGAATGACTCAACTCAACGTTTGTTTTTTACATAGCACATAGTAAACTATGCGAAATACGAGCTTTATAGGAATATATATTGTTTAATAGATATGGGCAAATGAAAAAACAGGTAGGTATTCAAAATTTAAAAGGCGATAGGCATCAAAAAAGGATCTGGTTGTCTTTACAAAGTTAAGTAAGGAATAATAGAATATTAAGAGGAAGAAAGTAACTTACAGTGTGAAAATTTTTTACTGCTTTCTACAACTGCGGAAAAAAGATTTCTTTTCAATTTTTGTTAATCTGAAAAAAAATCGATAAGCTTCAAGTAATTTCTTGGTAAAATAATTTTGCTATAAACCATAAGAATATAGTATATGGAATGGAAACACATTAAAATCCCATATTTTAAATTGTATAGGGGTAGATCTCGTTAAACCACTATCAATGTTAAACTGGGAGAACTTTTCAAGAATTAAAAGCATGGGGTTTTTCTGGGAGTCGCATTGTTATACCATTACTGGAAGATAGCAATTATGATGTAGTGATTATAATTTTTTTCTTAAAATGAGTTGAAAAATTAACAGAACAGTAAATTAGAGACATGAGAAGATAGGTTAATTAAGAGCAGAGAAAAAAGTAGACAGATCTATTTGGTATTACCTAAGCAGATGCGCTTTTGCGCAATTAGTGTTTGGCGGTGTAACAGATTTATGGAAATGAGGTAAGGTCGTACTGCCGGTGTTTCTTAAGCCTAAGCGTCGTGACGCATTCTTGACCCCATGTGTTTTTAAGAAAGCCGCAGTCATAGTTGCATCACCTGAATCCCTCTTCTCCACGCTTTATCTGCCTTTAACTACATTATTTTCAACTATCGCTTTGCCCTGTCTAACAAATATTCAATTGTTCTTTATTTTTGGAAATAACTATTTCTTTTATACCAACCTTGTAAATATCCGAAATTGATTTCAAAACTTACGGTTTTTTATAATCATAATTCGAGTAGTTGCCATGATACATTTAAGGATCGCGGCAGAATCCTTCAACAAATTGCAAAGGGCACTCATTGTTATATTTACTGAGCGGGGTTTTGTTTATTGGATCCAGTAATGAAGGTTATTCAGCATGTACAACACTTACTCTGTTCCAGTATTTTTATCATTTGAATTTACGAAGCACTGTGATGAAATTATGCAATGATTTTCCCTGGCATCATTCATCCTACAAAATACGAATTCATTGTTCCATCTATCAATGTTCTCATTTTGGATAAATTATTGGACAATTATGCATTCTAAAAATTTCCTGAACGTCCTCTATTATTATGATGGAATGTTGGATTGACTTTCAATTGACGAAAAATTTCGACAGTTTGAAGACATAAATGACCAAGAAGTCTTTATATTTTTTTAAAGATCCACCTGGTTGTTAAATCAAAGTGATGGGAATGAAATCACAATCTAAACTGACCACCAGTGTAAATTAGTCAAAGAATTATTGTGTAATTAGATTTTATCTAGCTGAAGAATGCATACGTATGTGTTACTGCAACGGATAACCGAAAAGTTATCAGAATCTGAAATTCAGCACTTTGTGAAATCTGTTGCATCTGCTGGATTTTTCCATTCTTGAAAACGTTAATGTAAAAAAATAGGGTGATAAACAGTTATTATCATATCTGACTGTTGAACAATGTTGATAAGTTACAGATGAAGCACAATGATAATAAGAAAGGTATGACAAGACTGATAATGCCATCGTGATGATGAGAATGAATATTGTTTTCATTATATGCGCTCTTCCAAGTAATGACTATACAGGAAGCGATATTGACAGTTGACACATCTTAGTGCTGCTTGAACGGATATTAGCTTGAGTGAATTTTTTAAGTGAAAGAAAAACTGGAAATCAAAAAATAGTTATAGAGGGACGGAATTTACAGACGAAATTTTTGCATATTACACTTAGGTGAAATGATTATCGCTGCTCATTTCAGTCGGTTATTGCACTTAAGTGCATTTTTCCATACACCAATTTCTTGGTTTGATTCGTTCTGAGGGTAATATTCTTGCTTCCTTATCGGTAGCAAGATAATAATTGATTAGGTCTTTAATTTAATAAGATCAGCAATTTTGTTTTTAATGGGTTTTCATGTCGTCATTAACAAATATTGGACGAGCGGAGTAAGAAGATTGACTCGATCAGAGTGTTTTGAATTCATATTCTTGAGATTTCCTATATCAGTTTTTTGCTGACACTACAAATTGCTATTTTGCACATTAAAACTTTGAATCGATTCGCAGAATCGATTCACAGCACTTTACAAAGAGTTTGAATCTTCCAATGTTTGCAAAACCAATTACAGCCACTACATTTTTAATTGGAAACATTGTTCCCTTTTCAGACATACCCATAGGATTTCAAAACGGTCAGCGAAGCAATAAAACCCATCGAACAATAAAGAATAAAATTGATCAACCAAACCTTTTTGTTTTAGCAAGTAACACCTTTGACAGCTAAAATTTCTTCTTTAAAACTTTGAAAATATGAGCTATAACTGCTATGCTTTAAGTTTCTGCCACGTTTCGAGGCTTTTCTTTCAAACTATCAGAACTAAAACAAAATTAAGGAGAAATTAAAGTTGTTATTCAATACATTAAAAAACCCTTGAAAATCATCGTCTTACTTCCACAAAAATAATTTTGACAATTGAGTGGATAATGCAGTTGAATCTCCGTCCACTTCAACCAGCTCTATGAGTTTTATGTACGAAGTATCAGCATTTGTCGTGAAATTAACAAATCTTTTGCCTTGGTTACCTAGCAGCCAACACTACGACATCTCTATTGATCCGCGAAATATGCAAATTCAGAAATTTTCAACCTTTACTTAGTACTTCGCTGTTTCAGCAAAATCGGTCATTTTGAAATATGTCTGAGCGTGGAGTGTATTTTGCAAGCCTACCACTTACTGACGTTCAATTCAGGTATGTTTTACGTTACCTAAACATATTTTAGAGTTCAAAATTTCCAACTGGTATCTGACTGATGCAGAATTAAATACTGCATTGCATGGATAACTGATCTCTCAAGTCCAAGAGTAATAGCAGTAACAATTTTATTTAGATTGACCCTTGAATATAGCGAGCCAGTGGTCGATGTATTACAATCATTTGATGATTTTACTGAAAATATCAGCAGACAACATATTCCCGGACTATCTACTATTCTCGCAGAACAGTGTACTTTCAGATGGCAACAAAAAATTCATTTTGGAAGAAATAAGTTGACGACTGTAAGTAAACTTGTTAAAATTACGAGTAAAATCAATGATCCAAATACAAGTTTTCAATTACAATTTCAACGGATTTTCTGTACTTCCATAATAATTGAAAGTTAGACAAATCTTGCAGATGCCACAGTCGCGAACCGCAGGTTGTCCTAAACAGAGTAGCGGAAGCCAGGATGAAGTAACAATTGAAAAAGACGGTAACTATTTTCTAATATCATGGTCATATTAGTTCGTGAGCAGTAACAACAGCAATTTGATACTCCGATAGTCCGTTTATTCGCTATTGAATTTCAGGTAGCAGGGTATTTACTCTTATTAATGGTGAAGAACCTGCCGGAATCAAAAAGGTTAAATTTAAACCTTAAAGACGAAAACTATTTGTGATTTGTAGCATAAAATTTAGGCAGAAAATGAAAATCTTAACAAATTGCATAATTACTTTTTGTAAGAACTGTGGGCAAAAAAAACTGAAACATAAGATGATTTAAATAAAACCGAATAAATTTTAGGAAACTGCGAAGTTGAATATTCATACAGGGGAAAATAGTTTAGCAGAAAGGATTGTTATGTCCAGAAATAGGCGAATACAACCGGCAATGTTAGATGGTTATCCTCTTTTCTTAAGTTTAATTTCATTACTATAATCAATAACCGATTTATTTCTCACTTTACAAGCTTATAATTAAGGATGTCACATCGGAAACCAATAATTGATTTACCACCTAAGGAACATCAAATGAAAACACGAAGCGTACAGCGTAACACGCAGATAATGTACATCATGGCCTACTTGGGCCCAGTCTACGACAGCACGTTTGTTTTTTGCACTATCTTCTACTCATTTTAGCTTGATTTGGAATCTTTCCATAATTTCTTCAAGTCCTATATTTTATAGCCTAATTGGTAAAGAAATAGGAAAAAAAACAACGCTACTATTGATAAATGAGTAAATAAATACTTAACTCAGCCAACTTTAAGTATTAACCTTTGATCTGACAGGCAAATGCATGATGAGAGTAATCAGTATGTCCTATGCAAAATGACAGCAGTTAATGGGACAAATATTATCATAGAACCAGACTTATTCTCTGTAAGTAATATAATTGAAAGTCATTATGGTATTTACAAAGCGCGCCTGTCCGTCGTCGACAGTGACAAATTTGACCGTGTTGATGACGCAAGCTCAGCAGATCAGGTCTTTTACTTATTTTGCGTTTAATTTATAATATAATTCGCAAATGTTTAAATCACCTACTTTTATACGATAGACGATGGTACACATAAACATCATATGCGAACTTCTGCTATATGATTGAATTTTTTAAGTTGTGGTTTGAAAAAGAAGAAAGTGACATGATGAGCGATTTCCCAGCCAACAAAACCACAAAACTCGTTTATCTTATCGATATTGGTCAGTATAGGAGGATTTTAAAGTTCACAAGTTTAAACCTGAAAAATATAGCCAGCGGAAATTCTCGATACAATGTCGCTCAATGATCCTTTAAACCGTCTGTTGGAAATAGTGAACAACTGTTTGTTAGTAAATAAACCTTGAAGAGAATATGTTACAGAACGAGCAGTAAACTTTCTTCACGATGGATTATGCATTGAGTATAATATTGACCTACCACCACAATGTACACTAGTTGACTTATCGCCAGTGCATAGATGGTCAATAGTTACTGATTCAATTCCGCGAGCAGAGGTGTTTTTTTCTTTTAAATTACTAATGAATTTGACGATTTTACAAAAAAAGCTAGGACTACCATGCAAGATTCCATTGGCTTAATTCCAGGATGATGTAGCCGTATTTTCACAACCAGTATGTGCCACAATAATTATGAAAGAGGAGTCATTTTCGGACAATTTTTACTGGCCCAGAATGACTTTTCGATTTTCTGGGGAAGATTATTGGGGACGCTTTTTTGTGAATGGCTTTGGACAATTAACATTACCTTCTCGACCAGGAAGGTTAATTTATGGCACTTCAATAAATGCTGTATTCATTGCTTCTGTATAACCCAGCTCTGAAAATGTGATAGAGAAGTTGAAACTATTGCATTATTTTTAGTTTAAATCCGAAGTTGCTATTTCAGACATCAATTCGACATCAAATGTTGGCGATATGAGCGCAAACATGACAGGAAAGGTATGCTATTCGAAAACTTTATCTCTGAAATGGCTGATTTCAAGCAAACGGAGTTGACCTTAGCGAGGGAATCAATAATATGCAAAGAGGTAAGACCACTATCACTTACCTAAATTAAAACATAGAAACAACAAGCGAAGGAATCTATTAAAAATAAAAAATTGGAAAATCCATCTACATCAGTAAAAACGATAATGCAACAGTTTTTAGTAAAGGCCAATTTGAATTTAATGCTAAATCTAATTAAGTAAGGAAGTTTCAGGGCCCAATAGCATCTAGCATAGGACTTAATGTAGTAAGTTCCGGAATCCTTAAAGTTAATGTGCAATGTATCATGCAAAGTCAGTCATTTGTCTCTCGTGAATTTTTCTACAAAATGAAATATGGCGCCTTGCTGCGACAAGACAGGTAGGCACTTTATCCATTTAACACCATATTTACGTAGATGATAACTGATTAATTAATGCATTAAACAAGGAAAGAATTATTTCAGGATGCAATCACGAATTCACTGGAACATTCTTGAAGTATTATCGAAATTCGAAGAAGCGAGGAGAAATCTTCTTGAGATTCGGAATCAACCTATACCTACTGTTATCAATAAAATTTCGTAGCATATTCTTGCTTGCTTAATAAAATATAAACTTTAGCGTCTTGCGAAAAATTTGAAGATAAATGAAACATTTCTTTGGCATATATACCATATATGAGAAAATATAAAACAAAACGCAAAAGTGATATATTTAGTCTGCAAAAGTATTTAAGACCATCATTTATGTCGGAAATCTAAGGACGCAAACAACAAATTACAATCATTCTATAGAAAATCCATTCCATATCTCCAGGTTTTGTCTACCTGGACTTTTGACTTTTCGATCTTTGAATATATTACCGCTTATGAGTTCCCAAATGAAATAATTGTTTGCTTTAGCAAAAGAACCTATGACTGAATGATACTCCGTTAACTATCCGACCCAAATTCACGTCCAAAAATTTTACAGAATATTCATTAAATTTGCCATAACTTATTTGGGGAATTATTACTTATTCTTTTGTGACTTGACTGTCTATGACAATCGCGAACAACTAGTTTATTTAATCAACGACTGGCTTTACTGATAGTCAAGACACCAAAATGCACCCCAAATCTGTATGAATTATCAAGTGTTGGAACTTTTCAGGAAGGAGTTTGCTTAGAAATATTCGAGAAAAGCAAGAAAAAAGCCAAGGAAATTGCAATAGCTATCGTAGAACTGATGGATTTATACGTTACAACGATGATTGTGACACACTTTATAAGCACAATAATTTCCTTGAGCAAATTTAAAAATTAAATAAACATGCAAAAGTTGAAGGACAAATAGTGCATACCTAAATTCTTTTTTCTATAGAAATAAATCTCGGTGATAAAATAAACAGCGCAACAATTTCATCGAAGCTAAAAAGTTTCACATTTATCAATTCGATGTTTTGTATCAGCAAAACAAAACTCCATTACCAAATAAAAAGAAACCAAATAGCCTGAAGAGCCCATAAAAGTTTCCAGCAAGTACATGAAGTCTCAAAGTGAACATATTTCAAAACAAAGAGAATACTTGGTGAGTAAAAACCTTTAAAATGTTAAATAAGCAAATTAATCTACTTTTAAAGCAGTAGGCAGTGATCAAAGAAAATCAGAAAGTGATTTGAAAAGAAAGCAAAACATAAAAATTTTGTTGTAATTCGAAGTACAATATTTTTTTTGTTCCGATCATATGAGTACAAAATTTCAAAATTCTTGCTCATTTCAAGAGTGCTCATACAGAACTTTCATTTGCAACTGGAATAACTGTACATACTGATAACTAAGTTACATTATATACTTGTGTAATATTTAATGAGCAGGCAAAATGTCGATCAAATGTGCAAACTAATCGGTTTTGACTTTATTTCGTGTCCACTTGATAAGGTTTTCAGGCGATCGGAACAGAAAGATCAGTTTGCCATATAGATCCTCAAAAATATTGCTGAGGATAACTACAATCTAGGATTTCACAACACCACAAAAATTTGTTAAAATTAAATTGCATTAACTATGAGCAAAGTAATTAGTACCTGTTCCAAAACGAAATCCTTAGCTTCACGAACCAAATAGATATCAAGACATATTTTAAGTAAATGATCTGGATTCGGAATTTCAGTCACCATGACTTTCATACCAGCATTCATTACAAGACCACGTATTATGCGTCCCACTAACATTACTACAGCTAGATACATTGCGATAATACTGAAAAACCAAAATTACAAATTGAGTTCATGGAGTTTGCAAAAGCATATAAGGTAAAAGATTTCTAATAGAACATTCAAAATGCATACCCTCCTTGGACATATTCGCTGACAAATGATGGGAAAACACGATCTACGAATACAACCATTTGAAGGTATTTTTCTGGGCGACTTTCGTATTTGATATCTTCGAGTGGTAGAGTAAGTGTAGCAGTTTTATTGTTTTGAATCAGTGCTGCACTCCACAGCTTATTTTCCTAGAACAGACACTAGTTCCCTAACAATTTTCAGACTCTCTTGCTTCTTATTCCCAACTTATTCAATCTCATTCGAAAGTCTTAAAACACTAAAAAATGGTTTCTTTGATGAAACACTTACCGTAGTTAGAACAGTCTTCAGTTTCATGGACACATTGAAAAATGATTCCCACAGTCTTGGATTCGATCCGCTCATAACATGAAGCAAAGAAGAAGCTGGCTTCACATTCCCTTCATTCGGAAGAATTACATACGGTGGCCAAGCATTTTCCAACACCATCTATAGAACGCATAAAAACATAACCAGTTATGGAATTCGAAAAATATAAGGGAAAAAAAGCAATACTTTCGACTTTCGACTTAACAACTTTCGTGTTTAAATTGGATAAAAGATCTGTTGAAACTTACACTACGATTGTATTGACCATTTACAATTTCGGTCAATTCTGTTCGTATAGTGGAATTTACTGGTAGCGGAATGGTTAATGTATAGAAATGCTGCGTAGGATAATCAGCATGCCTACTGTTAGGGCGTTCATACGTAAACCTTGAAAAAACATTCTTTTGCAATATATTACGAATGCTAATATATATATATATATATATATATATATATATATATATATATATATATATATATATATAATATTTTACTAAAAACCCCGAAGTAAACCCAGGAAATTTTAATTTACAACAAAAAAGCCAATAAAAAAACTTTTCATCTAACTTTCCACTTTCTAATACATAGAAAATTTCAAATGACTTGCTTGCCATTTATCATTAAAGTAAATTATTTGATGTAAATGCATCCCACAACAATGGATTATGAAATTTCCAGAAAAAAAGATTACTTGATAATAGCATTAAGTCTTCTTACTCCTTCTTTGAGTTCATACTTCATAGCAACTAATGCATCACTTGAAATGAGCCATGGCACATGCGATTCAGGACGGAAACGCACCTTCTGAAACCACAGAAGAGACAGTAAAAATCATCAAAAATTAAAACAATAAAAAACTGATAGTGAATAAACACAAAAAAAAACAATAGTTATCTCTAATTGAAACTGGAGTTCTCCCTTCCATAAATTCTGAAATTCAATAGTACTCTGGAGATGAAAACACTACGACAAAAAATAAAGAACTCTCTATGTTTTCTTGCTAGAGGTTTGCGGACTTTTGAATGAACTATGTTATCGCATAATCACTGTGTAGAAAACAATACAGAAACATTTCGTTATGTATATCAGTATTTAGAGAATAAATGAAAACAGCAGCGCTGTTAAAAAAATTCAAATATCAGCTTACCATGATACTTTCTCGATTGTATTCTCTGATAAATGCGACGGCTTGACGAGCCCTTAATATCGAATCTGTATTTGAGGAAGTGTAATGTTCCGCAAAAGCATTTTGTAGTTTGAGATATTCGGCATCAGTTAGATATTCTAGTTCAATACCCTCAGACTGAATGACGAACATGGACTAAAATTTTAAAGAAGGGATCAAATAATTACTAATTCATAAAAATAATGCTCAATATTGGTTTTTTATATATGCCATACTCTTAAAATTCCTTAATAAAGATGTACTAATTCCTGGATTTTCTGTTCTTCCTTATAAAAAAAAATATTTTTAAAATTAAACTTTCATCCTTTTCTATAACAGTTAAAGTCTTACAGGATAGCCTTCAACCCCAATAGTCAACATAACATTATTCGGCGGCAATACAATACCAATCCTGTTGAGCAGCGAAAACGAAAGCAAAGGTAGCCAGATAAAAAGAATAAGTCCCAAAATTACTGGTATGCCCATAAAATATTTGATTATGGCACCTTTTGCCACACCTCTAGGAGTTGGAAAGTTCTGAAAATTCACTTAACTTTATCAGAAAGAAAATTGATACGAATATTTGATGAATTAAAGTAAACCGAAGGCAAAATATAAAAAGTACTATTACAAGAAATGAGATAAATTACGTACAAAAGTTACAAAATAGCAAGTAATAGAAGACTCAATATACAAATATTAAATAATACTAATAACTTACCTTTTCATATGTCCTAGCACATTTTAGATTGTAAATAATTGCATAAAAGTTTTCCATGTTGAAGAAATCAAAGAGCGGCATAGAGGTATCAGCCCACGTCCAATCAGTGGCGGTCCGTAATTCGAACAGGAATGGGATGGCCATAAATCTGGATAAGATATTTTACAAGAATTTCCTAAAGCTTAATCACATTTTGACATTTTATTGGCGTAGAAAACAGAAGGTCACGGGTAATCAAGAAGAGGCTTTTCTTGGAAGTTTTGAACAAGTTAGACAGAGCATAGACCGCTTAAAACTAAATGATTAAAACCACCCACTAACCCAACAAGTGGTGGTATTTAATTAAAAAAAACCAGGATTAACAACTTCTCTATGATCAGTAAATGCAATTTAAACATCGCTGATAAATGAGCTTTTTAAACAATTTAGAAATCGGCTTAATCCTATAAATAACTTACAGTTTAAAGAATATCATATTCGCAATACCGTAGGCGTGTGTTATAAGATTGCCCGTACATAGTATAGGGTATCCATTACGAATTTGCCATGCGGAAATCAAAAGGTATATGCATTTAATGAAATACAGAAACTGCGCAGTTTTGTTTAGCCAAGAAGGTCTGAAATTTTTAATTGGAATTTAGATATTAATACTTCACTAACGATTACGAAATTTGATGCGAATCTGCCACCGCTAAATTAATGAAATTTAAAATTATCAAATGTAGAATATTTGGTCGACTGACTTGTAAGTTATCTGCGGCAAAACGAAAAAAATCCAGATATGGAGGAAAATGACAATGATTAGTTGATACAGAAATTTGCATTTTACAGCTTTTCGAAGATAGAAAGCTCGGTCGATGATAATCATCAATGATATTGTAATAAGCATTATTACAAATGTTATTGGAACACGATTCGACTGAAAGATATGTTTAAGTCAGTTAGACAATAATTCACTAGTTAGATTCTCCCTACACTTTGCATATATTAAAAAAAATCAAGAATTCAAAAATATTACACTTATATCTCGTACGACACTTCCAGTACCGCCGTAGTCAAAGGAGGAAAACCCAAAGGATACCACGAAGAAACACAATACATCCATCAAGAACATGAACGGATACAAATCATTTATGTATCGAACTTGTGGATTGAAAAGCATATTAAAAAAATGCTTGATGCGTTTAACATGTGTTGGAGCTGCAACTTTCAAATGAGATATAGAAATGAATACTCCCAGAATTGAAATTTCATACAGTTCTTTAATTTAAAAGAAAAAACAAATGAAATAAGAATAACTTACTTTTTCTTGTCATTGGTGAAATGTCCAAATCAACCTAAAATTTATTAAAAATTTTGACAAGAATATAATAAACTATATTTTTGCCTCATTTATGTCTTTTCTTCTTTATTATAGAAAGAATGAAACTCTCCGCGTTTCATCAGCAAAAACATACATTAGTTTGAGACGCTTCCGACAAATCTGCATTAGTAGAATTACTTATTTGTATGAGTGGAACAGATGCTTTAAACATATCATCCGTTCCCTTCCATAAACCCAATCTTCGAAGCATATATCGGTGGAAAAAGAGAGCTGAAACTAATGGAATGTAAACCAAACATTCTGTTGATTTGAATGATCTTTTCTTTCAAGGAAATATTCACATTTAAAATATACCAACAAGTAAGGCGATATCCCAAAAGGCATAATAATCCGTCTTTCGAATGCCTAAAATTCCGGGTACGTAATCAACGGAATTAGCAGCTCTGATAATATTCGCTGTGTTGTTAAATGAGAAGAAACCAAATTGCGCAATAAATTTAATTACTACTACCAATTCTGTATAAGTTATCATAACAACCTGAAAATCACAAATAATCGTTTCGTCGAATGTTTACCTATCCTTGATTAAATGTTAACAGGAGCAGGAAGTCACAGATATGAAGAAATCCGACTAGCCTGGAATAGCGAAATGAAAAAATTACCCAAAATCTTTCTGTCGGACGAGGGTTTGTTAAGGAACCCCAGAAGAAAATGAGAAGAGGTAGTGGTAATGAAATGATGCCAGCACATCGGGCATGGTTGATTATAGCGAGAAGATAGCAAATGACATCAGTATGAGCAGCAATACAATGTCCAGCTGCACTTAAGAACCGCAAGAACACATTCCGTTGCTGCCAGCAATTCTCCACTTCATCTTCCAATCTTACAATAAAAACCATTAAAGTCAGTTTATAACGCTTTGGTCTTTTGAAAGTCCACCCTCTACTGATTGTATAAAAAAAATTTTGCCACATACCGCAGTGTGTATCAAGGCGTAAAATAAAATGAAAGTCAAGATATTCTAAACTACGTCATGTGTACCGAACGACAGCTCACAACACTTAAGGTTAGTCATACACAACAAAAGCAAATAACTTCCCTGATTTTTTTACATTACTTATCGCTTAAATTGTACTAGTCGAAAAAAGAATAAAAAGTTTTCAATACTGATTTAAATGACAGTAGCGAAAAAGTTAAATTTTAAGCTAATAATATTAAAAATTAAAAATTCTCAAGGAATTCCTGTACAAGAATTGATCTCAACAAAAAATGAAAACCGTTCAATGTCCTTTTCGCTCGTCACACAGCGCAAATTTTGTTGATTAAATTCCTGTCGAACGTCAAGCACTGATTTAGAAGCATCTACCAGTGGCTAAAAACTATAATCATGTAATTCACAAATTAAGAAACAGCGAGATTTCTTACAAAAAACAAGCAAAAATAACAAAAGTTGGTAAAAACTTTCACCAAATAGCTCAGACACCTGATTGAATTTTTGCTTTTTTCTTCCATCGATAAACCCTTAGTAATAATTTATATGATAAAAAATTCCAATTGTAAAACCTCAGCTATTCCATCCACAATCTCTTAAGTTGGAATTAGTCCAATTTTTTATGAATTTACATCCATACCACGATCAACTAACACTGACACAGCAATATTTAGCATTTGACTAGTTTACTGAATGTTCCACGGTCGAAACTTTAAAACTTATTCTCTCGCGTTCTTCTATAAACCAGTGAGTCATGTGTTTTATGACAAAACAACATCAGTAGCATGCTCATTTACAGAAGTATAAACTTTGCTACAAAAAGCGGTCAATTTTCAGAACGGATCCGCAACATCTTCAACATCCAACAGGAAAAAAACCAGTTTTTACTTTTCGTAAAACTAGAATTTAAAGAGAGTTTAAGAAAATAATGTTTAGGTTGAGTTTGCTGGAAGTGAATAAAATACTACCAATAGTTTCTCCAAAAGCCAACTAACTTCTGCCTGATTAAGAAGTTCTCCGAATGATTCCTGCATGTGACAAGAGAAAAATCAAAAAATTGAAAAGAAAGTCTAATGAGTGAGCTGAGAATAGTGTATAAGTTTTTCAAAATTATGATGAAACGGATACCTGCTTCAGCCTCTCTTTTAGCTTTTCTTTTTCTTTCCCAAGGACATAGGCAACATATCGATGTTCACGAGATCTACGGTTCAGAAAAGCAGCAAACCAACCGAGGGCAGAAGTAAAGATTTTCTGCAGAAAACGTAAGCCCGCTATAACTTGTGCTTCTGAAAATTCCCAAATTATAATATTAATAACGATGCATATAAAAATAATCAAAAATATAAAATTTTCCAATGCAAAGTTATTGTATGTACTAAACAGTTAACATGACAGTGTCAGGTATCTCAACAGTTTACAATAGCTGATTATTGAAGATTATTTATACTACCAACAGTTTAGAAATTAACGAGATAACATACCAGACTTTGGTTCTTCAGCAACTGATAATTTTTTCACTGCCACCACTTCTTGAGATGGTTTCATTTCATCCGAAACAGCTTTGATCATACGCTTTTCTTCATCATTTTCAATTCGTTCAGCCGAATCAACAGCATCCAAAGTCTGGGCCAAATCAAGATCATGTTGCATAGCTGTGTGCATCAGCTAAAATCACAACGTTAGTGTAGTTCAAAAATGTGAACGAAGCAATGTGAATCAATATATGTCTATTTAAAGCCTCAATGCATAATAAATTAACCTGAGCAGGATCCAGTTTCTTAAAATCACTAGCTCCTGGTGTCACTTCTGGAACAAATGTTTCCACTGATTCATCCAATACATCTTCCGATGGATCATATTCAAACATATAATAATCACCGGCTCTTTTGGCTGAAAACATGAAGTCAGATAGTTTTGCTGTATTCACAGCTTCTGTGCGAGGTACTTAAGATAATTTTAAAAGTAGTCATCGTCGTTTAGATTTTTGATGATTCTGAGATGATATTTTCATCTCCTCCTCATATCAAAAAGTAAAGAAAAACCAAACATTACCAAAATACTTAAAATAAGAGTGTGCAACATCGACAAAAAAGTATTGTCCTGCAATTACTATGAGAGTAATGTTTAGATGTGTTGGTTGAAAAAAACTTTAGCGGAATTAAATGTTATATAAGTTATAGTTATATGTGTGAGTGTTAGATAAAAAAGATATGCTGTTAGAAGCATGATTATGTAAACATAAAGCCAAGCAACGTTTGCAGAGGGATTTTTTCAAAACAAACCATGCATTCGATAGTCAAAACGTTCATGTGCATCGCTCAGCCTATACCAAAGATTAGGTTTGTTCGAATAATGTGCCTCAGTTCCTGGACACATCAAACATGATAATAGTGGATTTGCAAAGAACCAAATACTAGTAGGAGTATGCAATAATTAAATACTCTTCAAACATTAAAATCCATATCCTAACAAAAAAGTATACTCATATCGTGACGCATTTAAATTTCCAAAGTTAGTAATATTGCTATATCTTAAAACGGATAAAAAAAACAAGGGAAGCAAAAAGGACTGCAATGAACTATAAAATTACTGGCTGAAGTTCTCCCAAATTTTTATGCCATCTTTAAAACTCTTAGTGAAGAAATACAGTTTTCTTCAACTCCAAAAGTTATGACACCAATAAACAAATATGCAGACAGTGATGAGTGAGTGATAAAAATTCGACAGTGAGTGATACAAAAAAAAATTTGAAATTCCAAACTGCTCTTAGAATAATAAATGATGCCTTCGAAAACCAAATAAAAGAAATATGATAAAACAGATCTAGCTTTCGAAAACAAGAGTCGAAATACATAACACTGTCTCTGGCATCCGACTGATAATTGCAGCACTGACCAAAAAAAAGCTAATAGCCTTTATGAATTATTCCAAAAAACCATGTAAACCTACACAAAAAGTCCGGAAAAAATAACATACCTTGGCCATATGTTTGTGGCACAAAAGCGCCAGCTTTGCTCAAACGCTTTTCATAGTCTTTACGAATTTGATCCGTACGCATTTTAATGTTTCTCAATTTCTTTTCCTGCTGCTTGTTCTGTTCCATCATTTCTCTCTCAATAAGTTGGTCTTGAAGAACCGCTCCACTGAAAATGAAAAGTTCAATTAATTGAAAAAAGTTTCAGTTTAAATCATTCAATTCAAAAATTCTAAAATGTTCCAATATATATTCCTAAATGTTCTAGTACGTTGCAAAATCATACAATACCGATTCATTAGCACGGCTTCAGATCGGTACTCAACCACGCAGTGTTGGAAATACCATGAGTTAAAGATCCGAAGTTGTAATACTAATAAGCCAAACGCAAATGTGTCAAAGCCTATTTGTGTTTCTGACTTTTGCACCACACATTCTCTGTCGAATTCTTGTTCTGAAAGAAAATATGACTTTAGCAAAAATCAATTTATTTTTAAGCTTAAAAATCTCAATTTAATAACTTACGTTCTCTAGGTAAGTAATAGTTGCTAATTCTGCCGGGAATTATGCTTACACAAACAATGCTGAATAACTGGCGAATGCAACAGAGATCTGTTTCTATTAGCACATGGACAAAAGCACATGCAAAAATCTGAAACTCATGAATTTTTAAAAATCTACAGAAAATGATGTTTCAAGTCTGTAATAAAGCAATGAAATTTCTAAATTTGTTCAGAAATGCTTATGAAAACAGATTTCAACATATTACAGCAAAGAGAATAGAGTTGTCAATTGCAATACACTTCTCTTCCATTATGTGCCACAACAGGTCTAGAACGCTATCACATGCATAAAGTCCTTCATGCAAGCAGACACATCAGTGATGAGGTTTAAAAGTCAGAAATCAGAGCTACGTTACATCGTTTATATTATGATATATTATGAAATCCAGAAAAAAATTACCTGTAAGGCAACTTTAAAAAACATGACAAATACTGTATAGTATATAAGTAAGTTCCATCGCTTGAGCGTTTTGCGATAATCCGATACAACATACAAACTTGTTCCTTCCCACAGTATCCAAAACGCCAAAATAATATAACCAAGGGCGAATAAAGATACACCACCCAGACCAGCCACTAATACCATTACAATAGTTATCCAGTGCCCATACATGAAGACAATTATTTTCAAAAAGTCAACACAACTTCTGGAAAAATTTTCAAAGTAAATAATAATAATGCATCAGAGCAAGCTGTTTAGTTAAAATAAAATGACCAAAAAAGAAAGCTTAATAAAAAAAACTAAGTTTTTAAAACAGAATACTGACTGTTGTTGTGCAATGAAATCATATGTTGGATTGTCCCGTTTCAGATCGTAGCGACCGCTATTAGCGTAAATAGACTCATTGTCACCTGCCGGTGAAACACGTTCATTTCGAAAGGCGTACTCCTAAGACAATTAAATTGTGATAAAAATTACACGCAGAATTTTTGAAAGTTCGGAGACTGGTCCAACTTACTTGACAAGCAACCATCAACAGTAGAAGGAAGTCGGCTATCGACTTCCTTGTATCTAAATCAAAGCGGTAACTAGCCAAATTCAACCAAAATATCAAATTATCATTTTGCAGCGGATTCGATAACCATTGACTCCATGGATAATCTACAAAGTTTTCAAACAGAAAGTTATAATGTATTTAGTATTTTGAAAACATCTTTTAGAATTTCTTAAACAAATTCTATGGTGGGATGTTGAGAAAGCAGCAAAATGGTGAAATAAATGTCAAAAAAAATAGGAAACAGGTAAATCAGAAACAAAGACCAACAACTACTGGTATAAAATCAAAACTAAGAAACAAATTATTAAAAGACTAAACTTCTTTCAGTATTTCAAATTTTAAATAAAATAATGGAAATAGATACCGAAACACATAGATGGTGGCAAGCCAATATAGAAGGCATACTGCAAGGGAAATACGATAGCAAGATAAAGAAGGAATATAGGCCATAAGCATCGACAAGTTACACGAGAGGTGAATACGAAGGCCATTAACCAAATAAGAAGAAGCGCTGCCAGCAAATCCATTCGTATCCATGCCACCACGACCATCATCACCATTGACAACTTCAGTTTTTTAAACATTATTACTGAATTTCGAAAAAAAAACTTGCAAAATAAGAAAAAATTGCTATATCAACTCTGTCTGAAAGTATAATTAACAAAGGATGATCTACTGGACTAGTCGGAAGGTCCCCAATGTATGCAAAAAATGTTCACATAGAGCATACGCATTGCATTATAACTCACTGCTTTCACTCTAACATCAAAATTATTGTTAAGTTTGAGCTGTGTATTTATTTCTCTATTGTCCACAATCATCTCTGAAATCACTGCTTTGGGAAGCAGAGCACTGGTTGCAAATTCCCAACACCGCACTTCATCGAATTTGGGGCAGGATCTCTTAATAAGTGATTACAGGAAAATAAGTTTACTGAACTAAAAAATGCGCATATGGAACATAAGTTTATATGTAATAAAATTAAAATTTGCTGGAATAAAACAAATACCTCCAAACCGAATTTATAGAATCCATAATTGAAGAAAAATTTAATCATATCAATCAAATTAGTATCCCAATTTTTGGGATCTGCTTCTGGAAAGACCAGTCCACGAGGTGGAGCACTTGTCATGGATAATAAACGTTTATGTTGCTGGCGATAGACAACAATCGCTTGTAATCCTAGTGCTAATAAAGCAACGATTAAACCCTGCAAAATAAATGATGAAAACCATGTAAAATCTAGTCATGCCTAAAAAAGCAGTTAAAGACTTAAATAATGTAGAACTAATCTTTTGGAACTTAAATCATAATTTATTGACTATATGAAATTTAAGAAAATCTTTACTCACACCAACGTAATTTTCAATAACTGGTACTTTCCGAAAACCAAGCCAGTATGCCGTTGCACTCAATGAATATTCAGACGAATTGCATATCAATTCTTTGGAATATACCGGTAATGGTTTTTCCACCACAAAATGCATCTGTAAGTTCAGATAGTTTGGTCCTTCTTGAACATACATCTGCATAAACATATCAATGTATTCTATAAATTCAGAAAATATTCAAGCAAAACAAGAAATCAACCTGATAAACCATTCTAATCGTGATGAATACTGATATGAATACACATAACAACAGAGAAAGAGTCGATGATATTGCCGGAACACAAACAGCAATACTAGTTAAAATAATTAATATTAAATTGACGGCGCATATCTGCAAATGTGTAAATTATAAATGAAACGTAGGGGTTCAGTATTTAACAACATTATTTTACACAAGCATCAAAAATTCAACTGATGTAACATAAAAAACATTTTCTACCCAACAATCACTACTAACAATCTGAAGTAAAGTTTATTGATTGGAATAGCTTCCTCTCGCAGACAAGGTAAAGAAACCAAAAACGGAACAATATGAAAATCGTATTTGTAAGCTACAGTTATTTGTAACTTTCAGGGGATAAATTCGATGGGTTCCCAATAAAAATGAATTTACATCATTGATAGCAACAATAACTAGGATAAACATGACAAGCTTGGCCACATGAACTTCTGCAATGTTCCATACCACTTCCACCATGCAGTCTACGATATGCTTCATTTTCGTATAAGAATTCCGTTGTTCTGCAATTTTTCACCTTTTGATAAAACGCGTAAGCAAGCAAACTTTCACACTAACATTTAAACAGTTAATTATGGGTATAAAACTATTTTAAAAAGTGTAAAACAGCATAAAATACTGAATGAAAAAGAAATTAAAATAATTTCTTTCATCACAGAGTAAGATACTACAGTAAATACATGAAGCAGAAAAACAGCACTGTAAGAGTTCCGTACACTTTTTATATGTGTTTAATAATAACACAAATGTCTTTCTGGTTGAAGACAGTTGTTCTATAAACCTGATAATCTCTAAGACAGAGAATGAATAATTCGACATATAACAAATTTAGAAAATTTAAATGCAAAAATGCGGCGAATTAGTTCCTATCGAAGAAGCGACAAAAATTATCAGGGATGTAGATGGACCAAAAGAGGAAGAAAATACGCGCAATTAAAATTATAAGAAGTGATCGAAAACGAATGTGAAAAAGGACTGAAAATTTCAATAAATCAAGAATTTAACCTAGAAACTCAGTGAAATGGCAGCACAATTTCTTTCATTTAGAATGACTCAACTGACACGGCCCAGCATCCGACATTTGGTTTATTAAATTCTGTGGAAAAGAAAGCTTTAGATTTATATTTTAGATTTATGACTATTTGATTTGTTCTGAGAAAATCCTTACAATAATAATACTACGACACAAGGACACAAAGAATCCACATAAGCTTTAGATTGTTATGACCCTATATTAATGAAATTATATCAAAAATAACTTACCATTAGAAGTTCCCGTAGCTATATTATTATCAGTAGCATTCGGAATAGGCGCAACGGAACGACACCATTGATCATTAAAGAATTTCAAATGCAACATGATCACTATGAAAAGTAAAATTGTTCCAATCAAGTGAAATAACAGGGATCTGAAAATGAATACTTGAATACTGTTATTAGGATCAAGTCAAAGAAATCCTTACCCTGTATCTCCTTCTTGTCTGTAATTGACTAAGCCTATATCTTGATTCCAATCATCACTAAGTCCGGTTGCTTTCTGCCATATCGACGGAATTACTGGGAACTGATAACAATATAAAACTATTATCACAACCGATGAGTATATCGACAGGAATGTGAAATAACTGTATAAAAGACGTCGTAGACAGCCAAAAGAAGACTAAAAAACGAATTTTATGTCAAAATTAATTAATCAGTTTCTAAGTAATTCAAATTATAAAGGACATAAAAGCATGTATAAACGCTGTTTTCCAGAAAAGTAAAACCAAATTAAACCAACTAGACTAAGCTCATGTAGGAATATTTCAGATGTGACTATTAAATACCAAAAAAAAGACAAATTAATACTAAAAAAATAAATATTTTTATTGAAACATTTTTTTAATTCAAGATCAATCAGCAATAAGCTAAACGCTAAACGTTACACACTATATGACATATTACTATTTTCATATTTCATATTTAAATCTATGCATGTATCTATCCATGTGCAAGATGGCGAATGACTTCGAAGCATGTAAATTACTGCTTTGTTTCATTTGAAGACCTTAGTTTTATTGTTTTATCTTTTCAGAAAACTACACACTATTTTCAAAATATTCATATTCATTTCCAGTTAAAAAAGTGAATACTTAATTTTCATTGTGGCAATCTATCATAAAATGTCACTACCTACGAAAAAAAAGTTCAAGAATATATCGTATTCAACTTATTAACTAAACACTGAATCACCTAACAGTATGTAAATGCATACATCCCTCTTGATTTTTGCAACTGAAAGGAAAATCCTTTTTAAGCAAAAAGATTAGCGAAAGGTGATCATCAGCAATATCTACCTTTTGGATTGAAAAAATCAGAACTTGATGTCAAAACATCAGTTGATAAAAAAAAAGAGAGAAACATACCAGCAGAAGGATAATTAGCACACTGAATGATATGAAAAAACCAACAGTATATAGAACTGGCGGTGAATGGATTGAAATAATGAGCAAAACAAAACTGACAATAAAAATCCAGTATTTCGCAACAACTCTAACACCCGCTGATACACTCTGGAACAAATCAACAAACTAGCAAACTGCTATTCTTCGCAAGCAAAACATTAATCAATTTATGAAGCTTAATAAGCAGCTTTATTTTTAGATCCATAAATCAGACTTGAAATTGCATCCAAAGAAGAGATGGAGAATTTTGGGAGAATCTTCTCTCAAAATTTTTATGAAAGCAACAGATAAACGATAGACGTACTAAATGTAAGAAACCAGAATGTAAGAGACGCAGAGTGTCAAAAACCAGTAGTAAGATACCCCAGTACTGTTGCGGAAAGGACGAAACTGGCCGATAATCTAGAAATGCCTATTAAACTATTTTTTTCACAGTTATTGTCAAAATCACCTAATTACACGTTCATATTGTTTAAAAAAAGCTAGTAACTGTGTAAGGATATATGATCCTCATACAATGAGAGCTAAGATACAACCAAATCAACCATCTGAAATCTGAACTCACTTGCGATGATACTGCCTCATTACCACCAGATATGCCGATAGGACCTGCTGTTGAATAAATATCACACATTCGTTCTTGTCCATTAAGTCTGTCTGAACAGCTGTATTTCTCACGATGTAACCGAAATAGCGCAAACAACGGTAGGCTTAATAAACTCTGGAAGTGGATAAATTACAAGACATTTACAAACAGTGAAATATAATGGAAAAAGTGTAAATTTAAGGGAAAACCGAAGAAAAAGTAACTTTTGAAAAAATAACTTCTAACTTCAAAATCCACAGCTATTTGAAACTGCTAAAATCTAACCAATATGAAATAACCAGATCTAATATGGTTTTGATTTTTTTGTGGTACTTCTTTTGTCATAAGGTCTACCCATCGTCCGGTAAGAACATGTACTCGAAAGAACTAGATCAGTAAATCACCAGCTATTCCAGCGCTTCAGCGACCTCTTTCATTCCCTTTTTCCTCATGCTTTGCGGAACTTCTTCCTTACATTTATTGTTTCTTAATATATTGATTTTTGAATTTTCCATGCAATGCATGCAATGAATTCCTTTCACTCATTTAATGATTCAACATTGCTCCACTCTCCCTCTCTTCGCTAAACGCAATCAGTCACAAGTTACTAATTTATTTCATTATTTTCTATAAACTATTTAAATAGGATCCAAAGAAAACTTTTTTTATAAACTCCTTCAAACCGAAGGATATGCAAAACATTTTATTCATTAGATAAGCAAACCTTTATGAGAAGAGTAGTGAACGCTTCAGTTCGACTGGGTGCAAAAATGAAACCAGCAAGTTCCAAATAGCTTGACTGAGGCAATTCGTGTTTGACATCCATGCTGCACACATACTGTGCAACAAGTAGGAACTAAAATCAAGACTTAGATTAAATAATACTAAATAATTGGAAAACGGATCAATGAAATGCTTAAATGGTGTTTAATCTTTATTCGCTGATACTTAACTGTTCACTAAGTTATAATGAGACCCTTAAAATGACAATTCTTGAAATGAATTCAGCAAAATAAACAAAATACTAATATAGCGTTTAACGCTATATTAGTATTTTGACGCTAATTTTTGACGTTTAACGCTAATTAAAATTATTTAAATCCTGTAACAAAAAAAAACACAAACTTCAATATATGCAATGAGTGGTGGTGATGCTCGAAGTGCCATATCACGTGTGTTCTTGAAAGCCACAATAATACAGACTTCTGCTAAAAATACGAGACCAAATATTGAGTGATAGAGAATAGCCCAAAACTGAAAAAGTAATTCAGACAATGACAATGTGAAATAAGTGCTTTGACCGGCATAGTGATATTCAGGACTCAGATATCATATGCAAGAGAGGATTTCTCATAATCTTTCAATCAAGCGTCACGCTACAAAGTTTTCTGGTCGCTTTGCAATCATATCCAGTAAAACAAGCTTCTGACGGCCTAAACTGTATGATCAAACAATAATCAGCCTTATATTAAAACTAATACTAAACTATACTTGAAGATAAACTTAATTCACTAAAAAATCAACAAATTTGAAAAAGTTATTCGTGACTTCTTGTCAGAGAAAAAAGAGAACCAAACAGTACCATCATAGCTATTAAGGCAAAAACATGGAGATGCTGGGAAATAAAAGTTAGTGCAACAGTGAATCGTTGAGATATTATCGTCTTATCCTCTCCCTGTCCTGAAAAAATGACTTGAATTTAATTGGGAAGTTTAAGTCAAACACTGATTAAGAAAGAACTTTTATGTTGAGGAAATTTATATTTTTTCGGTGAAGTGTGATTTGCATAAAACTAAAATGAAGCACAAATAAAAACAAAATAGACGATAATAAATTACCAATAAAAACGGTGGTTATCTCCAGATGATCAGCACGGGGAGGATTAGCTTGATGTAGTGATAGACTTCGGAGACTGTGAGAATTGGCGTCATTTGTAAGCAACTGAAATAGAAGAACGGTTTTGTTTGCCATAATGTGAACAGAAATTTGAATTTGGAATATAAAATATATTTTAACAAAATGAACGCTAAAAGAAATGATTCAGTTCACACGAAAACGTTGAATTATGCACTCGAAAATGATTAATATAAGGAAGGAGTCAAATCCAACAAGCAGTATGCGTAGTGAAAAACAAATAAAAGGGCGGAAACCAAAAGTAGACCGAAGGGTGCTTAAGCGAACAAAAGTACATACTGAGTGAAAATTAAACTTTGAAATTCAGAACTGAAACAATTAGTTATACATCATGGGTTACCGAATCACCACACCACTTCTCCCCCACAGCATTCCTCTTTTCATCAGGCTACACTTTGGTCCTTTCATTATCCACTTCACCACCTAACCCCTTGAAATGATCTGTACCGCGGCATGACGACGTTCTACAAAGTGATTCGAAAATACGTAACAGTTAAGAAGTAACCAACAAAAATGGGAAGTAAGCAACAAAAAACTATCATAAACTCTCAAATTCAGATTTTCGTTCACAGTATATTAACGTTTAACATCGATCTTCAAATACGGACAACGAGAATAGGTAGCACTGCAAAACATGACAAAATGAAGGCAAACATATTTTATAATTAAAAGAAAAAAAACAACAAAATAAATTATTGAAAAAAATCATCGAAAATTTAGATAATTAATAAAAAAATAAATAAAACTGTATGAATAGTTTGACACTGTTCAGGAAGCTAGAAATATAGCAGGAAGAGCTCTTACCTCCTCATGTATGCTACTCCCACTGCTCTCACAAGCCTTATAATCACGATCAATTCCACATCTTGTAAAACTATACTGCATAATCAAGAGGTAATATAGAACTAATATAGCTACTATATTAGCAAGTGCTGTCCAGTATTCAAGTGTAATGACATTCAGTGACCACCATGCACTGCAATCCGTGTATAAAACAGGAACAAAACCAACCAAACTGCAATAAATAGCAACTCATTACTTTATTCGTTTCTGAAAGACAAATTACAGACTGAAATATAAGGTAATGGTTAGTGCTTCAAACTATAATTTTTTTCACTGAACACCAGAAGTTAACGAATCATAATATCTTCGAGTACCGTTGAATATATTATCAGATTAAGAAATTTTCAGTCCATTTTCAGTCCAAAGATTTTTCAGTGAAATTTATAAGTCGAATAAATAAACATGGTTTGATAGGAATCATATAAAAGTTATACCGAGCAAAAAATGATTGTTCAGGTATGACGGTTTGGAAGAATGGTATTTGATACATATAAAGCAATAAGAAATGCAGTGCGCAATAGCTGATGATTAGGCGTTTTAGGGTATTGAAAACACGTCGTTGAAGAGATCTGTACCGTGCCCACCATGTGGCAACAAGAACGAATGAAACGAAATATACGAAGCTGAGAACACATGGCTGAAATACAGCCAATAAATCAGTCAATTTCCATAAAGAATAGTGAAATAAATAATTTCCTCCTAATTACGGACAAAATTCTAAGTTTGCTGAAATTAAATTATCATTTTTTAATGCACTTCACTTGCCTGTAAAATGCTAACTAAACCAACAGCCAAGATTACTGCAACGTCCGAAAGCTTTTTCAGAGGAACAATCACTGCTTCAGTGATGCTTCTTTCTCCAGATTCAGTACGGCTGAAATGAAAAAATCTAACGTTTACTGTGACCTTGGTAGATACATAAGTGATATGAGAAAGTACAGCAGAAATATTACCCTAAACTTTCTTGTACTGGTAGCACGTTAGTGGTACTAGAAATGTTTCTGGAATCATTGCTTTGGTGCATACGAAGGCAACAAATAGCAGTTACAAGAGAAGCTGCAAGTGCCAGTAATTCAGGCAAAACTACACGTATCGTGTCGAAGTTAGAATAACGTTTGATTCTGAAAAAGTTAGTAAGTGTCACTTTTAATTTATTAAACATGAAACATCCCCTACAGTAAGTCTTCTATGTTGTTTACGTAGACACTTCTGACTTCCTAATGTAAACCATTGCATAAGAAAGATACTCTCTCAGTAGTTAAAACCACCATTGGCATTCCTTTAAATTACACAGAAACAGTTGAGACAACACAAAAAAGCACATTTTGATCAATCAGTAAAACTTATATGTTTATCTAACGAGCAAAATCTGTAATATTTTTTATTGCATCAAGTTGCTACAACATCTAGTGCACTCATTAAGATTCATACAAGTCTAACATTTTGATGACGGCTACGCTTCAGAACTACCACCCAGTGTTATTATAAGTAGAGAATTCTGTTTTTTTTGCGTCGAAACACATGCCGATATAGCCCCAAACAACATTTGAGCACATAAAATTTCATTGGAGGCTCCACAACTAGTCAATAATCAATATATACCTAATTAATCCAATTTGTCGTAACCAAAAGTTCAAAACTGATGTATTGCATGTTTTCGTGTATTCATCGATATTCGGCTGAGAAAATGATTCATAAATCTGATAGCTCAATTGAACAACGAAACTTATGGATGCTACTAACACGACGGAAATTAAATAAACACGAAGCGTCCGTTGAATTGGCGTTGACAGTACTACTGAATTAATAAATGGACCAGTTAGGGCGAAAACAACGTAAAAGATGGAAATAAAGCTTGGTCGAATTAATGCACCTGAAATAACACAAGAAGATTAAGCTTTAAATGTCACAATAAAACCGTTCAATAATTGAACTTCCTGCTTCAAAATTTAATTATATTGAAGTTTTCATATAATTTTAAAACAAACCAACAAGCAAAGCTGTCGGAAGAACAAGTCGAAATAAGATTGTTTTCAGCATAATACAATCCATCATATTTTTTTTGATAACTGCCCGCCGTATTCTTTTCCTGTCGCTTCACGTGTAAAAATTTCTTGTTCAAGAAAAAAAATGTCGACTGGAAATACAATCTAAATAACAATGAACTGAAACATGAAATATCATAGAATCAAAGATACCCAAAACGGAACCGAATGATGAAAAGCGTAATGAGGGAATCTAATAACCTTTAGCTAAAGACTACGGGACAGACTTCATCCAAAAGATCTATATTCGTGCCCAAATTTCCGTCAAATATTTCGAGAAAACTGAAGAACTTCAACGTCTCCCACAAGAATTCAACGAAATGAGAGTAACTGAGGGCTGAACATCTTTTCTAAAAGTTAATTACAACACTTTTAACAGAAAAGTAGTTAAGCACAAACTTCGACCACGAAATAAACAACACATGCTAAATGAACATAAGAGAAACAGAGAGTAATAGATGAAGCTCAAATGAAAACACCAGCTCTATTGATCTCTGATAAGCTGTCAACTTCTACTGTCATGGCGAAACTGATTAGTGGGCAGCTGATTAATTCTAAATTATCCATTATCCACGAAGATTTCTATACTACAGAAAAGAGAGCACAAGAATACATGCAACACAGGAGGTATTGTGTACGTATCATGTAGAGCGAGTGGTTCATTTCATATTTATCTGTCTCACAAATAGCTACTCGGAAAGGCTATTGATCGATGAATTGTCGCTGGCCGGCTACGTTGCACAAGTCTCCCACATTTCCGCCAATCATAAATATAATGTGATCTTTAAATTTTTGGATGAATGAAAAGACTTTGGAGAAGAGATGACAGTAAGTATCTGATAACTGTGAAATAAAAAGTGCAAACGTTTTACGTTACAGCGTTGAATGCATGTGATGTAATTTTTCCTATATTCCGATCTAAGCAAAGTGGTTGCTTAGGCCTGATAAAAATACAATTGTATCATAGGATGTCAGTAAAAGAGGGCAATGCTTCCGTAACTGTTATGATCAAAGGACGGAAAGTAGTCATTGAAACGGAATATTTCTTATGGCTTGTCACTTTTCTTGCATTTGTAACTGCTGAAAGTGGTTCAAAATCAGTATGTACACAAAATAAAGTTTGAAATGACTTTGAATGGACTAAGCTCATGTTTTGTATATTGCAAGGCTTTCGTTATATACGCTAGTCATTTCTTTTCGATCAGAACCATATGCAATTAAGTTTGTAACTTGTCCGGTTAAGATTCAAATTTCATACTTGAATAGCCCAGGGGGTGTAGGAATTCCTGTTGAAGGCAATGAAAGTGTTGAATAACCATAAGCGGATAGTAAACTTCCACTGGCTCAAAATTCTCCACAATGGCCTAATCAATGAAAATAGGGAATAAATGGGTAACACAAAACACAAATACTCTTCAATACCTGAATTAAAGAAAATAGGTGGATATGTACCGTATTTAACATAAGAGAAGTAAAGTACAGCCTTCGCATAAAACTGAAACAAAGTATATCTGGCTAGGCTGCTGAATATTAACGAAGCGTGACACTAAATGACTTTAAATAAGAAATAATTTAATTTCGCATGAATGTGCAGCAAATGCCACATATAAATTACTAACTGTATAATGCGAAGTCACATGGCAATTAATAAATGTACAATGCAAGGTCAATAAAAAACAAACGTCACATAGTTTTACTGAATCCATCATATACAAACATTAAATAAAGTAATCAATAACTCATCACGAGATGGTCATAATAAGTTTCTTATCATGTGCCCATATTCCAGATAAATCGATGTTTGTGATAACACGATGAAGACAAATGAGAAAAAAATGTGCGATTATTGCACATAAGTTCGTTACTTAAGAACGAACGATTACCGCATTTAACGGTTATTAACATTGATAATATCTCATACAAATACAAGCAAAAAAAATTCTTATCGAAGACGTCAATAAGTTCATTTTCTGGTATAAACAGCACATACTTTAATTATGTTAAGTTAAGCTTTCGATAAAAACCATAATCAGGAGCGAAAGAAAATGCCAAAGGTCTTCAGCATAATAAGTATGACAGCAGCGGCAACAACTATTAAACAAGCAGTAAGGATAATAGTCCATTTTGCATTCTTTACACATGTTTGACGCTGAATGCGTTGTGCTGTCCATTGGAAATTTTCGGACTGCAAAAAAGAAAATTTTAAAGCTTGATAACAGTCTCAAAGGAGACAGCTAATGCATACAGGACTTCCATTACAGTATCATCGAGATCTTAAAGTGCTTAGACTACTTAAAAATTCTTCATATATTCCTCAAATTTTTCGTCTGAATCCCCATGAATCTTTTTACAAACTCTTTGAACAATAATTTTGTCATAGTAATTTTGCATATTTCTTAAAGCTGTCCAATTTGGAACGACAATTTCTAACCGACATTATTTTCCATGTAAATTTTAAAATCTAAGAAGATACTGATTGAGTGAGTGCTTCTGTCCTACTCGCAATATTCTCCAGTTGTTCGCCTCTTTCCAAGACCTTCTGCATATTATTGTTGATCATCTAAAAACACAAACATTGTGAAAGCAAGAAAGCCGTTGCAGGTCCGGAAAAACAATTTGGAAGAAACCTTCCATTCAAGCGGAGAATTTATAAAGCTGTAGAACTTGTAACTCCTTCCACATGTCCTATATATCAAAGTTCATAACGAATCGCTTTGCATGTAGCGGAGCTTAAAGGACCTTCAAAAAACAGAACAGATTAACCTCTCTTGCATTCTCAACTTGTTGTCGAATCGTCGCAAGTTTGCCTGTTTCCATTGCTCCATTCCAAAGATCCATCTTAAACCACAAAACTATAACATAGAAATAACTTCCAGATATTTCATTATTTTTTCTGCAAAAATTCTTGAAAATGAAAAACTGCAATTCGTGTACGTTACTGCCTCCATTCAAGTAAAATGTTTAGCCCAGCTCTGAAATTTTGAGATCTCCATCATCCAATTTTGTGAAAAGAACGGGCATCACGACAAAGAATAAATGCTTTAGTGTACCGATCACTGAACTGCACACGAAGAGCTCAAAACGCACAATTAGTACAAAAAAATAAAAACAATACTTATAAATCAAAATAAAGGAAGTTGAATCATGCAAATTCACCGCTAAATTTACTGATAATGAGTAACTCGTGTCACCAATTACGTTTCTATTGCTTTTCCACGTTTCTATCGCTTTCCGACCTTATGTACCAATCTATTTTTATTTTGAAAAACTAACAAATGCCATAATACTCCAGGCTTATTAAAATTCAACGAGTTATCTTGACGGTACTATTTGAAAGTAGCAATCACTTAAAGCTCCATCATAAATGTATTATCACATATATGGATGGATTTAAAAATTCCGATATCCGTGTTATCTACCAACATACAAACCTAATCTTCAAATGTTGTGGGACAGTCGGAACGAGCCATAGAGCAAAGAGCATCAAATGCGAAAAGTCTTTCATAGGATATAAAGTAGTGATGACAACAAAAAAAAGTACAATTTAAAACATTAAATGCTTACGTAATGAGAGACCATCACCTGTGCATATATATATATATATATATATATATATATAGGTGTATGTATGTAGGTTTGCCTGTGCACTGTCTTTATTTGCTGGGAATGGCACAAATTTAAAATTAATATTGTTAATAACTTCGCACATTTACTTACGATCTTCTCTTCAGTACGTTAACCGCATGATGCAAATAGCAGTAGTGATAAACTACGGTGGATAACAATAAAGCACTGTTATCATAAATTTAGAGAAGCTCAAATACTGAATGGATGGATCTACTGAGATTACGAACAAGTTCAATATGATGAATATGGATAAGCAAGCATAAAAAAGAACAGTTTGAAAGAAAAAATTAAGCTGATAAGCTGTTAATAATGGCCTGCTCCTCTGTCGTTCAACAACCTTCCCTCCCCCTTCTCTGCCCTGTCAATGCGCAGCATCACAGACAACAAACACTCTGGCAGTAAACAACGTATTACCGTAGTATCCCTACAGCGCTAAAGCAAGTAATGCGTTTCAACAATGTTACAGCAATCAGAAATGTGATTGGAAAGTGTTGTTTGGATTATTTTACTACATTTGGAGTAAATTCATACCAGGTATATCAGATGTTCCGAATTTTCAACTTCTCATGGTTCAGTGAGATTTTGAACTAGGTGAGAGAGTAAGATGCGTTCGGCAATCTGATAGCGTATTCTGAGAAATTAATAACAACTGCACCTATAGGAGAAGATATCTGTAACTGTATTTTCAAGTATGAAGGTAATTGTTTTTATCTCTTTTTATATCATTATGGCATTACCTGAAACCAAGATAACAACCGAATCCTACTTTCTTTCTAGTCAAGTCATGACCCTCCTCCTCACCCATGCCTTTGGAGCCTGCTTGCTATCATCCTTCATCGGTCTTTGTCGCTCGTGAGGCAGAACAATAATTTCCGTTATCACTGCTGCCATTTTTGCAATAACCTGTACCGTTTTCTAAATCTCTGAACATTGTCACACACCCACACCAATCGTTTTTCGAAACCTAACCATTACACCTCACGAACACCACTTCCAATTATTTGACGTTGGATATTGCGCGGATCTGATGTCCTCAATGGGTCTATGCAATCGCATTTTGGCTCCCCTGTTTCATTTCCTGCGCTACTTTCGGGGGAGATAAGCGGGATGAATCCATCTTCCCATTGAGCATACAAAGAATCTCAATGGTTGCTTTCAACAGGGTGATCAACATAGCTGAATGTTTCACCCATCCGCGTGCGTCTGTAATGTTTGGAATTGCGACAGAGAATTTTAAAATTTATTAAGGGATGATTAAAGATATCAGGACCGATTAACAATTTTATCATTTCGATTTCATGCGACGTTTTCCTTCTACCAAAATCACTGAAGTGAAACTTGTGATATTTCTAACATTATTTGGATCAGAGCATCTTCAGAGAGGAAGCATAGGGTGTTCGCATGTAAAATGTCGGAAAAATGGGAAGTAAACTGGAAACTGAAAAAAAACATCTGGTGACCCTTCAATTTGTAATTGAAAATCAATGAGTTTTTGAATTTGCGATTTGTTATCAGTTGATGATTCCCACCAGTCTACATGCTATTTAGAAGGAAGATTTTTTTATGGGATCAAATACCGCAATACAATTTGATCGCACCAATTCAAAAATTTATTTTGTTTTGCTGTACTTGTTTGTCAACAGTCCGATTCTCCAATACGATATACTTGATCGTTACAAGTTTGGAAAAACTACCATTAATTCAAAAAAGAATGAGCACCAAAGCCTTAGTGAAGCGGTTGATTATTAACTTAGAAGTAATTTAATTCCAAAAAATATTTTTAACATTAATTAATGAAACCGACGATATACCGAGCCGAAATCTTCCAGAAAAGCATGACAAATTTTTTTGAAAACTTTAATGATTTCTTAAAGAATTTTTCTGACTTCCTCTGTCCAAGGTTAATTGGAAAAGAACGATAACTCTCACTGTTATCCAAAACATCAAATGGAAATCCAAAATCCGTTGATCCTGGAACTACTGAACAACTATACACATTTTTAGTTCTCTCTCTCTCATGGCACTGAATGCGTGTTCGGTTGGTTTTTATGCTACCGCTATTTGGCGCAGACGTTGACGTTGAAAAAGAATAAATCTCTGTTTCCATCCAAAAATTGAGGAATATGAAGTCTTTTTGGACAAACATTTCCGGTTACAGAAACAATCAGAAGTAATTCATCGTTATTTCAGTATGCTATAAACGTTCTCTCCAGTTCCCCCAACTCGTTTTGTCTACACAAAAGAACAGTTGATTTTTTAATCACTGCATGAAATTTGTCCAAAAGCAAAATTTCAGTATTTGAGAGATGAGATTTCCTCACGGTAATTTGGCATGTTTTTGGATTTTTGTGAGACCGTTGAATGTATGGTAACGTTTACCTGTAAAATTTATGTCCTTATTTCACAGTTATTTATTCATGCAAGGGCACGCCTTATTAATGAATTTTTTGCCACTAGTTGTACTTACTTTAAATTAATCCGCATAACTTCTGTTGACAGTAAGAACTGATCATTGACATCAGTATGTCGAAGTTCTGAAAATGCATCGCTGCAATACGTTTAGGCACAAATAACTTTGGCAACGATTGGCTACACAAACTCTATCGATGAGTTTAATGAGGCTTTGACAGGTCACAGCAATACATCAAATTGTAGGCCTTTGTCAGTAAGTAAGATCTGTTGTATATGATATCTAAGAAAAGTGATTCAGTCAGTTATCGACATAAAGCTGATTTAATGCTGCTTAGGCAGACCTGATGATAGCACTATAGGACAGGACAATTTTTGGTCACAATCACTTTATCGACTTTGGTTTACTTCTTCGTTCATAGATTATACATTCAGCCATGATAGGTCATTAAATAATAACAATTCAACAGTTCAATAATAAATAGCCATAGCGATAGAGTTTTTAACGATAGTTTCCAAATTTGATTCTAGTGGTTTTTTTGTATTCTCCCTGCTGATACATATATAAAAACTTAATGATTCGTCCTCTATCATGTAAAATCGGTCTTCTAATGTTTAGAAATTGTAGATTGAGAGTTGCCATAAAATATTAAATTCATCCTATTAGTTATTCTGGGTTACTGGAAAATTTGAGAAAAAGCAAATGCTTTGCTACCGTACAAAAAGATTAGTGCATTGGATGGTGGGGCAAGAGGTTGTAACTGGATGAACGTCGTGAAGAAAAAGGTTATCTTAATATTACTAGGCAATCACGAAATCTTTTAGGTTTTCGTTTTATTATCTGTGTTGTACCCTACCGAAATTTCAGACTAAAAAGATGAAAATTGAATTCGTTTGAAAAACACCATTTCCTAATAAGTTGATATATTTTTGCAATTCCGATTTAAAGGCCATTTGAAATGGATGTGCCTTTAAATTGCATAATTTCAGAGTTGTTGGAACTTTGTCAGAGGTAAATTGGAAATACTAAATATATTTAATTAATACTAATTTAGGTGCTAATGATGAATATAAGCTTCTGAGAGGAGAAGGAAACGAAGTGAAAAACTTTAGAAATGACTCATCTTCTTTTCAAGCAACAGCAGCTAAAACGTGAAGCTAAAATGCATGCACTACCGTTTACAGAGGAGAGAAATCATGCTCTTTCGTTCAATGCTAATTATGAGGGTCAACTAAAAATCCACGAAGTAATTGATGAAAGAAGTTAAAATTAGCAAGAAATGATGGCTGATGACCCGATATGCCTCCAACGAAAGCTACAAATCATGCGAACTTTGACAACCAATTCCTCACTCCCAACATTATCTGGATAATAATAAATACACGAAAATTTAAGAAACTGAGGTGTACAAATGAAAAGCACCGACTTTGAAATCAGTTTCATGCACGGTTGGCGAAGTGAAGTTAACTGGAGAAAGATTAGTTTCACCGAGGGACAGTTTGGTAATAGAGAAGTTGAACAGTCCGAGAGTTTGGGATTAGTTGGCTTTCTCCCAGCTTCATAGTGATCAAGGTGAGATTTTATCCATTCCATGGAGGAAGTAGGTGCAAAGAAGTAGTGCGGGTGCGAGCAGTTTTGCTTCAATGAGAAATAATAATGCTCGTGTACGTAGAAGACAACGTGCTGCGTAGGATATCGCGGGTTTTCTGAGAACTTCAGAAAATTTCCGGTGGAAATTTTCTGAAGTTTGGGATTAGTTGGGATTAGTTGGCTGAAGAAAAATTGAAGACAAATCTAAAAATGGTTTCGACACCGCTCAATACCACCATGCTCATTCCATGCATTCCCTCAGTAAGGCTGGATTTATCGATTGCTTACGTGCAAATTTGCAGAACGGTTAACAACATGTCTTCACGCTGCCACTGACCTAAAACTGCTTTGAGCCGCATGTGTTCTGTTAGCTATACTGTGGAGCGTTCACTTCTTGAAGCATCTTTTTTTTCCTTGTATCTGCTAATGTGTGGGTTCCGCGATCGGCAGGTTCCAAAGTAAAATGAATTCATACGCCCAAGTTTTCTTTATTCATAGGGAAATTTGATTTTTATTAATTTGCAAATTTCATAGTTTTGCTGTATTTTTTGTCCAATTAAAACACTGGAAAATGAAGATTTTTTGTTTTCAGCGATGTATTTTACTATAATTTCAGACATCTGCTTTTGCCTTTAAGGTATCTTCATAACAGCCCTGAATGTCTCAAAGTTAAAGAGAGTTAAAACGATCAGGTGCAAATGCAGAAGGAGTGGCAAAGATTTCGCTATTGAAAAATTGCAGGAAAATAGGCTCAGGGTGTTTGAACTGAGATATGCCAAGTTTTTTGCACTAGCATTCAACAAAGTGAGCGTAAATCATTATAATAAATTTAAAGCACTTCTACCTATGTTTTTCTTCCTTCAGATCCTTTGACATTGCAAAACAAGATAAATTATGGGCAAGAAGAGGAAACGAACAAGTCGAAAAGAAAGGCAACCTAGGCTCCACGCCGAACAGCAAGATGGAGCGAACGCATTTGAGATCGGAACGTCCAATAATGATGAAATTTCTGCCTATTCAGCTCGAGCCGTAAACTGTGAAGCATGTCTCCATCGCACGGAATCTCCTAGTAAATTTATCTTTAGTTGTTCGCTAAAAGAAAGTTCACTAAAACAAGCTATAAACTACTTTTCTTTTGTACTGACCAGTGTGTTAGAACTGTTAAATCCTTAAGTCACTGACTGTAGCCTACTCACTAGTATCTTAAATACGACCATGTTTTAGCTTACTCCATCTATTCAGTGATTTGTCATTTGTTTCGAGCATTCTGGCTTCACTCAACAGTACTATACCAGTGCGTAAGAAGGTCTAGGAACTAGTGCTTCAGTTTGTTTTATTTTGTTTTTTTTTTCCAATGCTTTTTAGTTCCATATAACGAACCAAATGTGAGGGAAATTATCGGTACACTGCGAGCAAGAGCAACTATGGAAATTGTCGAACAAAGTTACATACTTCTCACTGAAGTTCTGACTGACGAACATCCTCCAATTAATTCAGTCCTTGCTGAAGGATTAGATATGATTTTGATTGAAGCAATGCATTCTACGGTGTTGTTTTATTTTTTATCATAGAAAAAGTTCTTAAAAGGTTTGGGGATTTCGTGAAGTAATTAGACAGATTTTACATTTTTAGACACATTAGACACATTTTCTATATTCCTGCAGTTCAGTTCACTATTGAGCGTTTTGTATTACCTTCATTTAAATTATACTTTGCAGTTTATTTTACAGGATGAAGTGATCCAAGAACATGCTACACGGATTTTGCCCTTGCTTGTAAGACACATGACAGAAGAACATTTGAATATCCTGATGCTACTGGGATTAAAAGACGGAATCGATAATATTCTGAGTTATAGTCCTTGTTTTATCATAGAGAAGGTACAGCGTTTTTACATTTACTATTCTGCAGGTCTTTTCAAAACACTCTTGAAGTACGGCACTTTGATCAACAGTAGGCCACTGTTATTTTAGAGAAATTATGAACAAACGAATTTTATTCTTTTGGCTTTGTATAATGAATGGGTTTCCAGTTCATAATGCGAATGTTCAGGTTATTGAAACGTGCACAATACTTGTCACCAAGAGTCTTAACATGCGCAATAAGGTTGCTGGTTGGGTTTGTTTGAGTTTAGCCGAATTAATGTCACCAAGGGATCACCGTGAGGTGACGTTTGAATTAACACGCGCAGTTACATTCTTTTCACGAGACACGTGCTACTATAAACCCGTTCCAGAATTTATTCTAAAATGTCTTGCGGCAATTGCTCGTAATCTAATGCGCTGTCAGGTTTGTCAACGGGAGAACATGAGGCTATTCTTTTTATTTTTTGTTCTGCCATTTGTTATTTTACAGACACTCCCTGTATATGTCGATCTCATGCAGAGGTAAAGATTTGTGGAGGCAACATATGACATTTCTTTATGCAATGTCAAATAATTCATATTATCCAGGACTGGAAAATTCGTGCAGGTGGTTTGAGCATCATAACTGATGTCGCTCGTAGCAAAGATTTTATTGTGATTGGACGTAGCTATGTGCGCAGAATTCTTCGCTTTTTGAGGAGCAGAACTGATTTTGAAGCTACAGCAGGATTCTTTGCTATTGGATACTTCATAAAACAACGTAGCAAGAACACCGCTGTAATTTTTTTTTACTAATTTTGAAAGGAAGAAAAACTGTTTTTGAGGTTTTAATTTTACTTCTATACTTCTGCTCTTATTGTTATTACATGTAGATTTCTTCACTATTACTGTCAGGCTCATTCAACAAATCCTAAAAGTTGTATGAATGCAGTGATCGTTTTGTTGGTTAAGAGAAGTTAGCAATCAAGTGTTTTGTTTTTAATTTGCGGTGAAATTACTCATTTTTTCAGGCAGAACTATAAAGAAAATAGAGCGAAAAAGATGTTTTTATATATTACTGTTTCTCTAAGTTCACTTCAGGACATTTAATTTCAGAAATTTCTTCATATGAAAGTGATCGATAAGATCGCGCATTTCCTCGCTCGCCATACGGCTCCAGAGATTGTGTTTGAAGTCTGTCCAATTATTCAAAGTCTTCTGTCCAAAAAATACATGAGATACATAGATCCCGTAGTGGATACTGGACTTGTGTTGCTACTTCTTAAGCTCCTGGATAACGTAAGTTCCATTATTTTGGAATGAAAATAGATGAAAGCTAATCATGTGAGAAGCAAAAACGTTTCATTAATGACACAAGCTGTAACGGTTATTACATTTGTAGTAACACTTCGTTAAATCTTTTCTTGAGGTTTTCGCTGACACTTATATTGAAATATTAAACGCTAAATATTATATTCTTCTCAACAATTTAGAAATTAAAAATGCGATCTTAAGAAGCAATTCATTTCCTAAAGAGTGGATGTGATTGCTCTTCCGTTCATGTTATTTGTTTTATACAAGTTTTATACAAGTTGAAGATCTCGATGCTAAATTTATTAGATTGGGTAGTTCAGAACATTGGAAATGTTATAGAATTAAACCGAATAAGTGCGGCTTAAGTAAAACAGCGTAATTACACTAAAGAATTGCGTTTAGTTAATCTTGTTGAATTTTAGTCAAAATGTTTTTAGGGTACCCCGGATCACAAGGATGAGGCTTGCACCACGCTACGTTCGTTGAATGAGATGTGGAGACCCAGACACGCAGTGAGATTAGTTGATGCAGGACACATCAGAATAATGTGTAACATCCTTAAAAGTTCAAACACTAAACATGTCTCATGCATTATTGCCTTAATGCATTCTGCCATGGAAGCCTGTTTTGCATTAAAAGATGATTTTAAGACGAAGGAAGCAAAGGACTTACTCAAAGTTTGTTTTTAAAATTTACAACCACACTTCCACAATGGTTGTTGCATCATCCACTTTTGCAATCCTTTCAAGTCGTTGCTTTTACATCCTAATTAATTATACCTCAGATATCGTCCATATAAAATAATTGTTTTTTAGTTTTGTAGGAAAAATAATTGTTATCCATTGACTAAGTTGGTTCTTGCTGAACAGTTTCAGCTGTCATTTTCTCTTTATTTCAGGAGTTTGGAGCTGATGATTCTGTCCAAAAATTTGTCAACAGTGTTCGTAAAGACATTTCGATGAAAAGTTTGGCTATCAAACTGCACACTCTTTATTTAAGTGATGTAGAGGCAGATTCTAAACAGAATCATGTAGCAATTGAAAAAGAATCGCATGCTCAAAATTTAGGATCCACAGAAACTAAAATTTGTGCGTCATCAAATCGTTGATTCTTAAAAAACAATATTGCATCGTTCTAACTGATTCTATTGTTTAACAAATGAGCAAATTGGTTAACTATCTAAAAAATTTTCATCCAACATGTAAAACCAGTTTGACTACTAGTTAGAGCTGGAACACTAAGCTTTTTGAAAACAAAAAAATCCGATATTCACTTACCTATATTAACTAAATCTATTTTTTCTGGTAACTGTGTTAGTTTTTCTTCTTGTGATTTTTATCTTATTTTTCCGACATCCTTACATATGAATGTACTCCATGCTTCCTTTCTGAATATGTTTTAATTCTAATATCATTAGGAAATTTTTGGAAATCATACCACAAGTTTGACTTCCGTAATTCTGGTAGAAAGAGAAAGAAAGTGGAAATCCCGGAATCACGATTCATATAAAAACACATGATAAAACTGTTTTTTAAAGAATTTTCGAAAGAACCACCTTTTTGGAACATTACTTTGCATGCACGTATAAATTCCATCCAACCTTATGATTTGTTGAATCCTACATAGTGGAGTTTTATTCATTTATGTTTTCACAAGTAACCAATTTCTGCTGCCCATTCCACCAACATTATATGCCGCTATACAACGATTTTTCAGCGAGCTTCTTTTTGCTGTGGTATAATGTTTATGCATTAACAAATAAAGATCTCTCGGATTTAACGTTCATAGTTTTATGCAAGCATTGTTTGCTTGACATTATGCATACTATCCAGTTCGTTATTTTGAGTTGTTTCCGGTGGTCAAATACTGTGAGAAAAAGGTGTTCTGCTCAGCTCCTACGTGCTACGGATAATCCCTTTTCTCTCTTTTTTCTGGATTATTTCTATGATTCTGAGACTAATAGTTGGTCCAAGTTGCTAGAGATGGAGACCAAAGATACTAAGGGAACAGTCGCCACGTGTATCAGTGGTACAAATCTTTCCATGGATGGCATCTGCATTGTTGGATGATTGTTGCAATGTTTTTGCATTTATGAACTCAGACTTCATTAACATTGTGGGGGAACCGTTATCATGAATTTCGCTGTACATCTCCCGACTGTCGCAGTATATTCTGTTTGAATTACGCTAACTCGGTGGTATCCTATTGTAAATAATCTTTAAGGAGAGATTCTTTCTACATATGCATTCATAATTAACAATGTTCCATATTCCATAAATTGGATTGCTATCAATTTCAGTTGAAAATTAACTTCAGGTTAATATTCTGTCATTTGTATTCGTTATCCGTTGGTTATCCATTCATATTTCCTGTCTAATCCTTATTTTTTTTTATTGTGATCTCTTGTTCTCTTAATTTGTTTTATTTACCATACCCTTCTGTAATCCATTACACTATGCAATTTTCAGTACATGTTTATTTAATTTAGCTCCCAGCAAGTTGCATCAGCTGTATTATTTCAGGATGTACCAGAAAAACTGTGCTTTTTGATGAAATCCATTAGTTTAGATTCCGGTAGTTTAGATTCCCCTAGTGTTTTTTGTATAGAACTATCTCATTTAAGCACTGTGATTTCCAACATTATCTCGGTTGCTGTTTACTGTTAAATATTAGAATTTTTTACCTATGAACGTTGCTCAGGCTTAGTTGGCGAGCTTGTCGTTTATTTTATTTAGATGTACTTTATTTTTTACAAAAGCGATGATTGTTTTCAACTTACTATACGTATTATTTCAGATTAATGAAGTGAATTGTATTTATTTTTGGTATTATTCTTCTATTTCACTGCTGTTCATTTCATTTCGTAGATGAAATCCATTAATTTAGATTCCGGTAATCCTGATAAACTCGTTTTCACAGCTTTTGCAGGGACAATTTCAGAAGTAATGAGGTCAACTAAAAAAATCTATCAGGCTGTTCAGAGCAAGATTTGGTTTTTGCTTTGAATATTATCCGATCTATTTTATAATCATACCATAACCCGAAGGCCTTGATGATGATATGATGTTCGTACAAATACTTCTTGTTTGAAGTTGAAATTACTGAATAAAAAGTTATTCATATTCGTTGCAGAACTTCAAGTGTTCCATTTTTCAGCATATCTGTATTGCTTCTGATATCGCATCGCTCAGCACCAGCATACTGTCAACTTGTAAATTCTGTTATATTCACCGTGGCAAGCCAAATGCACAAATTGGTTGGGTATTTGTCAGTTGAAGCAGTTTAACATGATTTAAAACTGCTTGTTATTACGGACGGGACATGTTTGAACGTTTAAGATTTTGAATCGCATAACTTAAGCCTATGTCACTGTGAGTTTCATCATTAAGCGTAAGTTTCTCGTCAAAATATCATAGATCGCTTCTTTTCAATGTTTCATTGATGCTTTTGCTTTTTCTTTTACTTGATGCTTTTACTTTTTCAACTTTTCCACTGTCATGACTTTAGTTGTAACCTTCTGCTATACTACAGCATAACATTCGTTCACTTCTTTAACATTTTCCATGACTTTTGTATTTTCTAACGCCTGGTTTCATTAATTGAGAAGTTCAAAGTTGATTGAGACTTAATCTTAATCCGAAATTGTTTAAACCTTTTTACTAAATGCTCTATGACAAGACGCTACCAGATCAATCAACATAACATTTGCCATTATTACTGATTTATTATTTATTCTTGATTTCGATTTATTACTTTCTTGTGTAAAAATGTTTCTTTTGTGATTTTCTTCTTTGAAAAAGGAATTCCCCTGTAGCAGTGGTGACTACCAATAATTAGCAATCCAAATAATGTGGAAGGAGAATAAATTTTAAAACCATGGCGAGATTTTCGGCTAACACAGCAGATGACGTTATGCCTTGCTCTTTTCCGAGGGCTTCAGTGCATTTTAGAACCAATAATTCCGGTTAATTCAGATTTTTCCAAAATTTTGGTGTTGTAAAGCCACAAATAACAAAATTTAGCAAAATAGACATAGAAATAGTATGCGATCGCCTAAGAGCGGAATAGTGACATCAAGGAAAAAAAGTTATCACCCTTATTCACTATGCAGATCCTTCTTTTAGAGAGCAATACTTTGTAATCGTCCCCCTTGCTTGTTTTTTACCAATATTCACGTTGAGCAGTATCACTCATCGCAATAATGAGAAACATTTTTAAATCAAATGACAGAGAAGGCTAACCCCACTACTGATATCATCTTCGAATCTCTATTTGATGGTAGGAATGGCGTTTGTAATAAGATGAGGAATTTGAATTAAGTTCATATGATATTTTATTGACAGTCACTAATTGAAAGAGCACAAAGGTACGACATATACGCATAAGACACTGCTAGAAGTAGGCCTTCTGCTCCAAACACCACGAACACAATATATAATTTGATAATAACTGAACATGTAAAAAATCGAAACAAGTCAGCTCATGTGTAATAGACAAATTATACTTTGAACTATTTGTATGAATAAGCAGACCGCACCAGCGAATTACGCAAATCGTACAGCGTCACGTTATTAACTTCTTGAACTGATGATCTTTGAGCAAATCATATATAGAGACAATGAAACTGACAGAACAAAAACCAATAATGACTGTACAGAACTTTTCAGGCAGTCTAAATTAGGTTGAGATTTTCATATACGATGTTCGTAGCACCCTACGAGTCATATTAGCCTAATCTTACGACAGAGAACTATTCCATATATTTAAGCAGCAACTTCGAAACTTGAAGTGAAACTGGTTACAAATGTAAAACCGCAAATACTTAGGATTATAATCCACTGTCTCAAAATAATGCGTAAATATAATATTACTATACATCTTAACAAATAGAACAGATAGATACATTTGGCAACCGGTACTACAGTTACCGTGAAAATGGAATGTTACAATGCAGAACTTCAAGTGACAAACTGTCCTTCGTACAAATTGAAAACATTTGCCACTTACGGATTTTGACCAGTACAACAAACATGTATTTTTATCATCCATTAATTTAATTTAAATCAGTCATAACATACAATACATTAAACAATTAAGTTTGCCTATCTGAATTATTCGATGTTAATAATAACATGGTAAAGCGAATAAATGAATAAATAGTTTTAGGATACCTCGGGTACGCATTGTCTTCCTAAAATTCCTACTACGATAACACAAGAAAACAAAGTTGCCTAAGTTTTATTTTTCAGCTTCATCTTTTTCAACTGCAACATTTGATAAAACGGGTCGTAATTTATTGATCGTCTGAAAGTAAACCAACTTTTCGAGTAATCACAATCTAATAATTTTTCACTGTTTTACTTCAAAAAATAAAATATAGAGGAGTGTAACTCTAAACATACCAATATGCATTTAGTTTTAAATATTTTAAAAACGTACTCAATGGAACTTATCCACTGATTCATTTCCTCTTGCGAAAAAGCACACATTTTATAAGAAGTATGCCGACCTACAACCATTCTTCCATCTGGTTCTGTTTTACAAGCTTTTATTACCTGAAAAACGACTCAACTTTGATATAGTGTAAACAATTGTGTAAAGTAAAAAATGAAGCTCAGTGACACAAATACGGAAACTGCATCAGAACGCATCATTTCGAAGTTGATCTGACACCATATTTGAAACATAGAGATTGAAACAAATTTAAAGGAAGCGGTCTTAAAACCACATGTAAGATATCACCGACATTCCAAATGACATACAAAAATTGTGAACCTACTTTTTAGACACTAGGTTCAGTCGGTTCACTGATAAATACAAACCTCACTGCTGTCGCTGTAGATTTCGAAACAGTATGGCTTGCCTTTCTCTTCAATAGCACGAACACGAACATTTTCTAGAGGTATGATCCCTCGTGGCTCTTTTGCCTTTAATATTCCACATTTAGTTTATACTAGCCATTTCTTTAATGATTTCTAGCAAAATAATCCAACCGTTCTTTTGATTAAATAACAAATATCCCAGTATTCTTGGAAGAAATATGACTTTAATGGTACTTTGCGTTCATGTTATAACTGTGAACTTTAGTTGCACAGTGAACTAAATACTAAGTCACCAGCAAAAGTAAATTTTCAGAACTTAAAATACAAGTTAGAAATCTTACCGTTGTATGTTCAAAATAATATAAACATTTCTCAGCTAAAATGAACCACCGTCTTTTCCACGACTTTAAAAATGGACGTGTTGTGGCCAGTGAAGATGCTGAACGAATAAATATTTCTCAGCAAAAATAAACTCATTATCCTTTTATATTTTTGCTTTAGTTAGATTAAAACACTACAAAAAGCATGCACGAATCAATAAATTCTACATAATAAAAAACCACCTTGTTTCAACAACCATCCTTCACGATCGGGGTTGAAGAATGTATTGTAAAATTCTCCATCGTCTGTTGGAAACTGAAACGGCTCAGTCCGGATAGATTCATAAATACTCTGAAAAGGAAAAGAAGGACAAAAATAACTTCGAATCCCATTGTTATCAATGTTAGCCTTTATCCTTAACTGAAACAAGATTTCAAAAATACGAAATTAAACAAGTTCATTGCAGCACGTGTATATAACTGTGCTTAGGTTCCCTAAAACAAACTCGCAATACTAACTGCCGAAATATAGTTTATCCCATCCACCAGCGATATTTAGATTGAAAAAAAAGGTATACTTCTAATAATTCTCTGGGAACATCTCTTCCTTCATCGATACCATGATACATAGTTATGAAGCCATCAAGTGTTAATGGAGTTTTCACATTACGATTGTGCAGAGCAGTGTTTAGCATTACGATAGCAAAACACAATATATAACAGGTATCTGCAAAACGACCCCATACAATGGTTAAATTTTCAACCAGTAATGAAGCATAAACACGAGATTACTGAATGTTCTAGTGCGGAATGCAAAATTTTTTATATTAGCGTTATGATGAACTGATAAAAAACAATACTTCGATATTTTAGTGTATCCCAGTAGTGAGTTTCAAAGAAGTGTAAAAATTTTCCTTGTTAAGGCAAAAAGACGGTCATGTATTAAGTAGGTCACACATAAGTGAACCATAAATACTGGATTACTATTGGAGACTTAACGTCCATCAAACTTACCAACACTAGAAAAAACTCCTGGATTATTCGTACAATAACGACGTGCGAAAGCATTAACCATACGATCAATCTTCTGGGACTCACCGGGCAAACGAAATGACCAGAAAAACTGCCTAAGTGCTTGAACTAAGATGAGATCTGTGAAATCATGCAATTCGCAAAACCTTTCCAACACTTCTAGGTTAAACGGATTGTTTTCGCCCAAATAATCGCCAACAGCACTTTTTCGTAAGCCTAAACAAATCTTAGAATAATGCTGGGTAGAAACCCTCTCATTTATATAAGATTGTATCGAGAACATGTTTTGCAGGTCCTACCGATTCTAAATTACTATTGCAAGATTTCAGTTACTGTAAAAATTGAGATAATATAACATTTAATAAAACCATCTAAAACTAAAAACAACTTACCCTCCCCTTTGTAGAGAAATTCCGCAACTGATGCAGATGAGTTATGAACAAGGTTATGCTGAATCATGTATTCCATACCCTTTTTGGGATCTATATTGAAATTTTTCCGAGCTGTAGACATATGCCTTCCATTTGGACTGTAACTGAAATTAATACAAATAAGAACGACATCACTACAGAAAATCCTCCTCAAAAAAAAAGTACTAGTCAATCTTAAACAAAGCTAACTCTTCATCAGGAATATCGATTGTTGCCAACTGCGCGTTAATTCCGTCTAGCTCTGATCGAATTTCCTGAAAAAGATATCTATAATAAATCGTCTATCAAAGATAAAAAACGAAATAAACGAATATAAAAAAACAAAATTTTTTTATAAAAAACGACTCAGCGATAAAAAAATCCAAAAATAAATTAAAATATGATTTACCTCAACATCTTCATTGATTCCAGACCGACGTGCACGCAAGAAAGCAAGGTCCTCTAATTCCGACGGAGTGAAATCGGTGGTATTAAAATATGCCATTACAGTGATTACATGGAATCCGTAAATATGAATTAGATAATTATTAAATTCCCTGAAAAAAATTTAGTAGGCAAAAATTTCTGAAATATGATCGCTCATTCGATGGCAGCAAAAATTCTAGGACACTAACGCGAATAAATTTTCACTTTCTTATAATACCATTTCCATTTTTCCTTAAAGAGTTCAGTGCTATCTTTCCCACTGTTCGATTGACTCTGAGCAATTCGCTTAATATGTAAGAAGTCGAGGGAGGGGTAACCTCAAACTACACTAATTCTGTCTCGTCAGCCTCAACAACAATCAAATGAATATGTGAGAAGATCAAGCCCAATAATCAATTTGATCAAAGAAAAACAACTCCCAAAAACACCAATATCACCCCACTACGAACTCACCAGATCTTTCTCATTTGTTGCAGGTTCACATCCTGCTTCTCTCGGTGATTCGTTGCGAGAGCCTAAACCCTTACCACCAGCATTAAAGTCGCTTATTGCGGGGATTCATGAAAACCGTTGTAATATAACTTATGCTTATCTTAATTCTCCATAAAATTAGATCTGTCTCCTATCTTCTCCCTCTACTTCCTTAAATGATGTTTTAAAGCAGTTAATCCTGTTACTAAGGTGACTGTTGGATGAAAGCAGAAGGAGCATGGAGCAAATTCTAAAGATTATTATCATGTTGATAATATATCGACAATTTCAAAAATGCAGAGAATAAAAAACTAATTTAAACTGAGGCACAAAGACAAGAAAGCGTGATAAGAAAAGATATCTGCACAAAAATGTCCGAAAAAAGAAAAAACCAGACAAACACAGTTCTGATGTTGCATAAGAAAATTTTCAAGAACCAAAAATATGGAAAGTTTATGAAAATAAATGAAATATGACGAAGAAAACGGAAATCAAGATGATGATATGAAATATTTGAAATACGGAGGCTATTAAACAGCAAAATCATCGAAAAGTATGAAAAAACAATCCAATACGCTAATTTTGCAAAAGTTAACAGGAGAATATTATATCGAATGTTACAAGTTGATTTCGCAAAAACTACATCGGATTTTCAAAGCTCAAAAGCTACAGTATTATAATTTCATTCATTTCATTCGCAGTATAAATAATGTGGAAGGTACTTTAAAGAGTAACTCTGGAAAGGACATCTACCCTCCTGCAACTCATGATATTGGAGGAAACATTCCCCAAAATCTGTAAAACAGATGTCTTCTACCAAGTTTTCTTAGAGCCAAATATGCCTTAATGCCAGATATTAAAATTTCCAGTTTTTATATCAATTAAAGACAACAATAATTTCAGGGGATTGCTACTGTCTAAAATTTTCTTACAGTTCCAATAATAAATCGTCAACAACATATTTTACTGTTTGTTCGTTGGAGCTATTTGATTCATGCACTTCAACTCCGTATTTGCGTTCTTTACCGCAGGTGATAATTTCTCTTTTGCTGAAATGAAACACAATCAGTGACTGGTTGCTCTAAAATATTTCTGCCGACGATCATCAAATATTACATGAATTTCAGTCACGAAATAATAAATCAAAAGATCCATTTGGATGTCTTATCGAGCCAGAGTAGAGAAGGATCAGCAATGTCGATACAGTATGGAATGGACGTCTCAGATGTTTTAAATATGCCGGAAAAACCAGTTAGCTAAAACACAAATCTAACACCACTTATAAATATACTGCAAAAAATCGAATTCCACGGTTGATTTTGTGCATCCTCTTTCATATCAAACTGTATTCAAACTGCATACACTTTATCACTAGTAATTATGTTCAACAATTATGACGATCGTGTAACAGACAAAAATGTACCATTCTGTTTAGCAATATCCTTAGAACACAACGAATTATTAGCAAAGAAGAATGACTCCCTCGTTGAACGGCAAATATTTCCGTAATATAACCAGTAAAGTTTACTCCTAGAATGATGAAATTCATATATCATGCGTAATTTTTAGCGTTAATACAAAACCTGAAAATTTAAACTTATAAACCGATCAAGAGCTAAAGTCTTGCATACATCTGATGCTCCACGCGAGTCTGCGGGATCCGAGAATGGCAAATCAAATTCTTGCTTCCGCAAAAGCGTGCAAAAACCCATATTTTCTGCCATATTCCAAAAAAGAAAAATAAAACTACTTAGTTTTCAAACATTCCTCAGAAAACATCAATAAATTTTTATCAGTCATTCAAAAGGAAAATGAAATCTTTAAGTTCATTCCCAACAAGATTTTGTAGATAAACAGTTTTTTTTTAATTTTAAACATTATTATATATATATATATATATATGTTTTGATAACTTCCCAATCTAATGGGATTATCTTTCGATTTTGAGAATCTAGAATCAGTTTGCAAATATCGAAGCCACTTTAATTACTGCGTTTGTTATCTACTTGAAAACCGGCATCGGTACAGTTCGTAAGTTTGGGACGGTAAGACTTTAAAAAATTTCACTTTCTACTGAAAGTGATTCTGGACTTAGTTCACTAGAAGGAAATGCAGTTTTCAAATCGCATGATCGCTGCTCCAGTTGCACAATTTCATCTAGAAAAAATACATGCCATGTATTTTTTTTTACTATACCGCAATAACTTCCAAGAAAATCAGAAATCCGTCATGAATTCCCAAACGACTGCAATAAAATACCGACCAGGAGATAAATGTGAGTAAAATGATTCGACAAATACAATAGAAAGCGAGAAAGTTCCCCATCAGCAATGCTTAAGATGTGCTCACGGGAAATAATTCAGTGCATGGTGCACTTTCGTTGAATGCATTCCAAGCACATCAAAGGTAGAGAGGGATGGTGTAAGATTAACTTGTTGTAATTTTAATCGTTTTAGTGAGGAGGATCGCTAGATTTCATTTAAAGCAAACATAAAGTGTTCAGAATTCAAATGAACAAAAAAATAAGAAAGGTATGCCAGTAATCGGAACGTCAAATTTATGTTTAAGTCCTGCTGACATCATTACGGTGAGGAGAAATAACCGTTGCTCGTGAAAACTTCCCAGTTTGTTAATGCATGGACGGAAGCCACTGCAGTTACTGGTAACTACACAGGCTTTTCCGGATTTCGATGGATGCGCAAACTGAAACGTAGTGACATCCGGATCCAAGACTTCCGATTGATTTCCGGTCGTTGCGTTCGTCTCGGTAGGTTGGGTGTGAAGTCCACAACATCACAATATGAACATCACGACGGCTGGCAAGACAGAGAAATTCTCGAAAGTTTTCGTAAATTTCATTGAGTAAAGCCATTTATGTCTCGACTCACATATTCCACGTTCTTCGGTCCTCGTTTTTCCGTTCCCGCTAGCTTCTTAAGGACCTCACCCCTCACCAGATAATTATAATTAATGACTACTTAAACAAAACCAAAATGTCCACTAAATGGACACGAACGAAACACGGAAAATACGAGCGTCTTCATGTCGGAGCAATCAGTAACGGGCCGTAAGAGAAGCATAGAAAGAATGCATGTTTTGGTCGCACAGTCGAGGAAGGACAGAAGTTTCAATATTTTATCCATTCGTTTGGTAGCGTGGTGACTTGGGAGGGATAAGTTCGAATATTTGTGTATCAGTCTTTGACACATATTCTCTACTGGTGATATGACATGTTATGCTTAGTGACAGTGAAGTAAGAGTTACGCCCAATTTTAATTACAATTGCAGAGCATTACAGAACATAATGGTTGCAGATACCAGGCTGGGTTTCGTTACCTATCATTCTTGATTCTTGCAACGGAAATGGTTCGTTGATATGGAAATGAATAGGCTTTCATTCCTCAAAAAGAATATGAATTCGAAATGCTGCCAGGCACTGCAAACTTCAAATCTTCGTATTCATGATTGGCTTCTAGCTACACTCTGTCTCTTGTTTTATTTATTGTTTATAGTGAACTATTGTGATGCTGATGAAAGTATTGCTGTGTTAGCAAATGATGTCAGTAGAGATGAAAAGAAGTTTCTAATTTACGACGTCAATTATGGAGAAGGGTTTAACCTACGACGTGATGTTTTTGTAAGGTAATTCAGAATCCAGTTGTTTCTGCATTCGATTTCTCTTTATCATTATAACAAGAAAAGGCTGAGAACTTTAATTGCAATAGTTTTATGACTATGTATGAGAGTGAATTCATTTGTATTTTTCTCTCTCTTACTACGTCAGAAAGTATGGTTTCGATGTGAATTTATAATTATTCAAATGTCACTTTACAGAATAGCAAATGCAGTTAGAATTTTGCGAGAACATGGTCATAATTATGTGCTTGTACTACCCCCTTGGGGTAGTCTTTATCATTGGCGAAGGCATGACTTGAAAATACCTTGGTCGAAATTTTTCCATATTCAAAGCATTAATGAATTTGTTCCTGTAATTGAGTTTCACAGATTTTTAAAAGGTATACTTTCGGCTGTTTCCACGCTAAACTGAAAAGTATGAGTTTTAAATATAATACAAGTTGCTGAAGTTGAATGCTGACATCTCAAAGTTATAGAAAATGGAGAAATCAGCGCCTTGAGGTCAGGACAGGACAAGTTACAACATTATGTTGATAACAGTTTAGCAAATCAGAGCTTTCATTTCCAGAAACGAATCACGATGCTATTGATGAAGTATTGTATTTGCAAGGTTATGCAGAAGGATGGACGGGTGGGAAATATGAAATCAAATACGATCGGCGGAATTGCATCACTAATGATTTTCACTACAAGTTCATTGATGGATTTTGGTACAATTTCAGAATGTTAAAGTGACGAAAACGTGTTGCTTTTCTAAACAGTTTGAATGCAGAAATTCTATATAAACTTCCTTCTATATATCGAATTTTTCTTGGAGACTTATCTTGAACCGAAAGTTGTTACTTTTTCTCCCATGACTTGTTAAATTTTTGCACTATTTACTTTTAAAATCCCCTAAAAATCAAATGTCAGCCTTCTTCTTCACTGATTTGTGTCATTTTTTAGGAAAGGCTGGTTTTTTGCTTTTGAAAATGTCAATGCTCGCAAATTTTCATGCATTTCAATTCAAGGCGACTCGGAGACGCTAGCTAGTATGATTCAAAAAGATTATCACCATGCGAATTCATTGATGATTGATCGCGCAGAAACGGTGCTTCATTCAAATTTTGGTGACTTTCATTATTGGGAAGCGAGACGTTCTATGCGTTACGCAAAGCATCTACGTCTTGTTGCTGATGAATTTAGGTAACCTAACAAATGAATTGGTATGTTCATCAGTGTGCTTCTGCTGAAAGAGTTCTCCTGCAGTGTTTGGAATGGAAAAATTAAATGTTGCACTTGATTCCTCAATGTATTTTTCGAAATTTTGATCATTATATATTGAAGGCAAGAGCGATTGAACTCAAATGATGTAAGAGATAGAACTGTGCTTGCCGATTCATGGAAAACAACGAAAAAGGTATGTTACTTGCTCAACACATCAAATGAAATCTTAAAGTTTGTTCAGCTGAACAAAAGAACTTTTCAGGAACATGGTGAAGCGCAAGGAGGGGACTATATATGTGTCCACTGGAGACGTCGTGATTTTGTGCGATCTCACAGTGCTGATATACCATCTATCAATGGCACCGCCGAGCAGGTTTCAGTGCTTGCTTCAGAAGTACATGAGAGCATAGTTCTAAAATCATAGGAATCTTTTATTTTAAATTTATTTTAAATTGTGAGACGAAAAAGTTAGGACGACATATCCATAACTTTCATTTGTTTAACATATCTGACATATTGAAGATTGTTGTGGTTCTGCGAAAAGAAAATCTCACCACCCTTTATTTATGTACGGATGCTCCACCTTCTGAAGTTACTACTCTTATCAGTCTCTTGCCATCCGACATACAAGTTGAACGATTCCTAAAGGACTCATTTCTGAACGATGGAGAAGTCTCCATAGTTGACCAGGTTCTATACTTCCCTGGTTTATAACTCATCTGCTAGTGTGAAATCTGATTAGCTTTTCTTGTTATTGGCGTATTTAGATATTCCGTTGCAGTGGATATGCGCACATGCTCGCTACTTTATTGGTACATATACATCAACTTTCTCATATCGGATACAGGAGGACAGAGAAATCTTAGGCTTCGAACCAGCGAAAACGTTTAACAGATTGTGTCCAGATGGTAACGACAATTGCGAAAAGCCGGCTAGATGGACGATAGTTTATAAAGAATATAAAGAACCATCCCATCGCTATTGATATACGTGTAATTAGATGATTCCAACTCCCTACTTGTAACTGTGTTTCAGTATGCAGAATCCACTTCTTTGAATAAAGTTTATCAAGATTCCTCAAATATTATCAAAGTGGTTTTCATGACATGCGGAACTATGACATATACATGATAATTTTTCAACAATCAACATTAAAAAAAAACAGACAACGTCCTCATTAAACTCGAACAGGTGCGCTTTGAGCAAGGAATTCCCAATAACGCTGATATGGGGTTTTCTCTAAAGCTTGCTCTTTCCATAAATCAGGCGTTAGATATGAATAAGTACGTTGAATCGCTGCATATGTTGCCTGAATTAAAAAAAGATCGATATATCATCAAGTCCTTTCAGTCATGCACCTTCTAGTGGCAATTATATGTGAAAAAACTACGGCCATAATATCACTGTTAATCGTACTTTTGAATCAATTCTCGATTAATTACAAAATCTAATTTACGAAGCTTACTTTTGCAAAGTTGCCCAGAGTAGCAGTTTGCCCAACAGCGGATGTGTAACAGTCTTCCACGCCAGCCATTTGAAGCAGTTTCTTAGGCACAGGTGCTGATACAATACCAGTACCTCTAGGAGCAGGGATAAGACGCACCAACACTGAACCGCATTTTCCAGTGACCTTGAAAAAAATTCGATACATTTGTATCCCGCAATAACCACTGAAACACATAACCCTCCCCTCATGCCAAATAAAATATACCTTGCAAGGGACGGTATGTGGCTGGCCGATCTTATTACCCCAATATCCACGTCGCACTGGAATGACTGATAACTTCGCTGCAATGATCGCACCACGAATAGCTGTTGCTACTTCTTTTGAACACTTAACTCCCAAGCCTACATGTCCGTTGTGGTCTCCAATAGCAACGAAAGCCTGAAAAGATATTCTATCATTTACCTTAAGAATCTGCAAGTAAACGTTACCAGCTATACAGTTATATAAATAGCTACGCCTTCACAAACCTTAAAGCGCGTACGTTGTCCAGCACGAGTTTGTTTCTGAACTGGCATTATTTTCAATACCTCATCCTTTAAATTAGACAGCAACATGTCGATAATTTCGTATTCCTGAAAAAAATTTCAACAACAAAAAATGATTATTTAAACTTCTTGCGCAAAGACAACCACATTAAAAAAAAACTAATAACTGATAACTGGCTTATTTACTTTGATTGGTAACGAATTCAAATAAATTTCTTCAAGTGAAGTGATTTTTCGATCTTTCACCAAACGCCCTAGCTTCGTTACTGGGACCCATTCTTTATCGCCTTCTTTTCCACTTCTGAAATTTCAGGATGAGCACATCAGGTTGGTATGGACAAACAGTTTGAGAGCTTATAATTTCCTGCGTAGGCTTTATCTTTGCTATATAGCAGAAAGCGAGCATGATAAAAACTATTGCACATATATTATTTATATTAAGTGAAGTGACTCTTTTGCCACTGTTGCTTATAGCAAATGTCAACAAATGTAATGGCTATGAAGAAAGCAAACATAACATGACAGCACAATCATATTACTTGAAGAAAAATGATACCTCCCACCACGTCCACCTCGACCTCGACCACGACCACGACTGCGTTCACTACCTCCACCACGACCGCCTCTACCTACATTATTTCATTTTCCTTTAAGAAATATGTAAACACTATAATATATAAGGAAAGCTGCGAAGCATGATTTCATCAAAAATTTCATCAGACCAAGCAAGCAATGTAATACTGTGAAATCAAATATCCGCAAACTTGACTGTCCACGAACTCGTCGCAGCATTCTTCATTTTTAGAATAGCCAAAAACATAAAATACACTTACCACCGCGATCGCCACTGCCAAATCCACCTCGAAAACCTCCACGTTCAGCCATACTGAATAAATTCAACACTTCACAATTATCTGAAATGTACCACATACTCGAAAGAATACGTACAATTCGCTACAGACGACTAAGAATGGACAAGTAAGAAGGAAACTCCGTTAATGCACAAGCATAAAGGAATGAAATACTTCAGCGATGAACCAACAGATACCATTTTTAATGTGCTAAGCCGCCTACTAGTAAATTACAATGCTTCTTTGCATCCATTAAACATTGAAAGAGATTGAAAGATTCATTGAAAGTATCATGTGCCTAATCGGTTCAGGACACTTGATTAGAAATTAAAACATTACTTGAAATGAAAAAGAGCTGCGATAATGCGACAAATGCCTCAAAATTAATAACTTTTCATGCACAAGCCTAAGGCAAAATGAAATCTTGTGTAGACGAAATAGTATAATATAAATTAAAAGATACCAAACAAAAATTTGAAAAGACAGTGTCCTCATTAAAACATACGACAAAGTCTAAGAACCGATGCATAACGTCGTTAACATATGAAGCACTCAGAGGTTGACTAGGCCATTTACAAAGCAAATGAGAGAATCCAAGTGGGAAGTGAAGCGTAATTTTGCAGGACTGAAGAGTGTACAGCTCGAGGATAATGGACAAAGAAGTTCCTCTTAACAACAGAACTCATTACGCGACGAAACTATCACTGGAAATCATCAGCTCCAATGAATGTATGACGATCGTAGAAAGCGGATCCTAAAAAGCAGTCTTATGAAGTTAGTATCCCACCATCCCAATAGCCTCAACTTACCAAGTTCCCTTGTTATCTGCCAAATGAAAACTTGCCACTTCGCAATCCCTCAACCGAAAACTAGTCAGACCATTCCAAGGAATGCACTACCTAAAATCTGTCGTCATCACTTTGCGACAATGTGAATGGAGAAGTGAAGAGAGTACGTGTTGAAATGGAAGACAGTAGACGACGAGGTCAAAAGTTGAAAAGAATGGTTGAGAGGAGAAAGACACGCAACTATTGGATGTTATCAAATAGTGCCGGCTGGGAGTTGACGTGGCTGAAGGAAGTGGCGTTAACGGGCCGCGAGATTGGCAAATTCAGAACTCAGTACACGTCGGCATAAAGTCTGTTAGTTGTCCTGACTCTAGGAATGCTCCGTTTTTCTTCCGGGAATTCGCAGAGGCCCAGCATAGTTAGTTTGTGGCACGAATTTACAAATAAATTTGAAATGTTTAAACGAGATCTGAGAATGAGAATGTATGGGAATGAATTCAGTTGAGGGTGGACAATCTGTATTAGTGTGCCAATGTAAATGCATTAGTCCTGTGGCTCTCTATTTACAAACCTGTTTCGATGTTAAAACTGGATAAAGTAGAAGTTGGTGAATTCTGGAGGTCATGGAGTGTTTCTTGATCTTTTTGTGCACAGTGGAATACATAATGCGATTTGGCACAATAGATGATGCTCCGTAGTGATATTATGAAAACATGGCATTCTATAACATAATGACTTCTTTAAAATGAAGTAGATTCATCTTCATTTTCAGATAATTCTATATTCATAAGTGTGTTAACGATGGCAGTGGATCACAAATGTATATTTCTTTGTTTAGCGATTGTCATCAGCATATTTTGTACCTCGGTGTCGGGTTAGTTCCAAATTACTTATAGGGAAAATAAGCTATAATTATTGGACATTACTGTAACTTACGTCGGGGATTTAAGAGAATGGGAGCAAAATGTTCATGTTAGCTGCAAGAGCAGGCTAATTTTTACGTGAAAAGTCCATTTTCGAGGGCATAACTATGTTTCACCGTTAGAAGCAAAAAGATTCATTTTTCTGGTAGTTCCAAGTAATGTTCTCGTATAATTTCAACAAACGTCGTGAGCTTAAGGTCAAAAAAAATTGTAATTGCGTTGCCAGAAGCATCTAAAATCACCGGATCGTATGAAACTAAAGTAAATAAGCTGTCAACTTTACCGCAGAGGAAAGCGAAAAAGTGTAGATTTCCAAAAAGTTTGGCTAAAACTTATTTATATGCCACAACAAGCAAGTCTTGTGGCTTTCTAATGTAAATGTTATAAATTGTTCTGTCTGGAGTTATAAATTTTTCTGCAAAATCTTCGCAACGAATTTTTTACCTTTGCAGATGCATCGCTTGCAGCTATGTCTATAGATTTTGGATCTCAGTGGATCAAAATGGCTTTGGTGAAACCAGGTATACCGATGGAAATGGTGCTGAACGAAGAAGCACGTAGGAAAACACCGAACCTAATTATTATTAAGGATAACGAACGTCTGTTTGGTGATGCAGCATTGGCTTATGTGAGTGTTTCATATGCAGAATATTTGAAAATTGTTTTTCTGATTTATTTGCAAATGAAAGAACTGGTAATACCTAGCGGAAGTGAGAAGGTTTGCCTTTCTGTTTTGTATGTCATATTTTGAAAGTTGATCCCACCTTAAGGACCGTTTTTTTGTAGTGTATATTAATTTAGATAAAAATACATTTTTCATATCAAAGTCCATCACTTTTTAAACTTTTTAGGCAGTTAAATACGCAAGAAATTCTTTTTCTCATTTGGTAGATCTTTTGGGTAAGAAAATGGACAATCCAGTTGTTTCACTCTACAAAGAACGATTTCCACATCTGAAATTCATTCTGGACAGTGCCAGAGACGTTATGCAGTTCGATGTGTAAATTTTATTTGTTTCTTGAAGTGTCAGAGACGCTACTTCATATTTAAGAAACCTTAAGTCAAGAAATAAAAAATGCATACTTTCCGTAAATCTAGAGTAGGGTTGAGGTTGACACATGTTTGGAACATATATGAGTGTGATAGCTGCTTATTCCTTTTTTCCAATGATTCAGCCTAAAATATGGAGGCTAAGTTGATTTCTGTTGAAACTGTGTTATAGGGATGGCGAGACTTACAGTGTTGAGTCTATAGTGGCAATGATTTTGAGGCGATGTCGGGAAGTGGTTGAGAAGTTTGCGAAACAGCCTGTAAGGGATGTTGTTATTACAGTTCCAGTGTTTTTCAACCAAGCAGAACGACGTGCTCTGGTTGCAGCAGCTGAAATAGCAGAACTGAATTTATTGCAAGTGCGGTTTAATTTTAAGTTACTTGTTTCTTTATCTCGAATAATCTGTTTTCATTTTTCTTCAGATCTTGATAACTGTTTGCACCTTTAGTTGATGAATGATCATACTGCTGCTGGTTTAAACTATGGTGCGTTTCGAAGGAAAGAAATCACCGAAAGTGCACAAACTTTATTAATTTATGACGTTGGAGCGACAAAAGTTACTGCTTCAGTGTTAGAATATATCTTAGTGGAGGAAAAGAAACGAGGTGAAAAGGATCCAGTTATGACTACTTTGGGAGTCGGGTAATTTTAAAGAAATAATTGTTGTGAACTTTTAACGCTAGCGCACATATCTAGTAATTTTAGGGACCAGTGCCAATTTTTTCCATTTTGAAATGTGCGGTTTTACAGCTATAACCGCATGGTTGGTGGCTTTGAAATTACACAGAGGCTGCGTGAAATCTTTGTAGACGACTTTCGCAAAACGAAAAAGACCAAAACCGATATAACCGAAAATCCACGCTCTATGGCAAAAATGTTGCAAGAGGCAGAGCGTGTCAAAATTGTATGTTTGCTGATAATGGTTTCGGGTTCAAGTAATCACAAGAGGCGATCCTCTTCTAGAACGAAATAACCAGACACTTAATTCGATTTTTTGATTTTTTTTTATGTAGGTGCTTTCGGCAAATGCGAATTTCACTGCGCAGATCGAAAATGTCCACGAAGAACAGGATTTTACGATGTCAGTGACCAGGACAATGCTGGAAGATGTAATGAGAGATCTCGAAGTAAAATTAGTGCAGCCTGTTGTGGATGCTTTGAAAATGGCTGACCTACCAGCGGAGAAGGTTTAACTTGATTTTCATATTCCCTTTTTTTGTATCATGATCTTTTCATAATTACGAACTGTTCGTAACTTTTATATGGACGTAGTATTTTGTATTTCCAGGTCAGTCAGGTAGTGCTGATGGGTGGCGGAAGTCGCGTTCCCTTAATCCAAGAATTTGTTCAAAAATTCTTCAAAAAGTAAAGAGTTTTTCATTTAAAAGTGTTTTACGTGTTGTGGTTTCCTCACTATAAAGCTTTTACCTTTTGAAGATTTTTCATTGATTGATTTGGAGGAAAGAGTTGGGGAAATTCTTGAATACTGATGAAGCAATTGCAATGGGTGCAGTTTACCAAGCAGCGCATTTGAGTAAGGGTTTCAAGGTCAAGAAGTTCGATGTACGTGACTTGCAGATATTCCCTATAGAGGTATGCCAACTTTTGTGTTATTTTCATTGACAGTATTTATAAAATTAAAATCTACTGTACTGTAGATCAAATAAATATAAGATAAACGACCTAAAACTCTGCCGTTTACCAGACTTTTATTTTTATTACTTTGTTTAAGGTTGATTTTGTTAGTGCGCATAGTAAGGACGAAACAGGTGCAAAACGGTTAATACGTCGACCAATATATCCAATAAAATCGTTTATACCGTCGTCTAAAAAAGTTTTGTCGTTTACTTCGTTTACGGAAGATTTTTCCATAAATGTTAATTATGGAGAAATGCGACAGCTTAGCGCAGATCAGCTTATGTAGGTGCTTTAAGCTTTACTGTTTACTTAAATTATTATCCTGAAAAATTTACTTCTCGAACAAGCTTCTAAATTGCGTGATTTAACTTACAAGTAGTTTTCACAAATAATTGTACTTTACATTATTTGATATTTTAGCGAATTTGGCTCACTTAACATTAGTGAAATTAAAATAGGTGGTATTACGGATGTGTATATAAAGGAAACAGCAAAAGAAGGCACCATTTTCAAGGTAGTTTTTTCAATCCATTTGGGATGTGCTTTGGTTTTTATATTTTATCTAGCAGTATAATTTTAATGAACAAATGCTCTCAAATAAAGCACTGGACAAGATTCGCTCATGGTATTTGTTTGCATTTAAAGTTGTTTAATTTTAACAGTTAACTTTGGGAAAACGTCTTGCCGTTACCTAGTTATAACTTTGTAAATTTAATACAAATTATCGGCTTTTAGGGAATAAAAACACACTTCAATTTGGACAACTCGGGAATTTTACATGTTGACGGAGCCGAAATTTTATTAGAACAACCGTCAAAAGCAGAGTCTACACTTGCTTGTAAGTACTTAAGAAATTATAGAAAACTTTTCAGATTTGGTTTTTTATACAAAGAAATGAAAATCCTATTTTTAACAAATATTTCAACTGCTTTCATAAAAATGACCCTTCAATACGTCGCATTTATATATTCATCTATCTTATTTTTTACAGCACTTGCTGGAAAAATTACTGGATTATTTTCATCAAATAATAAAATGGATGAAGCTGCGGAAAAAAATCAGGAAAATTTGAAATCCGAAGAAATAAACGACAAAAGTCATAGTACTGTTAATTCAGCGGAAAATCAAACCAAAATCGAAAAGCCAGTAGGCGATAACGTCAGTCCATCGTTATTTATGTAGATTAATGTAATTTATCAGCAAGTATAGTATAAAATTGCAATATTTTTTCTTATTTATGAATTAAGAAATTTCCAATTCTTTGCAGGTAACGGTTCGGCCAGCCGAAGCAAACAAAGTATGTCTTCACAGTTATTACTGATATACTGATAACCGTATTCGTTCATTTTTTTTAAGATATGAATTTATTCTTGTTTTCTCTTACAAATTCGTTTATTGACTTTTTCGAGTAATAAACTGACATTCTTTGTGGTTAGAGCTTCTTCATTTACTTCTCTTAGACGTATTTAATTTAATACTAAAACAAAAAAAAAACTGACTTGCTTTCGTTTTTTACCTGCATTTGCCTGGTTTATTAATAAACAATAAACTAGCTTTATCCCAGAGAGGGCAGAGCTATGAATCAAATTCAGATCATCTTAAATTATTAAGTGTTTTTTTCTTCTTCAAGGTGATGCAGTGTCTTCATTTCAGACAGCTACAAATGTGGTAGAAACAAGGCTAGACGAAAAGCCGCAACAAATCAAGATTTCTCTGAACTTGATTGAGAGCATGTTGGATATCCTGCCCATTTCCAGCAGTGAAATTACTGATGTGAAGAATAGGTGATTTTGATGGGATATTAATCTGTATTTCGTTCGGGTCAATTGGAACTTTGTCATTCTATTCTAGTTTGACTTTCCGAAATATGAGTTTCAAGTTGGCTAAGTATGAGTTTCAGGATTGCTGAGTTTGAGAGGAAAGAAAAGGAAAAGGCGATTCGTGAAGAAGCACATCACGATCTTGAATCATTGGCCGTTGATCTTAGCGACAAACTTACGCAGGACGAATTTAGTGTATTGGTCTTTTTACTTGTCTTTAACCAACTGCGTTTGAAGTTTACAAATTATCACTGAACTATCCAAAATTTATTACAGCGTTTTTTAACTGCTGATGAGCACACCGCTTTGCAAAAAGAGGTATCTCAAGTAAAAACATGGTTGGAAGAGGATGTTGACATTAATACCCCAACAGCTGAATTTATGCGAAATAAGAAGGCGATCGATGAATTACTGCAGCCAGTTAATGTGCGAATAACAGAGGAGCAGGTAACTTTTGCCGTTTTTGAAAAGGAACTTCCTGCTACTGTAAACCAGTAAGCATCTTTCCAGTTAATATTTTTACTATTGCAGGAGCGTCCTGCAGTGGTGACTGAGTTGAATGCAATGTTTAACCATACAGAAATGTTTTTGCTTCTTGCACAAAACCTTACTGAGACGGAAGTGTTTACAGAAGTTGAAATCAATACTTTGAGCAAATTGCTTGATGAAACTAAGGTATGCAAAGTAACTCTCTAATACTGGCGTTTGAATTTCTTTATTTGAGAAGCGGAAAGTGTGGAAAATACTAAATTAAAAGTGAGGTAATGAATTACAGTACCTATGAATTGTTTTATATAAATTATAGAACTGGCTTACTGCGAAAATGGAGTTGCAGAATAAATTAAAACCAACTGACTCACCAGCGCTTCCAGTCAGTGAGGGGAAAGAAAAGGTAAGCATTTAATAAATGGTAAAATGACCTCTATGGTTTCAGTTCAGAAATAAAAGATGATGACGTCTTGATCTTCAAAAACGAAATCTTCGAAACAAGACTATTTTTTTAGGTTAAGACTTGGTTAATGAAGTTCACAATAACAGCAGTAATTTTACAGAAGTTTCCTTGTAAATAGTTTTAATGTAATGGTTTGATTTCAGTTAATGTCGCTTGATCGTGAGGTAAAATATTTATTAAATAAAATGAAATTTGCGAAACCAAAACTTAAGAAGGAAGAGAAAACTAAGGGAACAGCTGCTGCGAGCAATGAAACAATACGGGAAACAGTAGAGGAACTAAGGACTCCGGAGGAGAAATCAAATGAAGCGTCAGTGGATGCTCAACCTTTCCAAGACATAGCTGGCGTGAAGAAAAACGAGGAACTGAAAGATGGTGAACAAAAAGGCAGTGCACCACACGATAGTTCGGAGCTTTAGTGTTTGCTATTTTCAATTTTTGTGATTTATAGCATTATTTATTTGTTGTTATTGTTTCATTGAATAAATAAGTGCATGTAAGTGGTATTTCGTTCTGTTCTGCCTCACTGAATAAGCGATTTATTCTGATTGACGGGATTTGCTGTTTCATTGTTCTTAAAAATTCCGACTCTTCTTGAACTAATGAGATATAGTTATCGTCACCAAAAAGGAGCCATTTATATCTGGTTTTTGTTGTTTCGTGTTGTGATGGTGTCTGAGTAGTTACCTTCTTTTTTCGTTCATTCGTTCGTTTTTTTTCCTTTTATTTTGTTTGTTGTTTTTTTTTTCTTGTTATAAGTTGTTTTATGGTTGGAATATTTCATTCCAGCTTGCTTTTTGTTAATGTCTGTGATTTTTACTACAAAATCTGGCTCCATTCATCTGTGATTTACTGTATCTGATATACTTGGTTTAAATAATGTTCAAGATGGGAAGTAGTTTGGAGTTATGTGAGATAAATGCTCTCTGAGATCTTTTACAGTGTTTTGGATAGAATGTCGGGTATTGTGAAATTGATGAAGCGATGCTTACAAGACACTATCTTGTCATAATAATTCATGTAACTTTTTTGTTCAAGATCGTCTTTCTGCTTTATAAATTTAATTTTTAAGAAGAGTTGAATTTTTGGTCCATGTTTTCCCTTCTCTTGTGTACCTTTGAATATTGATGGTTTTAAATGAATATTTAAATAAGTGTTTCCGAAACACCTATCTTTGCCAGAACATTATAGTTCCAGTTGTTTTTTTTTAGTCTTGGCCGTAATAGTTCTATTACGTTTAATAGCTTCTGGGTTGTCAAACTTTTTAAATTTTTCTTGGCTTTTCACTTTTTCGAACCTGGTGTGGATTGCTACATCTTACGACATCATGCAGCATGTGCTGGAAATGGGATACCAAAATCGGGATGGTGTGTACGTTGTCTATTGGAATGAATATAAAGAAAAACTCCGCTTAACAGAGGCAAATAACTCGCAATAAATACATTTGATCTTAAACAAACTGGTGACCACTGTTACTTAAGATCCACAACTATTAGTAAATTGCAATCTGTAATGGATCCCATATTGCTCAACATCGTCATCCAGCAAACAATTTTATCAGCAATATGAACATACATTACCGTCTTACCTGTTGGTAATCAACCTGTGGGATGCCAAAGCGTGCCGAAGTTATTCAGAAACGTTCATCGAAACGCTAATCTTCCGACTTAGTACTTGCGGAAAGAGTTTTTCACGTCTTGCATATATGATGCATGTAAATCTCGAGGAATTGTTTCCAAACTGCAATAATAGTTTCGTTAAGGCTCATGTGCTTTGCAATTTCATGAGATCTGGAAATTAATTAACTGTGTTGAATGAAGAATGACTTAAAAAATAGGTCCAAAAGTGAATCTAATATCTGGAGAGAAGCCATTCAAACTACCGAAAAATTTTCGAATATAGGCAATCGCAACAAAGCAATTCTCAAGCAAACATATTGAAACTCATTCACTCTATCTCATGTAACTGTAGAAAGACGAAGTGAGCCCATCCCCCTGCTCATCCTGTCATCTCGAGATCTCCTCCCCCTAACCTTCCAATTCAACGGTGCACCAAAATATAGGTACTTATCTTTTCAAAACCCACCCGAACTTCCCCATCTCGATCGATCCCTCCTCCGATCATGCTACCTTCTTCCATCAGCTATCAGATACACACATACACACATATACACATAGTCTTTTCGCAACATCACTGCTAATTGTTGTGCGAGGCTGATTTATGGACGCTAATAAAGGTATGTAAATTTTTTTTGCGTATCACAGCAAACATGCAGTGGTATTTGTTCCCTCCATTACCTCTTTAGCTAAATTGTTTAGACATGGGTTGGGGATGCTTGGCGCCTACCTTATTATTACCAATAACATTTATTAATTGTTCACTAATTTCCATAAATCACATCGATGCTCGTTAAGCACCGTACTATCATTTCATTAAATCATTCATAATTAAGCATTTATTGTTTTTTTTAATTAAATGTTGTTCTGAGAGTACTACATTTTAATAAAGCTTTCACTTGAAATTGATATTGAATTAGTTGTCTAGTTTGTCTGTGGGGTGGGCATTCTGAACAGAATCCTTTCTCCAATTAACCGTTAACGACTATCATTTGCATTGCCGTTTGCTGGAAATATATTTTCCTTTAAACGAAATCTCTGTTATATGCAGCATTTAGTTGTAGCCGTCTCTCAGTCAGTACGATTTGTCCATTCGATTTGCCTTCATGTACTTATAATGCAATCTCAGGGTAATAGATAACTGTTCCACCACGCTCGTGTGGTGAGATCAAAGCACAATTCAATTCATTTTGAAAGAAGGATTTGCAGTGAAATAAAATCGAAATAGCTGTTGCTTTAGTCAATGTATGGATTTTCTCGAGATTTTGCATCACAGCGAGAAATTTCGTTTGACGCAATATTCTAATACTAAAGTTTTTTGCTACTTCGTTCAGATTTTTTTGCACTTTCTATGAATATGACCTTTTCATTATTTGCTGGCCACTCCATATACTGAGCAATGAATCAAAAATGCTATGCTATATTACTTACAAAATATTTTAAAGGTATACTTTATAGGAAACCAAGCCAAATTGAAAATTCCTGAAAGTGCAGTAAGTTAGCTTAAAAACAAATAATTAAGGACATAGCCTAGGTACAGGTAATCCGAATGAGATTTTCCATTAATTTATTCCTTTTAAATCCTTTATATTCCAATTGTTCAATATGGCTTGATCCCTCATTAAGCAGTTGCTTTTTTACACACAAAATTGATTCTAATTCACACGTATGTTTTAGAAATCGAGGCTCGGTTTCATAATATTGTAAAAAAAAAGGCTTTCAACAGCCTATGCAGATTAATTGGGCGAAAGCACCAGATTACATTAACCTTAAACATTAAATCCGCTCGAGCGATTCAATGACACTGCAAAAGTTTTTTAACAATAAATGTAAAAATAGTGTTGTTAAGAGCTTTCGCTATTTATGATTCATACAAGAAGCAAACCGAAATAGCAAAAATAGAATATTTGTTGCAAATTTGTTGTCATCCAAAGACTGCTCCCATAGCCAAACTCAGTGACTGTTCCAAAACAATCCCGGATAAGTCCATCGAATATCATTGTCTAGCGTGTTTAATAACACTAGGATTTGTCGCATTATAAGATTTGAAATTAACAGCGAGAATTGGATACAGTAGGATAAATCAGAAATAAAGTAAGTTAGATTGTAAGTTTGACTACAAATTTTGTTTTTTTTAGATAGTCAAACAATAGCCACAAACAGGCACATTATTGTTGTGGTAGTGGTGCGTAATGAGTAATGCCGATGCGTTATGTGAGACAAATCGAGTATTTCGACTATTTTTACTATGTCTTGTTGAATCTTGTCAGGTAATTACGAATGCATACTTCTCCGTTAATTATTTAATGAAATTTAGTAAGCTGTAGGGATATAAAACTTGAAAAAATTATAAATCGGAAGGTACAGGAAAAATCAAATCTGTACATGAGATTGGTTATTTCTCATCTAATTGAATTTTGATTTTAGTTCTGATAACTTGGTTACTCGTAGTGATTACTCGCTTAAACGAAGTTTATCTAAAAAAAGAAAAAATCATTCTTTGTGATGAATTCCCCTTATATTCAAATGAATTTATTTTTTATTCTCGATCTATTTCAGTTCTGTTTCTGTTTTTTGAACTAAGGGTTCTATCATTCTCCTCTCTCGTATACTGGTGTATTCGCATACTTCGGAAAGTTCATTTAAAAAATTTTTAAGAGCAACTGTAAATCATTTTGACTTGAATGGATTTCATTCTTACTGTGACAGTGTTAGATCGCATGTCATCAACAAATTAAAATTGTTTTTGATTGAAGTTACTTCATTTACACTTTCATGCCTTCTAATTTGTAAATTATTACATCATAGAAGAAAAAGTTGGTTATTAGAAATTATGGAGGAATCCTTCAGAAATTCTAGGAAATTGTAACGTCTTAAAATATGTATGATAACTATTTACTAATATCGGACAGAAACAAAATTATTTAAGAAACAACTGTGTGGAACTACTCATCAACGGCCCTCTTTCATCCCAATAAAATCGATCGTTTTAATCAATGTTGTCGAACAAATCTCATCCACAGTGTGTTGCTATTGCCACTTCAGGAATTTCGAAATTTTAAAATCATTCGTTACATTTCAAATTACCATTGATTCCAACTGTCGAAAAAATATATATGACGTTGTATCTCGGCGTGGGCACTTTATTTTCATAGTTTATGGCCTTCCCACCGGCTTACGGTATCCAACATAATGTGAGCATCTATCTGTACTGTGCGACAGACAATTAGCGTGATAGACAGAGGATGTAAGTAAAACATGTAAATAGATGAGACCATTGAATGGAAGGAGGAATGAAGAGGGAAAGGTTTGATTGAAGTGTTGTCATCAAATAACTTCTCCTTCTGCTTGCATAAAATAACCAATTTGGTCAATATCATTAATTTGGACTATTTTTAAACATTCAACCAAAAGAATCGAATTTAATGGGTCTAGCAATCTCGACATGGCGGCACTTGTTAATTTCTTCAAATTAGCGAGTTTTGAATATTGAAAAAGTTTTTTGATATGAAACCTAAAGTTATTTCAAAAATTATTTAAATTAATGTCCCACACACTCATACGTGAAGGAAGGAATCCGAATCTTGATGTTCTTGTTTCTGACATGAATAAGTTAGTTTCTGTAGCTCAAAATTTCGTTGGTGGACAAATCACCGCTTTCGTCAGCATCAAAATTTCATGCCAAACCCAAATCAATTAGCCAGAATAAATGCTTCCAGTACTTTCACAAATCCAAATTTCATTTAAATTCTTTTAAAAACTTTTTTTTACATTCGTATTCTACTTAATAAAATTTTGCCTTCATATTCTAAAAGAAAAATTTTAATGTTATTTTTGTCTATATTATGCAAATTTTTAAGTAAACATTCAATGTATTTCCAAATACGAAAACAGGTGTTTTTCAAATTCTTATGAAGTAATGCAGTTTAAATTTACAAAAATTTCCCTTTGCAACTACCTTCTACCTTATTTCCACCATCGGTGAAATGGATCGAGAATAACAAATCACAATATATTATACAAAATTGAAAAGTCATTGTTGAGAAAAACGTTTCTAAGATAACTGAAATTTAAAACTAAACAATTAGTGGGCATTAAATATAAATGTTTTAATCTGTTTTCTCACTTTATTAGAAATACTACCGGTTTCAAAAATTATTCCAATCATACAATCCATTACGGATATGATTTGTAGTCTTTCTAGTATCTCTTCAAAATTGGAAGCTTTCTGTTTTCCCTTTTCCCATTTATTATGCAATTAGATGAATTCAAGATACCGATCAGCAATGATCGGTTTCTTGAATTTATTTTTCCGGAATTCATTACCTGGATTTCTGTGCCGATATGCAAAACATGGGTAGATTGTTAATATGTATTGTACAGAATAAAAAAAACGTTCATTCTATCACTAGTCAAGATTTATTTTGAAATTCGTGAATTTAAAAAAAAGAAATGAAATTTTAGTAAATTTCTATTCAGTTCAATGACGGAACTGTCAGTGAAGAAAGGTTTAATTATTATCGCTTATGATGATTATTAATATCTAGACTATTGACAATTACACAAATGGCAAACCTGATGCCGATCGGTGAAGCAACTACCGTCTGGCAACTTTACAGTCGATGCAGTTCCGCTTTTGTACAGATTTTTCTGAAACATGCTAATGCGCGAGGACAACAATTCAATCATTGTTTAAGTTTGTTATCTGCTATTTAATGGTCATCTCGATCATAACCAACAATTGATCAACGAATCAATTTTCAAAATTTAAGATTCTATGAAAGTTAAAAATCCAATCTTATGCGTGCTTTTCTAATTTTGCAATTTTAGCGAATAAGTTAAACAGAAAACGGATAAAATTTTTCAGCCGATTTTCTAGTACATGCAGATAATGAAGGGCGCATTCGAATGGAAAATGCTCTTACCGGTAAATATATATGCTTCAATAAACGACAAAGGCTCGCAATCAGAGTGAGCATTTAATTATTCAAGTAATTTTTATGCAATAAAATATTTAGAGTTAATTCCAAATTAAAACTATGTACTTGTTTGTAAGTTAGGGATAAATCACTTGTTTGAAGACAGAAATGGTATAATGGAAGTTATGATTCTTTTTTTTGAAAATCAGTTTTCCACAAAAATTAAACTGAAATAATATTTCAAAAAGTAGAAAGTGAATTAATTTAGTGCATGACATCAGAACACTTTTTTGCATTTTACGATCAGAGAGAAATTTGATCTCATAATTTCTATTGTATGAGAATATTGTGAAAGCCAATCGAAAGGGTTTTTGCTCGAAATCAAAGAAAAAAAAACGATTTGTCATCATCGCTTGTTGAAGTAATCTTCACATTTCGACTGTTATTGTTTAATAAAAGTAATTTGGTTTTGTGGAGATATTATTACGCTGGGAAAATTATTATTGCATTGAGAAAATTTTGTTTGCTTCTTATTCTGCTACATTCGATCGGAAGTCAGATTATATTCCGTCAGCACTGAAATTGCTAAGTGTCACAATGCAAAATAAAATTTTTTTGCTTTCAGTCGAATTTCAATATGAAATTCGACAAGTCAAGCACATGAAAGATTAAGTATTGCTGCTGCTGCTGCTGCTGCTGCTGCCATTTAACTCCTTCCTCATTATTATGCTGTCAGCGCTGATGTCGGACTAATAGATGATTGGGTCGAAAGGTTCGAGTGAATAGCATACTATCCTTTCTTAGCCACATACTGTAAAAAAACTTCCTCAGTTATGTCAATACTACTGATAACTCTATAACTTCTATCACATCCAATTTTCCAGCATTTCAAAAGGAAGTTTTTTACAATGAATAGATTTGAAATGATGCATTACAACAAATAAAGAAAATTACAACGGAATTTGAATTCCACTAAAGAAGTAATGCAGTAATTAATCATTTTCAAATATCGTATTTCATAAAACACATTTTTTTACTACATTATGCCGGAAAATTTTTCCAGAATGACGGAATGGATGAGAAATGTCTTTTCCGTGAACAGCTAACATCCTCTGGATATACAATGTTTCAATCCGTATGGAAACAAAATCTATTCCTTGGATTTAACAGGTTCTTTCTGAAATCTTTTTTTAATAAAGTTAAGGGAATTTATTAATGGTTTTCATTCACCGATATATAATATTTTGACACGAAAATGCATAGAAGGAACTGGCAATTAGGTAGAAAAAACTTTAATTTGATTGCAATGATTCTTTTTTCGTGATAATCATATAACGGATAAGAAAGATGGAAAGATGGGATAAGCAATGGAGAATTTGGAGGAGGGAGGGAATGCAAATTTCTATAAATTGTTTTACAACAGGTGGAAACAACTAAAAAAAGTGGGCCACCACGACAAATCCTCCAATAGACGACGGCAGTGACAGCAGTGGCATTTAACAGCAAAAACAAAATATTTCCATACTTTCTTGTTTTCGAAACGTTCGGCACAAAGTCATATCCCAAAATTTATTTAATTTCCTATATTAGTCAGTCAATGATAAGGAAGTGGCTTCACATTAGACAAATCGTCTTATTCATTTCATCTGAGAGAAACAAAGGAATTTCTATGCGTGATGCCTGACTTGCAGTTTACCACGATCTATTTTAACAGCGAAATGCGGCTGTCTTTGAAACGCTACAGAAGAATACCTTTCAAAACTGGGAACCGTAATTTTAAAAATGCAAGATGAGTGCATTCACTGATTCAGTTTGGTAGAATTCAGTGTTTGAAATTTTAACCAAGTAGTTAAATTTTCACTCTAAATTTTTGCTAAACTTCGTTTCATCGCTTATTTTAGAGGAGAAGGGAACACATATAGCCATTCACATACCGTCATGCCCTTCACTCTTTCAAGTTAATGTAGGATTCATTGATCACTCCGCACTTTGGAATGACAACATCTATTAGAAGAATTTTTCGCCTTATTTAAATCCATGTTCCTACTCCATTGTTTTTTTTCATCACTGATTATTCGCTAATCATTATCTGCTCCTCGAAAAGTAATATAAGCATTATGCTTCAATACATCCTCTTCTTTTTTTACGAGTCATTAGCAATTAACGGAGTGATAAAATCTGTCTTATCAGTGTTTATGAATGATTAGGAATAATTATATATGATTAGGATAGAAAAAAACTGCAAGGATTTTCACAACTATCAAAAGTGTCTTTTATTTATGTGTACTTTCCTCCGCCATCTTTGAAATCGATAACTGCAACTGTTTGCTTTTTTAAAATATCACTATTATACCTTTTCCCTCTTTTTCCGAAATTGCAGATCCATAACAAATTTTTGCAAAAAAGTGCCAATATTTCAATTTTTTTCTCTAGTTATTAGCTGCCTCTAGGCTACGGAATTGTAAATGTGCTACTTTCAGAAAAGGGAAATTTCAAGATCCATCACAAATCAGCAGAAAAAGGCGGTGTTTCTTATTTACCAAATTGTTGCGTGAGGTAAAATCAACACGGTTAACGTCCTGTTCAACCTCAGAAAAGGATGATCACACAGAATTGGATCTTGAATCGAAGCGACAGCGTTATTTGTATAATGTTGTCCGGGAATCACTACTGAGTCGAATTCGAGCTACAGCTTAGAATATTTATACAATAACATCTCACGTTTTGTTTGCAATAGTTTGAACACGTTCGGTACCACCACAGTTTACACATTTGCCACTGTGGATAGTTATCACCGCATTTCCCAATTATTCTCCTCAGATTTATCAGCAAGCTGAGAATTCCTGCTTAATACAACATCGTTTCGTATTGTTTATGTCAGTAAACAACATCATTCACTGCAAATTTAAAATGTTTTATACAAACTTGAAGTGTCAGAAATGCTTTTCCATTAAGAAATGAATTTATAGTAACGCAATTACTAAATGAAACTAATATAAGTATTCGATGAGCACTATTATTTTCATTATCATTTTTTTCACTAAGAATAGGAAACTTTTACATAAGATTTTGAAAGTGATTTTAAAAGTTTATTTGCATAATTAGCATCTTGAGATCGGATGGACCATGATAGACTAACTGTCGCTTCCGAGATTTTTACATTCTCCGGTTTAATATTTCAAATATGTAGTGGCATTTGAAAAGTAAGATGCACAACCAGTAGTTGGAAGATTATGAATTAACACAAATTTTCATAATTTTATGAAGATATTTTCCTCGAGGAAGCTAGTAACTGCTAATTTGGCAATACAATACTTCAACATCTGTTGGCTTGTTGTATCGCAAAAGTGAAGAAGTACATAGTTGTTGAAACACATGCAAAAATTTGTTTGAACGATTGAACTGTATAGGAGGAGGAAATCATTTTCTTCCATCATGCAATTGCAACTCCAACAAGGTCATAATAGTTGAGAAAACATTGAAGTGTAAGATAGATAAAACCGATTACAGCTTTTGAGCAATAATTTTAACTCCTCCAAACATACAGTCATAAATACCAAAATTAAAATCTCTTCTGTCATAGTTTTCCTAAAGAATATTTTCAGCCAATTGTGCCGAAAAGGAATGTATCAATAAGAATGACTTCACTTAGATAAACAAAAGACTTTATCAAAAATTCGCTAATAGTACAATGATATTTTATTTGCAATATCATTAACAATTGTAGAAGACTGATCTGGACAATATTGCTAGGGTTATAAAAATAAAGTTATAATGAATAGGATAACAATGATGACGAAAATTACAAAGCAATCTCGGGCAACAATCTTCACATGTAATAGATTAAATTTGCATATTTAACAAACGCTGGTCAAATCTCTCTGTTAATGCCATGGCAGTGATCCTTTGATGTACAGATTCTGCATCTGTTTAATTTCCTTCTGAATTATTCGATTCTCTTTTCGTTTTCTAAATACCGCTACTACCATAATTGTGATAACGATGATGTGTTTAATGGTGCTCAATTTAACCTTTTATGTTCACTGTATTACTTCACTGTTATTTTCCACTTATATTTTACCAACACTGTTTGTTACCTTAAAATGGAGTAAAATTTCGTCATTTAGTTCTGAGAAAAATTAATCTTGTAGATTCCAACATTATTTTAAATAAAGAACGCACTTCTTGCTAGTATCTTGTCTCTCTTCAATTCAACAATGAAGTGGTAAAACATTTATTTCTCTTTGTCTTTCATTGTTACTGCAAATTGAAAAGGTTTCAAATCTTATTCAAGGTTTTTTTTTTGCAAAACCCCTCAATCTTAATAATGTGATATTTAATTCATTAAAAAGAAAAGAGAAATTTTAATAAGGATTATAGTATTGGATGGTAACTGCACTGAGAGTAACTTGAAATTTTCATAACTAATGATATCAGCTTCTTTCATATTGTCAGCTGTTATGGATCTGTTTTTCCGCTTATATAAAATGTCTGTTCCTACTTCTTTGCTAATCAAAATAGAGGAAAATTTCAACTGGCTCCGGATGTTAAAGTTATCCGCAATAGCTTGATAAATTCAGCAAGCGAATTCTTCTCTTATGGAATGAATTCTGCCATTACACTTCAGAAAGCGCAGTTGCAAACTTTTAAACACGTGAAGGAATTCGTTGAGCTGATACGCCACTATTTTCTGCCTGTTATGCATCATTCAAATCATCAAATCTACTCTTATAATATCTGTTTAGGAAATTAAGTCGGGCTATTAGCAAATCACCAACAACTGCTCCAATACCACACAAAGTTCAAAAAGAAATCTGAAATTTCAAAATTTATTTCATCAAGCGCCACTAAACATACAGCGAATATTTAGTGACCGTGGAGAAGAAAAAAAAATGGTCTTTCATACAAAGGACTTTCATACAAAATGATAACGTGGCGTACTGCTCTTTTATGCATATATTGGTAGCATTTCATTTTTTAGAATCGAGCTTAATGTACAGTTTGGTTTCAATTTTCGGCATACAAAATTTTCTCAGATTCCTCCTAAACTACTTGGAAATCAGAAAGATGAACTATGCGAGATAGAAATATTAGTGTAAAATGCTAAAAAGGTACAGCATTATGCAATCGTATTAGAATTAGTTTACTATGAATAAATTACAAAATTTGAATACATTCGAACTTCAAAATAAAACAACATGCAATCTATGATTTAAGGTAGTAATTCTGATGATCACTGAAAGCGCTGCTGAAATACATAATAATATCACTAAAACTAAAAGCTATCAGAATTCACCCCATAATATAGGATGGAAAATTGATTGAAATACAAATCAACTATGTTCGAATTCGGTTTCTTCTTCCTCAATTATCTTATTCTCTTCAAGTTCATCTTTATTGCATATCCAACGCCGAAGTACACCAAAATATTTGCTAAACAGCAACTCAAATCCCTGGAATTGAAGCTTCTACTTCATCGATTAAAACGAGTTAGAAGTTCCATAGTGTGATTTATTGCAGTTTCAGTTGTAAGATTTAACAAGTAAAGGTCTAATACTAATAACAAAGAAACCTAAAAGTACATTTTTCTGAAACACGTGTCATTGGAAAATTTTTAAATTTAACTAAACCAACTGAAAGTAGCAGAATCAGTAATTTGATGTACTATATGAATGGTGCATCAAGTTAGAATGATGAGCTATTACCTGCAAAGCATGTTCAATCTGCCGATCGATCAATACATAAGATACGGATGTTAGACCAACAGTGAACAGCGCAACAAGGATCAACGTAATAGGTGGTTCGATAGTGCAGCTTCCTACCGTTGACAGCATTAGAAATACATGGAAGACGGCATCGATGAACGGCTAAAGTCAATTATGTTCCTCAATTAAGTACTCCAGAAATCAGAATATGTGCAAAAAGTATGAATTTACATGAAAATAAAGCCTTTATGAATTATAAATTTTTTATAACTTTTGAAATAAATTTAGTTCGCTCCTCTCACAACACTACCGTCCGACATATTCTAACGTACTTGAACAGAACATCTGATATGGTGTTACTGAAAAACAAATTGATGTTTGGAAGTAGAGGGAATAAATTGGACAAGTGGAAATTGTTGTTAATAAAAATGAAACTATGGAAGAAGTTATGCAAAGAATTGCGAATTTCAGAAATAGTTTTGAGAACAAAAGAAAATCCAATTTTCTGAATAAATCCGACTACTTGTCATGTTGAAATTAAGTTACTGCACAAGTTAGATAACCACTGAAAATTATAGAAACAATATTTCCCAAAATGATGCGTATATATTTATTTTTTTTTAATTTTGAAGTATTAAACATAGTTCAAAGTATAACTTATCAGTGCCTTAAATGATTAATTTTAACAAACTTGAAAATTCGAAGAATAAATCCCACTATTTTTTAAAACTGCTTTTAAAATCCAAACAGTTTAATCATACCGTATCATCGTTCGGTCCCTCAATAATGTCGAAAACAACAGCTGTCGCAAAGATAGCTACAAGTGCCGCAATAAATATATGGTTACATGGAAATAGGCCAGCAAACATTTTGGAGCATTGAGCAAGGTATAAAAGTGCCAGAGGTATGCCAATAATAGCATAACTCATTGCTGCTATCTTGCCGATTGGTGAGAAATTTTCCTCATCTAAAAATCCTGAAAAATTGAACCTTTTTTTATTTTTAAATTGATAAGATTTTCGTCCAAGTGCAATATGGTCCAGTTATACAGTACAAAGCGTATGGACTGCTTGGATGTCGATGCATGCCAAACGTACAGGTTTACCAAAAAAAGGTTACGACATCGACCGTAGGTCATTCTAATCAATCCAGTCTTTAAACATTTGGTAATTCCTTCCCTTACAAGGACCAAACTTGTTTGAAATAACCCCATTTCTTGAGATTTAGTGGAATTCATGAGGTTTTGAGCTCCAAAATCTCACGAAAACCTTGAACAATTGAGTTTTTCAACTCAATTTCAGTCTTTTAAATCTTGAAACGCAGTATGCTACGGTTCTTTTTATTAAAAATAAAATCTTCCGGAATGGTTTGGCTGAATTATTTCACAAATATAAAATTGATTTTTAAATAATTACTAAAGTACCAATTGTAGTAACCAAAGTAAAAGCATGTATGAATGCTTTATTGAACGATTTTGACGGTGAAGCAGCAACTCTCCGGCATGAATTCAGTACGAGGCGCTCATAGATGTCCAGTTTCTGGTTAGCGATCAGGAACCACTCATGTTCTGACTGGGCTATGGTCTCTGACCACAACACATTTAACATTTCACTCCGTTGCGCATCCAAACGTGCTGCACTTTTCTCACATTTCTATAAAATTTTTGCATCATACTTTTCTTGACAATTCTCTGAATGTACCAGAAAGCGGGAGTTGGAATTCATCATTAAAGTTAAGAAGTTTCATGAAAAAGAAGCAGTCGGAGCATTCTTAAGGAATTTATTTTTAAATTCTTAAAAACAACTATATTAAAAAATCATCCTTGAAAAGTTAAAAATAAATCCATAAGTTTACTAGTGAATATTGCACTACCTTAAAAATATCGTAGATGATCTATGACAGACCCATCTAAACATAAATTACACACAAATGTAAGGAATAAGCAATTAATTAATGGGAATTAATATTTCATTAAGAAGATATGAAATAACAGAATAGAAAGGATGAGAATTTTTTTAACTATAATGGTATTTGTTCATAATTTGGATATGTTCATCAATCAATTATCGGTGGAAAAATATTGCGTTAAAGCTCACATTTGTCATGAAAAGTAAAGGTCTGTCAGAATATTTTAAAAGCATTTTAAATTTGCCTTCGACAATTTCACAACAGGGAATGATTTTCATGAATTATAAAGCAACCTTTCCAGAGTTTCAGTTTCAAATTTCAAAGATCAAATTTTGTGAATTGCATGGAAATTAAGTCCCACAAAACCTTCTTCGAAAAAAATGAAACTAATTAGTATATCTCTTAACAAATTGAACACTATACTTCCTCACTTATAGTTGGACATGTACTTCAAATATCTGCAAATCATCTGATGTTACTGAACTACAATTTTACGTGAACTATACCAACTTAGAGTCATGTCATTCCTGACAGCAAATATCGTTACCGTTCTGAACAGTATGAAACAAATGTGAAGGAAGTTTAATCAATTGCAGATTTGTTAAAAATAGAACTTACAATTTGCACTTTCTTAAGTGTCAGGATATCATAACAAGAATATTGTACGAACGGTTCTTATTCCTAGTTATCTAATGAAATAAGCAGGAAATTTTAAAAGGCTTACCAAAGTCTGTTGCCGTTTGGGTAAGGCAGAAAAGATTAAGGCACCAAAAACTAGGTAAACAAGGAGTATCAAACCAAAGAATAAAGTTCGTCGTAAAGCAAGTTCTACTCGAGGCTCCACACCACACCCCATCAACCCTTGAATAATATACACCAACTGCACCAACCAAACGAATCCACAGCCTCAACCTCAACATCAACGCTCTCAAATTCTCTCTCATACATACACACATACATATATACACAACACATACGTACATACACACACACACATATATATATATATATATATATATATAGACACACATCACGAGGTACCATACAGTCTCTGGACAATCCTATTCTTGGTTCACTACATAAATGAACTTAGACAAAGTTTTTTGAATTTTGAAACTATATCGTTTAAAAAACTAGACTTTCAAGACGGTGAGTGATAATGGTAAAATTTATATTAATTTGTACGAGTAAACAGCTCAGCGTTAATTGAAAATTTTAGTCCTTTTTCACCAGCCAACGGCAGAAAACCAGAAATCAAGTCTTTATCAGTGAATATTGATCACTTTTATTGAAATAATTTACATAAATAATTTAAGCGCAAATAGTGTAGTAAAAAGTTTTTCAAACGCGCATAGCTAAACACTAAAATCAAAATCATAAGTGTAGGAAGAAAATTAACAATTTTCTTGAGAAATTGAGCTATAAAAAGCAATTTGGATTAATATCACTTCTTTTATTTCAGTTCATTCAGTGCTGCATAGCGAACTGAGAAAAATAGTTTAGAACATCTTCGATTGATACTTCAAGATCGATTCGCGAGTTCGGATAACATTGCCCCATCACTTCATTGTAATGCTTCAACTGTTTGAGGAATTCATCCTGAAAACGAAACAAACATAACCGGAGAGCAGCATCTAAAGCATTACTATCGGATAAGAGAACAAAAGGGAGAGCACGACAAATACTAACTTGCATATTTCTCCAAACAACTTGTAGTAATGGCGAATCGTCAATTAGATGTTTTTCTATCTTCTTGTACAACTGTTCCAGTCCTTTTTTCACTTCCTTTTCCGGATAAAGTGATGTCACCTATATAACACAAGAGAAATTATTAACAGTTCGAAAAAGTTGAGGTTTCTGGAGGTTTTGAATACAAGAAAGCACTTTCAAGTTATGTCCAGAAATATACCTTTTTTAACTCTGACCGGCTGAATTGTTGGTGAAATGCCACTTCTTCAGGCTTGACCCCTTGTTGAATGACATTTTCTACTGATTCGAAAAAGTGCTGAAAGGAACGTCTTAAAAATTTTAATTCAAAAAGTAATTTTTATGGAACATCCTTTTTATTTTCGATCACAAACAGGTCAGTAAATGCTTTAAAAGTGTTGCCCTATTTCTGTAATAATAAGTCATATGTGTAAAACTAACATGTATTTTCTCAAGCGGCCTTCCCATTAATTCCCTCACATAAACCTGTATATTATCTTGATATGCCTTTTTTGCTTCTTTCCTTTGCGAATCCAAGCAATCAACTTTCAGTTCCGACAAAACAGCTGCAAAGAAATTTAATTCTGACTAAATCACTCCCTTCCATTCCTCAATCAATTTGCATAACAGTGTTACGTGCTTCAACACACTTCTGCAAGACTTGAGATTCATTATTTACAACTGTTATTAATAGATATTTCAGAATAGTGAATTTTATCCGCGCTCTGACATAGAATCTCAAAGCAAACAATGATCGATATTCTCGATACAAAAATAAAAAAATTATGTTAACTGCAAAATCCAAACGTTTAAGCGTACAATACAAATGATGATAATTTTCGAATCGAACAACTGCAGCCGGTGATTTCGAAAACGGTGATACGGCAGCACATTCGATCCCATCTTTCAAGGAAGCTATAAGCTGTACATACCACCGATCTAGGTCAGCTCGACGCTCAGTTCCAGCAAAAGCTGCTTCTGCTGTACGAGCCAATTCCTGTAAATATGCGCTTCAATAAGAGGTGTTTAACAGTTTTCTGACTTAAATTGTGATCGAAAACAGTCTACAAGGTCTAAAGAATTTTTAAGCAAAAAGTTTACCGCAAATTGGTAAACACTTTCTAGAATACCAATTCGTATTCTTTTCGAAATTTTGATCTCAGCCAACTGGTAAGATTTACTATCCTGCAAAGACAGCTATCACATAGTGGGATCTTAATTTACAAAAGTATTACATGCAATAACTGCAATTCACCATTAAACGAAATCAAAAAAACGATTCACTATCAAGAGAAATTTAAAGAATGAATAAATGATTACAAACATTCACCAAATATGCATCCATTTGTCTTTTAACCAATACAACCAAACGTCCGAAAACCATGACAGAAAAATACGATGACGCATCTTGCAAAGAAAGTGCCTTTTTCGACAGGAACACAAACATCACAAACACAAACCTAACAAAAACTTGTGGAAAGACATCCAGAATTTCAGTGCTTTTATATTTCGAAATCAAAATAAAAACCACGATATCACGAAATTTCAAACTTTGACACTAAATGATTTAATTTTCTCTTTAAAGCATAAATCTGAAACAAAGGAAAAAAAAATACATACGGCGGTTGCAATCGACAACACGACTTGATGAACTTATCAAAATGATCATGTAAAGGCTCGAATAACGGGGACAAAATGGTACGCACCTGAATCACACAGAAAAATAAAAAAATATATTTCCTATTGTCACTTACACAGCTCCACTTAAAAACTAAAACTTGAGAATTTTGAAAAAAATTCTAAAGGAGTTCTCCAATAAAAAGTTGATTTACCTGGTCAGTAATCTGCTTTTCAATATTTTTGCCCATACCACCGCTATCTCCACTTGATGTGGACTGAGTTTCTAACGCAGCCAATAGATCACCGGCCATATGAAAAAATCTTGTGCAAAACTTCTGTTCCGACTCGACTACTGGACCAACTTCACCCAACACAACTTCAACCAACTAAAACAGTGAATAAAACTGAAAAATTACCATTTTATATTCCTCAAATTTCACGTCCAATTTAGTCCAATTAAATACGAAACTTTATTATTTGGCTTCTGTTGCGACTCTAAGGTTTTACTCATCACATTTATCCCTTTCCACATATAAAACGCACTTACTCTGATGACTTCTTTCGAATCAATTTTACTGTCAGCAAATAAAGATCTTTCGACCACAGATTTCATTGCATCAGAACTTCGAACAGTAGATTTGCGTTCGAAGTTGATAATTTTGTTCAGCTCACCATTTACACTTTCAAAGAAGCGCTCAAATTCCTTTTTGTATATCAATTTAGTATTTTGCACGTATCTCTGAAAAGAAGGATTTAAAATTCGGTATTAACCTGCACTGTCTTTTGCGGTTAGATTTATATTATTGAAAAGTCAAAAACTAGGCCCCATTTAATTAAATGTAAAAACAAGCTCCTAGATTTATGCCATAAAAATATACCTGTATGAGTGTTTGATATGCACCCGGTCTAACCAATTTCAACCATCCCAGTAAATCAGAAAATGGTCGTAGCGCATGGAATCTTTCGGACTGCTTTTGTATTGCAATTTCATGCCAATCTGATATTTCTATCAGATCGTTCTAAAATTTCCAATGGTGAATGACTTTTATTGAATAAAATACAAGCATAGCAAACGCACCAAATTTGAAAATAATGCGGACATGTGTGCCATCAGTTTCTCGATGAAACAGTCAGTTAAGTGATTTAACTGCTCAGTCCTTTCCTTATATGTCATCATTAAATGCACTGATGGATTAACTTTTACCGCCGAATAAGCTTGCAAAGCACGCGCCGCAGCACAACATCGACTAATGCTGCAATGAAAATTGAATTCAGTAAGCATATAGAACATAAAAATTTTATTGCTTTAACATTTCCACTCAAGAAACGTCATCACTCTCAAACGATTCTATAAACTAATTCTTACCTTACAGGATCGGATAAGTTTGCATTCTGTAATGCGCGAATGTGATCATCGCTAACGATATCTACAGTTGTCACCAATTCCAATAAGAAATCTTTCAAGATTCGAGTATTTTTCCGTTCAACACATCCAAGACTATCTTTCTCTTCGATTAGTTCAACACTATCGCGTACATGCTGTTTAATTCATAACAAACAATTAAATCAACTTCTCTTCCTCATCTTCTACTCGTAGTTGTGCCGATGAAATTTAAATTTCAACTTTAATTAGCAAGTCTTTGCTTATTGAAGAATTAAATAATGATTCTAGCATGTCATAGGACAGATGCAACATTGCAAACCCAAGAAAATCATACAGGAATACTAACATAAAGTAATTCATCGAAGTTATCAAGCTCCTTATCCAAAAAATCAGCTTCTTTCAGGGCATCTTCAACAAGTGCAATAAGGTCGTTCACAGCAGCTTCACTGTCCATAATGGACTGTATGTTGGCACCATCCAGAAGTTGAAGCTGTGATGTGAGCACTGTAGCAAATTTATCCGCCTCACCAATCGTAAGATTAGCGCGAGCAAGTAAGCGACGAAAATCAGCTTCTTCTTTAACAGATATTGGCTGAAATGACTCTTAATAGAAAGTTACAAATAATGTGTTACTAGGAACTGAAACTTGGGTTAAACAATGCGAAGTCAAAAGTACATATTTCTCCACCAACCTGATAATCAACTAACCCTTCATCGGTATCACCATCAACATGCTCTGCTGTAACGGCTGTGTGCGGTGTTTCGACAGGAATCGGGACGTTTACAAAGTCTGGCTTTTGTACTGGGAGATATTTATTGGCAAACTAAAACATGTCAACTACCTGTTAACTACACTTTCCAAACTTTGTAAAAATTTAAAAAGTTATGGGTGATAAAAAGTAGTTTGAAAGACCTTATACAACTGTTTGATGAATGAATCTTTCTCTTCGGTTGTGGAAGCACAAAGCTTGAATAAACGATCTTCAACAACCAATTCGAACTCCGGTGTCAACTGCAACTAACAAACATTCTTCTGGAATTCTTGAAAAACATCTGAGATAATGACATTTATTTAATTACACTCCAAAGGCTGCCAAAACGCAGTTAACCTTCCGTGGATTGATCCCGTCAACTGTCTTCACATCGCGCAATGTGAATTGCTTTTTCTTCTTGTAATAATCTTCCTTCTCATTTTTGACAAAATATAGACGTACAGCTATAGGTTGGTCCGTAGTCACTGTAAGGATGTCGTATGAAAAGACTGGCAGAACATTGTTCAAAACCAAATAACAAATAGAAAAAAATTAAGCTGCTGCATCACGAAAAAAAACAGCAAACCTGTCAAGCAAAGAAATGTTGGCTTTCGTCGTTTTTTATTGTCGACGCGAACAATATTAACTACCGCAACTAAGCGTTCATCTGCTACTTGAAACACAGCTCGCTGCAGATCAGAAATAATGGCACGCATCACAACTAAACCTGTTCATATTTTCCACATTGTTTTTCCACTCTAGAAATTGAAAATAAGATAGGTCGTAAAGGTAGAAAGATTTGGTAAAACAGAGTCAAATTTGAAATTTTGGTGAAGCTAAACACGAACTCAAAAAAAGGAATTTTTCCAGTTATACAGTTAACCCTTGAACAAACAAAAACACTTCGTAATGACGAAAAGAGCAGGGTGATTATTATATGTCACACGATATCCTTACTTCCACCACATTAGCGGACGCAATTTTTACGTCGTTGCAGCAGATCCCGTTATGAAAAGATTCTGCTTACGCCTCAGCATTGAAAAATCATACATTTTTGAGGAGAAAGATGTATAAGGTCGAGTTTCAGTGCAACAGCAGTAGGAAAAAATGCGAAGGAATGTAAGGATAGCAAATAACGGAGAAGAAATATGAAGCAAATTCTCTCAGACTTTTTCTCCAGATTTTTTGGACTTGACTTTTTGCAAGATTCTTGCAAAAATTCAAGTCTAAAAAATGTCTCCAGTCATCTTCACGCTTTTTTTCTCGTGTCGCGTTCAAAAAACTTCGTTTTATGAGTTTAAGCATGTAAAACATATGAAAAAATTTATAGAAGACTCCCCACTTTTTCTTGAAGTACAATATATAGACTACAGCACCTATTTCCTCCTTCACGCAAGCATTCGAGCAGCAAAATATTTAATTCGGAACCATGCAACAGTTTCGAATTAAACCTGATATTTATCTGTTTTAACCATTTATCACCCATCCTTTTGCTTTTGCTCATTTCTCTTTTTGTTTGAATTTGGTAAAGGAATAAGTATAAATTTGCTCATTTGTATGTATATCAAATTTTTGTATACTTAAATCGAACAATCGCTAATTTGTATTACACACATAGAGATATAATTAAATAAACATATAAAACATGCAATTTACTTAGTGCTAATTCTTGTTGTTAGTGAATACTTCGCTTCATATGTATAATAAGTGAATAAAGCGTTACACAGATTTCAAAAATTTCCCATTCGATCTGACTATTATACTGCACTGTTTTGTTTCGAATACCACCTACCACAACTTCTAGAGAATTTAACCATCCTGATATCTTCTAGAGTTTAGAAATAAGGAAATTCTAATTGATCTTTCGTCGTCATAAAGCATTATATAGTAAACTAATGCTGAATGGAAATTCAAACTCAAATTTGCACTGGACAAGATAACAGGCAATACTTGAATAACTTGACTGATCGAATGAAAAGAAATTTTTCCAAAAAAAAACTCCATAAGTCAATTAATAATGCACGGTTTACACGCTTATCATTCCTAATGTTTGGTTATCGTAAGTAACATTTTTATAGTATGTCACGAATAATGGTAATGAATTTAGAAGTAGCAATATGACTAAATTTTTGTCAACGAAAACAAGATAGCTCCTAAAAAGAAAATCACAAAAAAAAGATATAGAAAAATATGATACCATCATAAGCTTATGAAACATATTCGCCTGCTCGGTCTTTTTAAACTATTCTGAAATAAAATCCGATCTTTCACGGACTAAATGTGAAAAATCTTACATTGTTGAGGAAGAAGTACTATGTAATCAGAAAAATAACTAAGTATCTCCACAGAAAATGCTCTTGCGATAGTGTATTCGGATATGTTTCACAGAATACAAACTGAATAACATGAATAAACTAGAAGAATAAAAAAAATCTAAAAACTTGTCAATATTTTCAATCCCATTCATTGTGAAACATTCGCAGACTACAAAGCAAATTTTCAGTATTAATGCAAAATTCAATCGTAAAGAACAAAAAAATTCAGGTAACTATTGATAAAAATGAAGGCTCCGTGAAAACACGCCAACTAGCAGCAATGAATATAGCAGCACAGAAAAGTAACCTACAAATAGAGATCTAGCAAAGATGTACGAAAACGTTTCATATTTAAGTGAAAAAATGTCAAGTTTTTGGATAGCGTATTCCCTTTTGAGAATCAGTTGACACCGCGTGATACTCCACCATCTGCATGAGAAATTAAAATGTCCGGAGATGACAACCGGCCGGATTCTGAGGACGCAATGCTGTCGCTGTGAGTAATATTATTTGAGCACAGATTATTACAAGTTGTTTCTTCTAATAGTATATCTTCCTTACAGCGCCGCTTATCATGAAACCTACAAAGATTAATAAATTTATGAGAAAAAGTGACACAATCCTTCAAACTTCACAACATTTAACTCATGTAAAAGATAAAGATTTGCGAGAACTAACTAACCTTTTCGAACACAATTATGTTAAAATTTTTTAATCGTTCGAAGACTTTTCTACTTTTCTACAAAGATTAGGATGACTTTTCTCGTCATAATAAATTAACCAGAAAAATTTCACGTTTTATGGCTACTACTATATAGAGTAAAATTAATGACCAAAAAGTACAGAAAGTTATTGGTAGAATAAGTAATCTTGGTTAAGCACAAGAAAGGAGAAAAAATATCTTTCCTGCAACCAAATATATTGAAATTATTTCCAACAAGTACGGAAATAATTATGAGATATTTTATAAATTATTTATTACTCCAGTCTGATATAGCGTAAAAACCCTATATACACATGTGTATTGGCGACATAAATACTTATATCTATTACTTATATAAATACATATGTATATGTATTTGTAGGGATAAAAGTGCAGGAGAATATATCCACGCCCATTCAGCAAAAAATGACCAACAGCAAAAACATACCTCTGCATGATTCCACGCAATATACTTCCAGGTAATCGTTGATGCTCTCTAATTAAGTCATGTACCTCTTCTTTTACAGCTTTTTTGACATCTTCTGGATTTATGTTAGAAGAAAAGTAGAGAGGTCTGCCCAAATGTGTTCTAAAAACGGCTGTAGAATGAGTGCATTATAACACATAGCTCGAGATGAGCAGCGAAAAGTGCATCAATGAAGATTGACTAAGATATTAAAAAATCGTTATTTAGCTATGAAATTGATCACTAATAAAATTATTTACCGAGAATAGGGAAAAATTCAACATAATAAATGCCATTAAATTCTCGAAACTTACATCATTTTAACTGGGAAACCACCGTATACTGGGCAAAGTGGTAATCGTGTTTTTTCATATATCCATCGAAAAATTTCTGAAATGTATATGAATTACTACCAAAGTAATTCAAGTTTCGTACATGCCACAATAAGATTCAGTAAATAATCAACTTGAAATTGAAAGATGTGCAATAAAGTAAAGCCTTACTTCGTCCACAACGCGGAGTACGAAAAGCATCACGACAATTTTCAGTAAACATCGGAATTACAGGCTAAAACAATAAAATAAAGGAAATAAAACAGGAACAATATATTTATTTGTGGAACTTCAGTTACAGTCATTTAGTTAAATACTAGTGGACATTTGCTTCGAAAAATTTTCAGATTTCACTGAAGTATGACTTAAGAACTAACCGTTCCTGGACAACCAATAATGACTTTAGCAAAGCCCAGACGACGAGCCCACATAATGTTATAGCGAATGGGGTCAGAAAACAGGGCTTCACGAACACCACCAGGCGCAATGCACAGCAGATGGCCATCTTTCAGCCGTGCCATACAATCGTCTACCGTGCCGGGAGTAATGTAAAAGACTTTACAAATCATACCCCATCCTGAAGAAGCGTGAACTGAATACATAAAATTATGAAAATAAATATGTCAAATTCAGGATTAGATTTACAGAACTTGATTAGGATTTATTGTTTGTTGTGTTGCTGCAATAATGCTACAAGTGAAGAAAATGAGAAATAAATCAAATACCAGGCATTTTGAAGATGAACTTATCACCAACACAGTGAAGAGTACGTTTCTTATGAAGCATACATTTTGCAATAACGTAATATACATCTATTGGTAAAGTTCCGTGGTAATATACAAATAGAGCAGGACCTTCGTTAGGCACATTTTCCAAACCCTTTATTTCATAACCTATAAAAATGAATTACTCATCGAAACGCCTTACAAGAGAATCCAGTGTTTTTAAAACTACTGTATTTTATTGATTTGCAAGATTTCTGTCTACAGTAGCAAAAAAACCCAAAGCCTTGTTAAACCACAAATTTATATGAATTAAAAAGATAAAAAAAAGATATATCACATTTAAAATGACTGTCGACGATCAGTGCTTACTATTAAATGATGATTGGCACTACTTAATGGAAAATTTATTTACACAGTGTGGCATTCATCAGGTAATGGGGAAAATGTACGAAGCACATTTGATTTTATTTATTTAATCATTGCAGTAGTAACAGTAAAAAAGTTTTTCATTTACCGTGCCAAACATATCCTACTGCATCCCAGAAGGATGCAATACTGATGCGTGCACCATCCCACAAACTACTAGCGTAAGCCTCTCGAATACGATTCCGTAAGCCATAAATATGAAGAAAAATGATACAACCGTATATAAAAAGTAGAAGAAGAACTGGTAATATAAAAGCGACTAATAATGGCAGGAAAAGCCAAGTAAGATACTGAAAATCCCGCGTTTATCATTAAATTTTATCATTAGACTTTTATCATTTATCATTAAAGAAGCCACTTAATTTGCATTTCAAATAAAAATGAAAGGAACATCCTTATTGATAATTCAGATAAGGATTGTAAAAAATGCACTGCTCAGTTTTCACTCTCAAAATAAAAATGAAAGAAAAATCAATTTCCTTTTTTAAAGAAGTCAAAAGGTAATAAATTACAGAAAACTCAAGATTTTAGCAAATAAGCAAATAAGATAACAAAGATGCACCTCCAAATAGTCCCAATCAACATAATCAATTGCCCATGAAATCCACAATAGTAAGACTTCCACATAAGGTTGCAACCATGAAGGCCACTGCATGTTTTTCAGTGATAAAAGAGTACTCTTAATCCACATGGACTTAAAAAGATTATTTGTTCCTGAAAATTTTGAATGCAAATATGGATAATAATATGGATAATATAATGGATAATATAAGAGACTGAAAAGTTCAGACCAGAATACAGTTCTATAATAAGGATTATCCAAAATACAGTTGTGTTTTTGTGCAAGTACATTTAAAAATGTATGCTCACATGTGTAAGCACTGTACAACTCATATATGTGCATAAAATGTATTCGAAGTGGAAGTTGCACATATCTTTGAATTGAGGAAAACTTGCAATGCGGCATAATGAAATATTTTTAAAATGATAAGGATAATCAATTTTCATTTCCAATGAAGTTTACAGAAGATTTTGAAACCACAATCCACTCACTATAAGCTACATCGCTCCACCCGCAAATGAAACGCGTTTAAAATTCATTTTCTGAGGCTTTATATTTTACTACGTAAAGCCAGCAACACTACCTACATATCTTCTGATAAGAATAAAGTGTATGAAATTAAAAGAAAACCTTTTCTATTTCAGCTCACTGCAACGTATCAAGACACTGGAAATTCTCTTGTTGTAACCATAGCTGCACCACTGAATATAATGGAATCCATGTAAATTATGAAGGTACTTTCCACAAATTATACTACCAGCCGAAACTGTTACTTTTCGGTAAAATTGAATAGCTTATACATTTAGATACGAAAAAAGTATTCGTGCCATTTAAAATCACTTTAAACGAAAATGTAAATTAGAAAACAGCAAATATTTTTAGTAAATAATTCAAAACTGAACAAAAAGGATTATCACGAAGAGACAATGTCCTTCTATAGAAGGTTTGACGTTTCGACGCTTCTGCTCTCCATTTTTCAGTAAAAGCCCATGCAAAACACAGCTAGCTCTGCTTTATCCTTTGAAACAGTCTAAATGTCCAAAATGCTATTATCTCACTTCTGGCAAACTGTTATTTTCTCTATACTTCAGAAAATTGGAAATCATAACCGTTAACTTGCTTGAAAGACAATTTATTATTCATTTTTATTATTCAATTTAAAGTACATTTGTTGCCAGATAACCCGTAACTAAGTTAGAAATAAAGTTAGGAGGTATCAGCAAATATTTGTTTTCACAGGAACAGAAAATCGCCGACGCCAATACCTCTACAGTTACGATTTCCCAGTGGCTTCAAATTGTTTTAGTGGACAAGAACCACCTCAATCATTTCTTCCTTTTGAAGACCAACAACACCGTCTAATTTACAAAACTTCCGTGGAACTTCCAAGAAACAATAAGTCACAGTTTACTTTCCAAGTACTTTATTTAAAGTTTAAACAACACTAAACAAAATATACAACGAATATCAGCTACATTTAAAAAGCAAAGCTTTCTGCGACAATATCTTTAGGTATTGCAGCATTAAACCGAAACCTAGGAAAAAGTGACGATGTTACTATTTACATATCACTCTAAGTAGACAAAAAACGACCGCAAAACAAATTTAGGTACAGAGCTATTGAAAAAAGAAATTCGTGTTATTCTAGAATATAGGCGGCTATGTTCCATCTATATATGCCTCCCATAAAGAAAAGTTCCAGTCTGCAACCAAGGAAGTAATTTAAAGAAATAGTACTCCTACCCTAAACGGTAGGAATTAAAAAGTGTTTTAAGAACAAAGAACAAAGAATGATCTCAATTCCTGAAATGACAACAAAACTGATTGGAAGGCAAAATAGAACAGATATCATCGGATTTGTCAAGAAGGACTAAACTTCCAGACCACTTCCCATTATCGTAAATGACAATGTTATGCCCCGCTTCATCAAGCTCAAGCTCAATTTGCGCAGTTTCAAAGTCCTCACCATCTTCATCACGTTCCGCCCGGACTACCATTATTCCACCATCTCGTTCTCCACAAATTGGGATTCGCAACTGAAATAGTATGGTTTATTAAAAAAATTAATTACTTAAAATCATACTACAGTGAATTCACATTTCGCTCTATCTAAATTGAGTGTGTCCAATATTTCATTAACCTAAAAAGAATAGAATGGATTACGTAAACTGTTTCTGCTCATTTAACTTTGATTCGCCGTTGTGTATAAATACAATTACAAAGGACTTTTTATTAACTTAAAATTACCTCAGATTTCCGTTCATCGATATAATTCCTTTTTCTGTCCACTAAATCAACTTCCCCAACAGTAAGTGGTAGTCCCAAAAATTCCATTGCTTTTTTGTGTTTTGATAACACTCTGAAAGCTTCCCTACAAGACAAATTTAACTGATAAGACAAAGCTAACATATAAATAAAGGTTTACAAGTAAAAATAACTTAGTAATTTTCTCTTACATTAGGTGTTAGTACCCGTAACTACAGGTACAACCAAACCTTACAGTAAGGAAAAATACAATTTTATAATGTGCTATATATTCATTACATTGGATTATGTTTTTTACTTTCACTACACTTTTCACTACATTTTTTCATTACGTTTCATTACATTGGATTTTTATTATTATGTTTGCAAGCTTGTACATTGCAACGTCACAACACGCAGTGCACACGACTTAATCTCAACCTTCTGAAATTTCAAATTTTTTTCTCAGAAACAACAGCTTTCAAAATATGTCAAGTAGTTTAAATAAGTAACATAGAAAATTCTCTTGCCTGTAGTGGGAAAACTCCCGGATTTTTGTTTGGATTTTCTTCTGCAGATATATATGATTATATATAAATTGACAGAACAGGATGCCAGCTCCACCGCCGGCAACATTGACCATCGTAAGATACTTGCCATTTAATAGCATACGTTTTGCTAGAGAGAGATCTCATTAGGCGGAAGGAAAAGCAAATAATAGATGACTATTTATCGTAATTTTTATGGTAATGTCCTCGTTGCATTTCAAGCAACTGGAGCGTGAACAACTGCTTCCTTCCAAGTACCGACCGCCCCCCTGGAAAAACTACCAAAGATCGCAGATTTTGTTGCATGCAAATAATGAGTCCCGTGTCAGGAATCGAGTCTTGGGTACCTGTTTATCGTTTTGATGACGGTTATTTGTTTCAGAGTTATACAGGATGCCGAAGAAGCATACAACTTCGAACAAAACGAGAAAAAGAAAAGGAAAGGATATGGATCAGATTATTGAGGAGATCAGGTCAGCAAAGCAACGATGTTCCACAACCCAGCGCATAGATTTCAATCTCGAATTGCCGGGTGACTCTTTTCCTTCGCTTGTTTAATTGATATGAAGGAATTAAATTGAACTGACTGTGGAAATCATAGAGTCTGAATACATGAACTTTCTACTTCAGTCTTTTGCAGAAAATACGAAGTTAGTCTGCAGGGATCTTGTTCCATTTGCATATGTATTCAAGGTTTGTTCAGGTGATGGGCAGTTCTACTGTATTGAATGCGCTCGGTATTTTATCGATGAGAAATCTCTCAGTAGTCACAGGTCAAGTAAAGGTATTCCTATGTTGAACTCTTAAAATTTTTTCTTAAATATTTTGTATGAGATCGGGGAATTTTCTCTTCGGACTTTGGAAATTGTAACCATTTGGATGAGAATGATTTCTTTTCAAGTTCATCGACGACAGCTGAAGCGACTACGAGAACCAGCATATACTCAACGTGAAGCTGAAAATTCTGTTGGATTAAAAACTATAACGTTTGCTTGAGCTGTTGTATGCTATCTGATTTGGGAATTTTCCTGTGTATGCGTGTCACACATTCCCGCATACTTTGTTAATTGAGATGTTCTTGACATAAACATGTTTGTATATGCTCCAGCAAATTTAGTACATCGAAAATTCAACTTCAGACGACATTTAACGAGGTGATCCAAACCTTATAGCGATGTTGGAGTTTGAAATCTTACCTCCAACCTTCCCTGTAATCACCTCAAATTTCAGATAAGAAGAGACGAAATTAAAGATTTCCTCCCACGCAGAACAATGAATCGTGACTGTAAGTCATTTCGGACAACATATATACCGATTACAGGCGGCTGTTACTTTTATATATCCACTAGTTCCTAAAAGATGCCAATATTATAAAACAGAATCAAATAGACGAACAGTGCCAGTATTTCCGAATCCATTTCTTAATATAACCGCCTGTTCGCTCTGAAGCATTGTACTAAAATGGTTTAGTGGTCATACTAATCTTGTCAATCCTGCTCTTATCTCCAAATTTTAATTAGATTTCGGAATTGTCCACATGATCCCTGTTAAACAGTAACTGTTCTTTTGGTACACTCATCAACTGGACGAAAACCGATTCCATGAGGCTTTTCGAAGCAAAGTTATTTCGTCAGTTCCAGCAATCACCTAGAACGTTATTTTAAAATGCATTTACCAGCTCACTCCACTATTCGTAGTGGCACACAGTATTAAACAACTATAGCTATAACAGCTATCTTAATTCAACTAATCGTTACAAACGATTAAGGATAGGCCTTTACAATACAGATCCAACGTGTATGCTTAAACGCTTCTAATGCGAAAAAATTCATCAACACATGTTTTGCTAACATTTGTATTTCTAAAATTCATTCCGAGCGCTTGGAAGCTACTCTGACTTCGCAAGCACTGAACCTTTCTTTTTACCGTCTCTTATACCTTTGGACAACCCCCTTCAATTTATATTTTGTTCTATTTTTGGAACAGTTAGATTTTTGCCACTATCCAACAGGAGCATTAATCGTGTAAATTTAATCACTTCCAGTTCATATATTTTTAAATTTGTACCCACTATATTTCCGAATAATTAAAGCAGTGATACTAATTCCATCTGCTCTGCCGTAATTATTCATTCTATCTTCCAACAGTTTAACTCCCTAGCTTTTGTAAACATTCGCTTTGGTCCTCCTAATTAAATCTCCGATTTACAATTTATAGATTGAAAAAATGGTAAACAGACCGACAGATCAAAGCCAGGTACTATGTTGCAGATTGTGAACGGTGTTATAAACAGTAACCCACCGCAGTACGCAAAGACCACTTATGCTCAAGCAAGCACAAACTGTTGTGCAAGTGGTCCCGTGCTGTATCTGACCCCGTCCATGAAGTCTAGAAAACCGCAGTTATCTATATCAGTGCAAACACATTGTTTCAAAGACGTCCAAGAAAGTCTTCATGCAGACTTCTGCAGTAGACGATATAACTACCGAAACAATGTAGTAAATATGTTGAAGCTCAAAGTTAACTTTTATGAATAGAATGTCTTCAATAACGTTGCTATAAAAAATCGAAAATCAAAAAATCCTGGGAACTCGTATTCCTGTTACAAAATGTTAAGACGCATATAACTAATGACAATTAAATGTTACATTGCGCTGACAAAGACGAGGGCTTTCACTAGCACTTTTTAAATCCACTGGTGCTCTGCCGTTTTTTATTTGCGAAAGATCCCATTCGGTTAAACTTTAGTTGGTAACGGCGTTTTATTTTCCATACCTTGTTCGTATACTTCAGTCGCATCTTGTATTTTACTTCCTTTGCCGTCATTAAACCAAGTTGTCGAAGAATTGGGAAACTAAGCTGTATTAATAACAGAGTAGAAGCATAACGAAAGGGAGTAGAGATCTAAAACAAAACAGAATTGAACTCGCGCAAATTTCAGGTTAAGCATATTTTGGTATGTAACGTCATGCAGTTAAATTACCAATTCCTATTTTAAAAATGTTCTCACCAGTGCGTTTGATTATAGATAAGGTCCTTTGAAAGAAATGTTACAACGGTCGTCCAACTAAGCTATTCATACATGATTGCCCAGCTTTAAATTTAATGAGAACCTATTTAAAACTCATACCTTGTATAGTAGAAAGGCTACAACAGCAACCCCTGCGTTCGGAGGAATTGATTTTACTCTATCAATAACATAATTAGGTACATGACATTTCTCCAGCAATGCAACAACATCAAGACCGCTGAAAGCGTTTGAAACCACTAATTTAATTTACCAACAATTAACTCCAATTTTTTAAATCTAGTCTTAAATAGTGCCAGGAAGCAAAGAAATATCCCTCTTTTTATTAAAAAGAGACCAACCTTTTAACAGCGACGTAAAAGACAATATACCAAACGACACAGTTGGCAATGTGTATCGGGATAGCAATATACCAGTAACGTTTCAAATAATATTTCAATTTTGCAAATAATCCTGTAGGTTTAGTCTCCTGTAAAATAAAACATTTAAGTGAATTTCTAGCAAGACCTTCCCGTAAACAGTAGAAAACGATAGAAACTGATCCATACCCTATGCTCCTTTTGGACTGCTTCCTCCGCCTTTTTTAGTTTTTCATCATTTTCAAAAAGAGAAGTATCGTACCTCTAAAAAGTACCGTTGAATATATATGAACACATAGCACAGTTTAGAAGTGAACTCCCATCTGTTTAAGAATTTCACTACCAAACTCATAAAAAAATCAACAGAACTTCTTGACGTTCGAGATTAAGACGTTATTCTTTGACAGCAATTTTACTTAACAATTCTAGAAAAAATAAAACACCATCAAACCCTCCTATGTATGATTCAAGCACATACTCTTCCAGTAGCATGAAAAAACCTCCTTGCTTCGCGCGGGAAACTTGCGTTTGGAAGAGAATTCTGGATAGATATGTATAGGGAAGTGGAAAACTGCAGACTGGGTGGATTAAAAACGGCTACAGTTTCCCCGTACAGATAATTTGATAATCTGTTCGGCCCAGCCGACAACTTCAGAAACCTTAGCAAACATTTGCTTTCTAAACTGACCACACGCGATCGTATTCCTAAGGAAGCTAACATCCTGAAAACCGATGAACCCGATATGCTATGCATCATTACAACACAACTAATTTGCACAGTTTCAAGATTTATGAACTTGTCACGCTGCAAAATGCGAAAACTTATATGGAAGATGATTTTAACCATACCTTTACTAAATTATAAATAGAACAGCAAGTTTTCCTGATAGAAGGATAAACAAAGCAAATCATAACAATTAATGTAACAGACAAAGAAGAAAAGAAACCCACACAGATAAGTGTTACTAAATCATATTTCATACACTCTAAGGTAATAAAGAGTCATAGAAATCACGTCTATCAAGGTTTGAAAATTGAAATCTCAAAAGTTTTTAAAAAAAAATTATGGCATGAGAAGAGATGCCTTGACTCCCACAAATAAAAGTGATAAACAGTTAATGTAACGTATCAGAAACATGGCTCTATTCCTTTCACGGTTATCAATAAAAATAACATTCAATACTTAATCTTTAAGCCATCAATTGACTCTTAAAATGATAACCAATATATAAAGCGATCAGAGCGAAAACTGTAACAACAGTTTCTGATGCAACCGGGGATGATTTTGAGACACCCTGAAACGAATATATTATTCGGCTTTATGTTGCAAATCTAATTGAAGTTAGGAAATTAACCTGAAGTCCAGAATGACCTTCATTCTATCCTCAGCTAATAATTTTTTTCATGGATTTTTGAAAGTTGAAACTTTCTTGAAACTTCTGTGCTTAAAGCACTACAAACGAAGTAACAAAAAGACAAGGAAACTGATTTTCAATGAAAAAGTTGAAACATACTGGATGTTTTAACTGAACTGTGAAGAGGGGTTTCACTTTTGAGGTATCATCATGGCTTCTTTCCGCCTAGGAAAAAAATAAAACTCATACATGCATCACTGATTTAAATTTCAGTCTAAAAACATTTCTTACTTCGCATGCACTGGAATTCACAACTTTCTAAACCTGTTTTCAAACACTGTTTCCACTGATTAGACTCCTCTGATTTCTAAACAGTTCTTATGTTAAATAAACTAATACAGGTTTGGCATCGTTTCGAAGCACGTTTAAACGTTTGAAATATTTTAGTCAAACTGTAATAAAAATCACTGAATTCCTACACCCTAAATAAATCAAAAAAGTAATATGCATCAACATATCCAATATAAACAAATTATGAGATTTCTAGGTAGACAACCTAAGTACCTTGCGATATGCAGTCAAACCATCTTCGTCATAAATCACTACATCAAATATTTGAGCTGCAGATTCACAGTGTTCCAACTGCCAAGATATTTGATGTTTTGATGTTTCCTCAGAGACGGCAGCTTGATATACTCTTCCATTGACAATACCATAAACTGCCATATCCTACAATAGCTTCTTATTATAGAGCAATTCATACCACAGCCTTAATATATTTCCGGTCATCTGAAAAAGCAAAGCAAAAGCTAACCTTCACATTATTGGCGCACTGCAGGTTAAATTCAATAATATATGTTGTGCTAAAGTGGAAGAAAGCATCCGTTGTTGAGAATGTTATTGCGGAATGATTGGGTGACTGACATGTGACAGCTAAAATAATTCCGTGATGATCAAGGTCTAAAACCTACCTCATAAAGCAAACACAAGGGCAGTGGACTGTTAACTATGTTAAAAATCCGAAACAATTCTTAAAAGATATGCTGAAGTATTACACAATAATTGTACACCATAAAGTGGTGCAAGAATGAAACAATTATTTAACTTATTTGTTTGAATTTTTATACAAAACACACCTCCAGTTCCGATCACGAAAGACACCAATATAACAAATTCTCGAATCATTTTGCGTCTTAGGCTTTCCTATCTATGAGTGATAAAGGATATATAATTTTGTAGGTTTTGTATTAAATCACTGAAAGACAGACGCAAGCCAACTCATCCGACGTAACGCAGTTTTCTAAACCGCAGCTAACATTTAAAGCATTGGGACCTCGCAGTAATCAATGAACCCTCCCAACCAATTTCGGCTTTTCACAATGAGTTTGAAAAGGGATGTTTCGATAGCACAGTGCCTTATTGGACATTTCAAAAATATTTTCTGTACCGTTTAAGGGAAGCCACTTCACACGTCAACACAACTTACATGCGTTAGAGTCCAAATCAACCTTCACTCACTTTCCTGACGGGCATCCGCGTTTTCCACGCAACGAAAATTTTGCTTACATCACATTTTATACCGCACTGTCTGACGTCTACTCTTTCACTGTAATTGCCAGTTCTCTCTACTGTCTCTCCTCAACCAACACTCTGTTACCCATCAGATTACACCAAAAAAAGTGAGCCTGGGCACACTACAGCATGTGGCACTGATTTCTTCAGTAGAAGTAACTTGATACAAGAATACAGGTGAATGGATAAGCAGGGGGAGCGATGCTCAGTCGATAGGCATTAAAAAGGTTTGGTAGTGACATGTTGGAAAGTAGGATTATTTCACGCCACATTCTGTTTTTACCACTTTATACTCATTATTGCAACTCTTTATGTTTTAAATCTTCGGAAATTAGTTTTAATTTTAGAAGATTTAAAGTCGAATCAAAAAACAAAACATAAATTTTAGACAGTGTATGTTAAACAATTCTTAATTTTTCACAACAAATAGCTATACATCATATGTTATGCAGGTCACACTCCAATGCCCGCTCATGCATTTCTAAATTACACTATTCGTCGTCAGCTATCCTCATTAATGAACGAAGTACGTTCCTTGATCGCTGTTTGTCAGTTAACATCGACGAATGACTTGGAAGCTAATTTCAAAGTTGCAAAGCGGATGATGAAACGTGCTAAAGAGCGCAATGCTAAGGTTCAGGCTTTGACATTTATTCTATCTCGAAGATTCAATTTTATTCATTTATTTACTTGTTTTTACCAACGACTTTGGTAGGATAAGGTCTGAGGTCTAACTTTATTCCCAGGGAAATTGTTATACAACTTTCAGTGGGAGACTTCTCTATAAAAAGTGATGATTCAAGTAAGATATTTCCTACTAACACATTTACTGAGCGTTATTCGTATTTGTGGTATAGTGATGTCTGAGTCCTTTGCATTTTTAAAAAGCTAATTTTCTCTGAAAGGTTGATATATGTTTTGACTTGAAAGAATAACTTTCAAATTTAGATGGTTTTCTTCCCGGAGTGTTTCGATTACGTTGGAGAAAATCGTGATGAGAATGAAACGCTAGCTTTGACTGAGGACGGTGATTACATTGGTCGGTATCGAAATTGTGCCAGAGAATATGGGCTTTGGCTAAGTTTGGGTGGATTTCACGAGAAGGTACTAAAAGTAGTTTTAGTTCTAAATTTGGATAGTGTTCGGATTTACCAGTTTTAATGAAAAAAGGAAGCTTTTTCCATTAATCTCTAGTCGATCTATGATTCTTTTTTAGGATCCTGCTGGATTACAGAAACCTTTTAACACCCATCTTATCGTAGATGATAAAGGAGAAACTCGTGGTATTTATAGGAAACTTCATCTATTCGATTTAGATATCCCTGGGAAAGTGCGACTGATAGAAAGTGAATTTTCAAGCCGTGGAGATGAAGTTGGTTTGATTTTTTGAAGATTCAGGATGTTATATATTTTTTTAAATTAATTTTACTTAAGGCCTGCTTTTAGATTTCGAAGCCAGTTTGTACACCTGTCGGAAATGTCGCAATGTCCATTTGTTACGACTTGCGGTTTGCTGAATTAGCATTGTGGTATCGCATGAATCAAGCTCATATTTTGACATACCCAGCGGCTTTCACTGTTAACACCGGCCTCGCACACTGGGAAGTATGTGTTTAGCGATTTTTGGACAAAAATATTATATTTTTGTGGTTTTTGAGTTTGAAGTGGATAAGTCGGTGGTTTTCAGCAAGATGACTTCCTTAAAAAACTTTTTTATTTCTTTAAGTTTGAGGTTTTATTTTATTTCGGTTTTTAGGCTTTATTAAGGGCGAGAGCAGTCGAAACACAATGTTACGTTGTAGCTGCTGCTCAGACTGGTAAACATAATGATAAAAGGTCGTCCTATGGTCACACAATGGTTGTCGACCCTTGGGGAGCAGTTGTTGCTCAGTGTTCGGAAACTATAGGTGTAATTTGAAATCCGTTACATTTGGGTTTTTTTTCTGTTGTGTGGACTGATGTTGAAAATCTTTAATAGATTCAACAAAATGAGGAGTTGTAGAGGAATTTGAAAGTTTAAATTCTATTTAAAGTTAAAGATGTTTTTAAGACATGTGCTTTGCCGAAATAACATTAAATTATCTCAATGAAATACGGAAGCTACAACCTGTTTTTGATCATCGGCGTTCTGATTTGTATTCGTTGATAGCAGTGCAAAGGAACAAAATCGGTCGGTATCGACTTTTTTAGATTTTTCACTACAGAGGTCTTTTACTTAAATTTGAAGCTTTTCAATTCTTATAATTAAGTTTCAGGAAATAAAGCGTACACATTTGGTAATCAACGTATTCCGCCCGAGCATGTTTTTTACTGTAGTACTTACACATTCTGTTTCGTGAATCGAAGCCCTGTACTCCCTGGACGTTAGTATTTTTATTTTATATGATAAGTCCGTCTAAAATATTTAATATATTTTACTTTGCATTCCATACTATATCATTTGTGAAGTTTAAACTTTTTGAAAGTAATTCTGAAGGCAAAAGCTCTGAATCGCGTCACATGGCAAACCGTGATCTTGCACATTTAATATGGAAAAAGTTTTAATATTTTTTTCCCGTAGGAATTTTAAATAGCAGTTTACATTTGAAATGCTACTTCCTTTTAGACGTACTATTGTGTCCGATCAGAAATGTGAAGCGGCTCACTAAATTAAGTCATGCGGAAACTTCCGATTTATTCATAACTGCAAAGAGAGTACAAACAATGTTGGAAGACTATTATAAAGCAACGTCTTCGACTGTTTGCGTTCAAGATGGCCCTGAAGCAGGACAAACTATTTCAGTAAGTATGGATATCTGACTTTATGTTTTCGGCATTCAGGAATCTCATAACAAGTTAAAAATGAGAATTTTGCGGATTGCTGACTGACTTATCTGCTTGGTTGTTATTTATATAGTGAAAACTTTATACAAATATTTCTGAATAACTACGTAACTCTACGGTCAGTTCATTTCAGGGCATTTATTAATAAAATATCGCAAACAAATGAGACCAATTAAGCAAGATAGTAATGGTAGTCCCTTGTAGCATGTACATGTACACATACTTCCGCGCAAGAAAGATGATTTTGGTGGTGATCCAAATAATATTTATCGCGAATTAGCTGAGGATGACAAAATCGTAGAAAGAAAGTCCCGGAATAATGAAGAAATGAAGAATGAAGCCAGTGCATACCGATATTTGTTGGGTACTGGAGAAGCCGAGTGATAATGTGTACGTCATAGGAAAGTGTTTGGTTATGTACTGTATTTGTCAGGCATTAAAGACTGTCTTTAAACATAACTAAATGGTATTAATTAATGCCATAACAAATCAGTCAATTACAGGTAAATTGCATCAATAGGCATAAGGAAAGTATGAAGAAGTATGCTGGTGAAACCGGTGTATTTCACAATCACTATCATATAGAGGTTCTTTATTATTTAATTTTTTGCTGTATATTGTTCACTTCTTGTTACAAGTATTTGGATGAAACATTTTGAAATTGAAATAACGTGAACAGTCTTAGCGAGAATACAGATTCCATTCTGATCACATTCGTCTTACATCCAAGATTGCAACTGGCAGCGGGAATTCTCGGGGAGTCTTCCAGTATTACTTGTACTCTCCTTGTAGTCATGAGTAAATCGGAAGTTTCTGAATGACTTAATTTAGTGAACCTTTTCACATTTCTCATCAGACATAATAGCATATGTAAAAAGAAGTAGCACTTCAAATGTAAACTGCTCTTGTTTCCGTCGAGGATGAAGTTCTTATGGATAAAACAAATATTAAAATTTTCCCATATGAGATGCGCAAGGTCATGATTTATCATGTGATGCAATTCAGTGTTTTGGTCTTTGGTTTTAAAACGCGTGCAATGAAGCTTGTTGTGCTTCATTCTTGATTTCTGTAGAAGTTTCAACCTTCCTTTGAGTGTATAGCAACAATATAAGACAGCTTCACGAACTTAAAGGAAATAGTTGCAGCTTGTGCAGCGTTTTCTTTCTAGCTCCGAAACTGGGGTATTAAAGTTAGATTGAGAGGTATGTTCTTTGAGGGAACTCCATCTTATTTCTCCGTATCATAAATGGTGATTTGCAGGGTGTAGCTGTGAAATTTCAAGTATGGGGTGCCGTATTTAAATGTCGAAGTGGTTTGGTTTTGGGTTTTCACCGAATTAAGTGTGTAGCATGTAATAGACTTCACTGAGTGTTAGTAGTAACGTTTAAAATAGTCTGTTAACACAGCGAGGGATTATAAAAATTTTAAGCAATTTTAAGCAAAAATTTTAAGTAAAATGCAGTCTTGGCTGACTGAAGTCAAGTAATATAAATAGCCGGTGGAGTAACTAATCGCTGGATCAAACAGTAGTTCGGCACTGATATTGTCAGCCCCTTCTGGGAGGTAAATGGATTGTGATGACCAGCACCCCTGAATTAACCCTTATGCCGGTGTTCAAGGACCCTGATGATCGACTGTCAAATAATGCAGTACGCCAGCGTCCAAAGCCAGTGTCACCATATTGTGTAAGTTTTCCATTCTGAATTTTACAAAAGTGGCTTAAAGCGTAACTCTTTAGATTACTCCAGTTATTGTCATTTAACTAGCTTTTCTCCTTTCGTTAATAAATTCAACAAGTTATAAAGAAAATACAATGTTTAGTTGTGCCACTCATTTGTGGAAATTTCGTATGTTGGAACAATTGTGCTCTGACCGTTTTTCTTAAACCAAAATTTTCCTTTTCACTGCGGTTAGTTGAGAATGTTTTTCTCATTTCTTTGTCAACATTTTGGTATAGTTTTTGATTTCAACTTCAGTTTTCGAAACAACAGTGACTATTGCTTCAACTCGTCCTGCTTTCCATTGCTCTATGATTTTTTTCTGTTGCTCACGGTTCTATTACGATGAGAATTTAATTGGAATTTCTTCAAAATGATCGCATCCTCGATTTTTTTTCGTATATCATTATTCACGCTGCGATTTCAATAAGTGCAATAAAATTAGTGTTAGAACTTCTTCCTTCAGGTAATTGTGAAAGGAATGATGTCATGGCATTACTTCAGAGGATATAACAGACGGCCACTGCAAATATTTGTCTTAACTTTTTGTTTTATTGGATTGTACACATTTTTTTATGTACCAAAACTACCGGTGATGTATCAAAAGGAGCGCAGTGGTATAATGGCTGGTGTTTTTATTGGAAACATTGTTCAGCAGATACAAATTTGTTTGTTTTTTTCTTTTTCAAAGAGGAAGAGAAGTGTACAAAAAAATCTGTTGATTGGGTGGGTGTTTAAATTTCTATAAAGAGTAGTTTTATGAGTTCATATTCTGGGAAGAGCTTTTAAAGTTCTACAATGCAAAAAGAAAAAAAAACAATTTTTCTATATAAAATTTTAGTGGATAATGGCACTGATCCATTTGCTTCACATAAAAGTTTTGGTAAAAAAGACTGGCATGATTATAAATCGATGGAACGTGATGCAGTAAGACAAGGGCCTGGTGAAGGTGGTGAACCGGTGATAGTATCATCTAATGAATCAAAAAAGTTACGGGTTAGCTTTCGAAGTTCTTATTCCAGATTCATGATTATGGAATAGAAATGGGGAAAGTCAAATATACAATTTCAGTAAGTATCCCAAGACCAGTAAATATCATGAGTATTTTGAAATCTTGAAAATTCTACAAACTTGTACACAAATCCTGGAAAATCGTAATATCCTGCTGAATCATTTGATTGGTTAATTTTTCATTTCATTTTCCCGCTATTTTTGGTTCATAATATATTTAGGATGATCTTTATCGTGCGAATGGTTATGATGCCTATGTTAGCGACTTGATTGCATTGGATCGTTCGGTTAAAGATATACGGCATTCTGGCTGCAAGAGTATGGTTTATCTCGAAAAATTGCCCACCGTAGGAGTGGTATTTCCCTTTTATGACGAGGTCTGTTCATCGTCAAGCGGAGTTTATTTAATTTCTACCCTCATACGAAATTCCCAACGAGTCAATTATTTGTTATTGTAGCATAATTCCACGCTGCTAAGAAGCGTGTATTCCGTTATAAATCGTTCTCCAAAAGATATAATGAAAGAAGTTATTCTTGTCGATGATGGAAGCACAAAACTGTCCCTGAAAGAGCCGCTTGAAGAATTTCTGAAAAAGACTGGTCTTAATCACATCGTGAAAATTATTCGCACACAGTAAGTTTTTGCATATCAATTTGAATCCCTCTCAAAATTTTCTGTTTTTTTCAAAGGATATTTTAATTCATTTAGAAAAAGAGAAGGGTTGATTAGAGCGCGTCAAATAGGTGCGCGACATGTAACCTCTGATGTGATTGTGTTTTTGGATGCACATTCAGAAACAAATTATAACTGGTTGCCACCACTTATCGAACCAATTGCACTTGATTATAAGTAATTTTATAACTGATTCGATTGTAAATCTGCAAAATTTAACACTTAGTTTTGTAAATTTTTGTAATTGAAGCTTTACGAAAGGTTGTTGTTCTTCACATTTTTGCTTTAAAAAAATTTTTCCTGACATTTGCAGATATATAATATGTTTTTTCAGGACAGTAGTTTGTCCTTTTATCGATGTTATTGATTGCAATACTTATGAGTACCGTGCACAGGATGAAGGTGGTAGAGGTTTGAGATTTTCCTTTTTTTTACTTGTTAAAAAAAATTAAAAAACTGTTGAAACGACAATCTTTCAGGCTCTTTTGACTGGGAATTCAATTATAAGCGCTTGCCTTTAACAGAAGACAGTAAGAAAAATCCAACACGTCCCTTTCATAGTCCAGTTATGGCTGGTGGATATTTTGCAATCAGTAGGAAATGGTTTTGGGAGTTGGGAGGTTATGATGAGGGCCTTGACATATGGGGCGGTGAACAGTATGAACTGTCATTTAAGGTAGGTTGCAACTTTTTTGAAACAAAAGCAACTTTTTTTTAATTTCCAGTTGTGGCTGTAAAATTCAAAGTTTGCTGTTCATGTCACTGTGAGTTAAAGCGCTGGATATTATACTGTTTTTCAGAAATAGTAATATCATCATTTCTAATGCTCGAAAAAATAGTTATTTGAAATCTTGTCAATTTTCTTTGTGTGGTTGATATGCTGGAACATGTGTTAAGGGTGGTAAAATTATCAGTAAAAAATAAAATAATAAAAATATGTTGGTTCATTTTCTCAAAATTTGTGCTTCACTTGTTCAATGGGATGTTGTTAGGTGTGGCAGTGTCATGGTACAATGATTGATGTTCCTTGTTCACGAGTTGGACACATTTATCGTTGTAAATATGTCCCTTTTCCAAATCCAGATGTCGGGGATTTTGTTTCCAGAAATTATAGGAGGTATATTTTCATTCTTTATACCAAGAAGATAACGGTAATAAGACAGTGAATGTAATTTTGAATTTATTCATCAGCTGAGGGAGAATTTTTAGAGTTGCTGAAGTATGGATGGATGAATATGCAAAATTTCTGTACAAGCGCAGACCACCGTTACTCACTATTGATTTTGGTATGATGCTGAATATATGTTAACCTGAAATTAAAATTTTTCAGTATTTCAGTAGCTGAAATAAAATTTCAGTTTGTTGCCGTAAAAAATATTTCTAGGTGATCTCAGTAAGCAGAAAGCAGTTAGAGAAAGGCTTAAATGTAAATCATTTGACTGGTTCATGAAAGAGATTGCTTTCGATCAGGACAAGTATTATCCCGCAGTGGAGCCCGAAGATAGTGCTAAAGGTCAAGGGACATTAATATATTTCTTACTATTATCGTTTGAGCAAATCGCTTATTTGATCTTAAGGTTCTTATCACTTAACATCAGTAATGATACAGGTGAGCTGCGCAATATTGCAGCGAATAAGTGTGTCGATACGCAATTCAAAGAATCCGAAAAAAAGTTTGGTTTACGGAAATGTATCAGTGATGACCCAACCAATACTGGAGAACAGGTAAGTGATATTTCTTTGACTATGAAACTTTTTTCATTTCTTCTAATCACTTCAAAGTATTGGGATTTGCTAAATTTTCAAGAACTTTCGACTTACGTTTTGGCGCGAGGTACGACTTGATACGCGATCAATGTGTTTCGATGTTTCAGTTTCTATGAACCAAGCGCCTATTGTTTTATTTTCTTGGTAATTTTTAAAGTGAATTTCCCATGAGTTTTCAGCCTCGAGAATTTTATTTGGACTCTTCTTGAGAAGCGATAGTTAAAGTGTAGAGCATTTTTACTCAACGTTTTAATTCCTTGTTTTTTGAGAACGGATGATTAAGGTTGAAATGAAACAAGGTAATAGGAACAAATGCAAGACTTTTTGAGTAAATCTAAAATTCCTACGTCTCAGCCATGGAATGCAAGGTAATCAACATTTCAAATATCTGTCTGACAAGCAGCAGATGTATCATCCGATTAGTGGTTTATGCATGGATTGCGATGTCAATCGAGGAGAAATTTTCATGAATCCTTGTGATACGGAACGACAGAGTCAAAAGTGGGCATGGACGAAGGTTAATCTGAAACTGAATCATGAGCGTAATGAAAAACAGAGATAGACTTTACGGAGCACCCATAATAGAAAAGTTTTGATTCTGATTTCTTTCGTTCTTGAGTCTTTTCTCTGAAGTATATTCCTGTCTTTATGAAAAACATTCGTCATTTTCTTCAGTGATTTTTAAATTCATATAATGGCTAAAAAACAGATTTGATTGGATTTATGCGCATTACATTTTTATCGCATCGGTCTGTTATTGGCTTCTATATTCGTCACTTAATATACGGAAAAAAGTTTCCAGTGTTCCGGATATAAAATCCCATCCCTCGTTAAAAATTTTTTTGACACCGTTAGCGGAAATGATAGAAATTCACTTGAGAATTTTTGTAATTTTGTTTAACGCATTGGTCTTCAAGATTCAAGCTCTTTCATAATTTCTGGTTGTTTCTGCTTAGTTATGTAGGTCATGTCATATATGGTGGCATGTTTGGAATGTTTTTTAGTGCTCTCAATTATTCGAAGACTTTTTAACCTTCATGTAATTGGATTATCGGCCTGCGGGTTAATGTAGGAACGCTAGAATTTTTATTGCTCCGGTGAATTATGGAGTTATCATTCTGTCCATATTTATAAAATAGTTTTTCTTCAAAAAATTTTAAGGATTCTGGAGGTGTGAGAGAGTTTTGAACAAAACTGTCTCACACCTAACAGGTGTTTTTATTTATTTTTAATTAAAATATTTGTAAAAAAAGCAAATTGTTTAATAGTCTATATTAACAGTCTTCAAGCTGTGTTTTATTGTTTATGAATAGTCTCTATTTTTTATATAATGTCGTAATCTTTATTTTTAATATTTACATGTAAATTTCTATATATAATTGCCTTTGCTATTTTTGGCTTCCGCTGTTGTCCTGTTCTGACATCTTAATTGAACGCAACAAATGCGATATAGCAGTTTGTCCCGCCTCTTAGCTAATTGTGGGAAAACGTTAACAATAGAGATTATTCAGAAATAGGAGAGATGAGTATCAGGTTGCAATTTATTTACTGTAAGACTTATATGCAATTTTTTTACTTTTCGCTTATCTTGAAATTTTCCACAAAGAAGCCTACTTTCGGCGTGCTATGAGTTTCATCAGGCTGTTTTCAACAGTCCAGAAATTGGAAATGTTTCCACTAGTGTCCCAGAGATTATCGAGTGAACATTGAAGCAATAACAATCGCTTTATTATGCAATTCACCTTCTGAAATCAACAGAATTACTAACTGGAGATTTTGAAATTATATCAACTACTGGAAAAACTTTTTCTCGAAACATAATTCTATTCCAAAGAATGGATTATCTGATATGTGAGTAGTACCTGAAATTTAAACCATATTGATTCGCTTGTTTGTCAATCACTATGATGCATCCATCAGTATAATACTTACTATATGATCATCAATTTAGCGAGTATGAAGCATTGGTGATTCAATATCTTTTAGTTTACCACTGTAGGATAAAAAGTTTTAATAAAGGTAGTTCTTTATTTTAATTTAATAACAAAGGGATATTTCTAGACAGGAAAGGAGCATTTTAACACCTTTTATCGACTGAACATTAGATAAAATGAATGAGAAGGTTAGTAGGATGGGTTGAAATCAATTACTGATGCAGGTATTTATTTCGTTGATTTAATTTAGAAGGTAATTATTAAATTATAATAACTTGAAAATTTTCTTTGGAGCCAACAAAAGAGTATAATGTTAGGTTGGACGATATTTATTTGACAGTGAGCGATATCGCCCTTCTAAAATTTGGCAAGCAGCAACTCCTCGGTGGTGCAGTCTGTTTTAGAACACTATGGAAAAACGAAACGACAATTGCTTCACACACAAATAATGAACATTTTGCTCGTGTATATGTAAGCTTGGAATAATTGTAAAGCGGAATAGATAATGGTTTAAGGATTGATATTGAAGAAGACAAGATAATTCCTAGAACGTGGCTGCTCCTCACTTAAGCTTCTGTGTTTTTTATGCTTCTTTCTCATTTTTCCGTGATCTGATACTTCATACATATATACATACATATACTACACAAGTACATTTATATCCAATTTACACATCAAATACAAATTGACAAGGATAACTATAATCATAGTGATGTGTAAAATAAGTAGAAAAAAAAGCCTAAGATTTGGCACCATATAAGAAGACTTTAAAATTCGGAGATAAGCAATTGTTAACAAGATTAATCGACAATCTCCTTTTGTTTACGATTTATTGTTGTTGCTTTTCCTGTCATCTAATTGTTCCCATTTCAATTAACGCACCAAAATTACGATACCGACATCGTGTAAGCGATGCGTGCTCAGTAGGTGATGTGCGTATTGCAAGAAGAAAATACAAGTATGGAATTTCAAATAAACTTTATATCTTTTCTTTATCTTTTCGATCTTTTCAAATTTAAATTTTATGTTATTTCCCTTTCAGATGCCCTTCTGGTGTCAAACACAGGTAACTCTATGTCCTTCCGAATCCTTCATTACCTTTTGATTAACCTTTTCCTTCTTTCTTTGTATGTTATATCTGAATTAGCTTGTTGATAGCATTTGTATGTTCATAATCAAGCAAAAATAGGGGTAGAACTGTATCACATTGTGAATTTTTTTGACAATGGAAAACCTGTTAAGATATCCAAAAGACCAGGAAACTTCTTGACAGCAAGGGATGTAGTAGGAGAAGTTGGTAGGGATTTTAATCATTTTATAATGCTAACACACAAGAACGGCATGGTTCTTGAACCAACATCATTTTTTAAAGTGATCTGCTGGGTCACTTAATGTGATTATATTGCATTTTGAACTTTTATGCATTATTCAATCAATTAGCGTGGAATTGTACATTTTCGGATAAAACTTTCATTTCCTTTCGGTTGTTTGCACTGAAGGCAATTTAATTCCTTTATCTTCATTAAATTATATCAGTGGCAGATCCAAAGAAAATCGAATTCAAATTTTCATAAAATGAACGAACTAATGCGTGTAAATTGGAAAATTTCCAAAATGTGAGGAATGATGATTAAAATGATAGCAAGAGAATTTGGTTCATTTCCAGTATGAGGTTTTTGGGATTTTCGGACTCCTGGACTAGATGACTTTCATGAACTATTGGTATTCTTACATAGATTTAGGTGTTGTTAACTATTAATGAAATTTATTGTAGGTATGATGTAACTACGATATGATATTTTAGATACTACATGGTTATGGTTAATGCAAAACAAATTCAATTAAATATATTTTGAAAAAAGGGAGCACGAGATAATTAGTATAGTAAGTTGTATGATGCAATTTACTCAGAACTACTTGCTTCATTTAATTGCGGTAGTAATTCGTTTGTTAATTTATTCACTTAAAGTATTTCAGAATAATGTACACGTACGTATGCAACCAACATGCCTGCTCTAACATGATCTTTCATTACCGTAACATTTTTTTAATAATAAGTTCGGAGTTGTCTCATAACATTAAAAGTTGATTTTGTAATAACATAATGACAAAAAGAGATTAAAATAAAAAAGTTTTTGGAGAAAATGTGATTTTACGCACAAAGAGAGAAATTGAAACTTGACGAGAATGTAAACGCCTTATTGGCAATTAAAAACATCTAGAAGGTGGTTACAATAAGTCTCTTCAATTGGTAAGGTAGAATCATTACCTATCCTAAGTGCAGGGGGGCACTTATCACTGCTAATAATGTGCTGTAACTAGTTCGTATAGAATATCTCTAATTATCAAGCCGACAATTGCAGAAGGTCGGCAGATCCATGCTTGCTGTTTATGTCGAGATGCATGAGAATGCAGTCTGTACATATTAGGTGTTTCTTAGTCATGAAATGAATATTTGTTTTTAGATCGTACTAATTTCAATTATATCTAATAATTCTATTTATATTAAAATATAAATCTGCATAAACTCCTGAAAGGCAAATAACTAACAATCTCTTTTATATTTATATGCATAATATCGGCAAACGTACGTAAATGAATTAAGTTCCACACTAACTCCAATAAATCGTTTCGGTCCTATAAACACATAAATCCTTGAATAGATGTAAATAAGTTGCTTTCGGTAAGTTTTACTTTTTCATTTTTTGGAGCTCATAGCACTTCAGGAAAGAATCGGGATTAGCATTTCTTTGTATGTTTGAATAGCACCTTTTGTTTTTTTCCTCATCCGATTACCTGAGCTATTGATGTATACTTTCTAGACTTGTCGGCATCTCTCCAGAAAATTTGCTTTTTGTCGTATTACTCCATATTGTAAACATATTCCGTGAGATATTGTGTGGAGTTAATCGATTTTCTGCTTATAAAGATTCGTTCCTGAAATTCTCCTATGTGTCTCCATATTTCTAACAAATCCATAGATCGTTTATTTTGTTTTATTAGTATCTATCTGCCAACAGCAAATGATGTACAGGAATCCAATGTTGCTCCTCTTCATTCTTATTTCATTTCTCCTCTAAAATCCTCCTCAGATTGTTTATAAAAAAAAACATAAATATATTACGAGGTCTATATTCTTGTGTCATATAGGCCAAAATATTTAATATGGTTTTGGTAATTGGCATGTGATCGATGTTTGGCAGAAGAAAGATTAATTATGCGAAAAAGGTGTGTCAACAATGTTACCTGCTGTGAATCTATTCCATTGTAAACATTTTCGCGGAAAGACACGGAGTTTTGCTTCAATTATTATTTTCTATTATTCCGTCGAAGCCATATACAACAAGCAGCTATGGCTCGAAGTGATTAACTTGCCAAATGACAATATCGCTTATTAGAATCTCATTGTCTTTACTATATTTTTTGATTTACACAAGTAATATCTGAGTAGTTCCGAAACATTTGCAAATAAAACATAATGGTATTTAATGAGAAAATTTCACCTCAGTTTTGTAATCAATAATTACAGACAGATTTAGATAGTTAACATTCAACTTGCATCACATCCACGTTGCATTGACTGCGCGATCTCGCCAATGATCCCTTTCAGACTATCAGAAAACGGCTTTTTCCTACACTGGTTCTTGCATATTCTGACTAAAACAGCTTCATGTGGCGCAAAAAATGAAGATCACGAATGATACAGCGAATTATGTCTCCTTCAAATACCTTTATCGGAAATTCAGCATAACTAAAAATCTCTTCGAAAGACATGTGCTGTGGTCATTTACACGGTTTGTATAATCACTCTACTCTTATCTACCAAACAAGGTTAATTTTATGGCTTATGCCGCCGTATTTACCGAAGGAACAGTGTTCATACGTTATTTTGAATGATCGATTTTGTTGCTGTGTTAAAATGTAAAGAATATTTGCTGTGCGTTTTAGAACAAAAACTAAACATTATGCATTTTAAGCGAAAAAAAGGAAAACAAATACATGTATAATGCGAAAACATCGAACTAATACTAAACTAAGTCGTATGCAACAAATATTTCCTGTAAAACACCGGAAGTGAGCACCTTGGTGCCCAAGGAAGCGGCTAAGTCTCGAAGAACAGCTGAACAAATTTTTGGAAATTCTGAACGCACCAAAGAAGACATTGTCATTACGATTTTATGAGGTCCACATCGAATATCAATAGCTAATAAGCAAAATGACTGAACGGAGAAATGTACAGGAACGAGTAAGAGCCAATATCATGGAATATGTGCGGTATATTACTATGCAGTGGTGTCACCACCAAAGAAATATAAGCGCGTGAGTGATAAGACATTTCTAACGCTCTTGGCCACAGTATATATGATAAATAAACAGTATATTTCACAACTTGATAATATTAGTGAATAGTTTACTCCATTATACCGGTAAAGGTCACATCAAAATTCTTCAATTTAAGGATAAAGCTAACAATTCTCTTTCTTTCGCATCACACGATGATGCCCTTAACCCGTTTCTGTTCCTTTTTTTTAAATACAGTTCCATAATTTTAATTAATATTCCTAGTTGATAACCAAAAGAATATAGCAGGGAACCAAAAGAATATAGCAAGAAGCGTTCGAGGTGACAACAAAATCTTGCCTCACTGTAAATACAGAAGTCACTGCTTTGATAGAATCTTTTGAGACCGCATTTCCTTAGGTAATAAAATATCAGCGACCAGTGCAGACATCGATGCGTTACCAATTGATTGCTTGAAATAAAGCTCGGAGAGAATTGTCTCGAATTGTGGCATCGTTTCTAAGAGTACCATGCAAGAAATGTATCGCAACGGCTGACATGGATAAGTGATTTGCTGGTGTTGCGCGAAATTAAATGCTATCAATTGTTCCATTTGTGGGTTGCGTCCTGAAATTTATGAATTCGGTATAAGCAATGAATGAATGTGCTAATTCCATAACGATAGACTGATATGAATTTAGAATCCAATTAAAAGTGTAACGTTGAAATTTCTTGAACGGTCATCCATACTCAAGGACCAGTGATTTGCTTTATCAATTGTCTCTTTCTTACTTTTGTTAAAATCATTCATGAAATGAATACCTTTGATAAGACTTAGAAGACGTAATTGATTATATTCCGTCGAATCTAGTCTTAACTGTTCCAGCTGACTTACTGCTGACAAAAGTTTCATCTTTATTTGAATATTGATTGTCCGCTCACTTGCCAGAACACTACTTTGAAGGAAACGGTTTTCCACAGCAGAGAGCAAAAAAAGTACGCCCCATGAAGATGTGAATGCCGCTACCTGAAATCAATACATTTCGTTACGGTAGGTTAAATTAAATTGATATAAATGACTTGCAGAATAATTTGTTACAAATTAATCTTATGAGAACCACTAAGTTATTACTAAATTATAGAATTTTTGGCATCAAAGACCTATTTTTGGGAATGGTAAGATTTAGTATTCATATAACTATCAAACGATTTTGAATTTCCATACTGATTGAACTGTTTATGGCAGAAGTGACACAGTGGCTTAGACTTAGTTTTTCTGATACCATCAAGGATTGATACGTTCTGCCATGGATGCTATGCGTTTCATCCCTTTTTACTGCTTGTGCCATGGTTGTAGTGCTATGAAAATCGACGATTGGACCAGTGTAAAATTTGGAAAGATAAATGAACTGTAGTATTGACCTCTTCAGAAAGCTTATGAAAAGCTTTCATGAAAAACTGCTATGTATCGGTTAATGAGAAGAGACGAGGAACTGTGTGAATGAGTAAGATGAGGGACAAAAAAAACAACTTCAATCTCATATTCACAATTACACAGATTAAAAACAAGGAAAAAGTTGGTACTTGCTCTTGAGGAGATAAGCAAGCGAAAGCGATCAACGATTTCGACCAATGTAAAATTTGAAAAAATAAACGAGCAGCAGCATCTTTCGTTGTTGATGATATTTCATTAATTGTACATGATACAGAGGAATCTGATTCTGATCCAAATTCGGGCTGCAGAAAAGCTAACCTTTTTTTAGTAATTTTTGCTTCATTTCAACCTCATTTTAGCTCATGTTCCGATGTGTTTGTATGTAGGACAATGTTTCACTTAAATATAGATATTTTTTATTTATTCATTTAGTTTGAAAAATTATAAAGGGATGAATTTTTAGCAGGACCTTCAAACAAATAGTAAAATAGGTGAGTGAGAAATTATAAAAGTTGTAACTTACGGATCGTTCTCCAGTAGAAGATGGTGACGAATAAAAAGCGACATGCTTCCGCATAGTTGAATTTCTTGGGCCTCTTTCATGCTGTACTGCTTCTTTATTCATGCCTATTTCCAAACATTTCGTTAGACGACATGCTCGACATTGATTACGATGTGTTTTATCCACCAAACATTTACCTTCTTCGCCACCACCTCGATTTTTACACACATATTGACGGTGGCGTCGGATGGAGCGCTGCAATTCAGTGTTTTAAAATTTTTTGCTAATTATTAACTATTTTGAAATTAATTGCGAGATTAGCAAAGAATTCAAAAACTGAAGTAAGCAAAGCAGTGTAGTAAAAACCTTGAAAAATCCAGCACAACCATCACAGCTAAAGATTCCGTAATGCTTTCCTGATGAGTGATCTTGACATACCCGACAAGGCACGTCTAACAGTATACGACCTAGAAAATAGTTTTTATTAAAATAATTGTAAATGTTATATAGTTAGCATAGATAGACAGCTGTGGAATAATATGCTTCTGCCTTTTTATGTCTGCTTATTGTGGTCAGAATAAGAATTATCTGTCCAATAAAATTTGCTTTGCAGAGTGGTTTAATGAATTAAATTGAAAAATTCTTCTTTAAATTGTCTCTGAAAACTTGTCCGTTGACAGTAAGTAATAAACAAAAATATAATTTTAAAGTTTTATAATTTTGGATGTATTTATGTTTGGCACAGTTGTTGGAAAGTTTTAGTAGATTTTTAGAAGGTTTATGGAAGTGTGCGTATATATGTATAATATATGTGATACGGTAGGATGTACAAAGTAGAGAATTATTTTCTGAATAAAATACTGGAAGGCAAGAATGTGAAAAAGCACCGAAGGCAGTGTTTTCGTCTTCTGTTAGAATAAAATATCTGTGTCGGTGTTAGCGAAAAGACATGTCCAAACAAAGCATTCATCCGTTTCACTGATCACTTCACAATAATCAACAATCTCCACAATGCTCTCTGCTTGTAAGTTATAGTTTGGCATAACTTCTATAGTCGCTTTTTAGCTAAAACCAAAGTAACTCCTCCACTAAAAACAATAAACCAACCGTCCATACTCAAAACAAACACAAATAAAACAACAAAAAGAAACAACACGAATGACAAACACCGATCATCCACACAAAATTGTCAAAGATCAAACTAAAAAAATCTCAAAAAAATCATTAAACTCAAAACAAAAGGCCTAACTACTACCGTAGGGCAAAAAAAACTGAAAGCCTAAAAAATGAAATATTCAGACATAAGATATTCCATATATAATCACAAAAACCTCAACTAATTCATCCAAAGCTAAAAATATTAATGCTCATCCATTAGATTTCATGGATTAAAACAATACAGAGAAAGCTGGACCGATTAACTACGCAGTTCTTTTTTTCTGCAGAATCAATGAGCCAACAAGAATTTTGGTTACTTTATAACTAAATTTTTAACAAATGAGATTCAACTAAAAATTATTCTCAAATCAATTTTTCTGAACGATACTTAAGAAATGAAGGATTTTCTCAAATTTTCAAAAATTTGTTATGAGCCCAAATAAGTGAACTCATTTTGAGAACGTTATCAATTACCATTTCAAATTTATTCCTCTTATCATCAATACTTAATGTTTGATTTTTCATTGATATTCACTTTCGTATCATAAATATCCCTTTCTCTTCATCGCGTAAATAGTTCTCCCTGAGTGGCTATATTTGCATTGGATTTTCAACCAATTCTTTTCACACTTTCCAACACAATATTCTCTTCCCTTTCCGGTTAGATTTGCCTTGTTTGAAATTTTTGTTAATGCAGCTTTTCGCTTTAAGTAAGTAAGCTACACGGAGGAGGTAATGTAAAACGGGGTGGAAAGGAAATATTCTAGGAATGGATAGCTATCCTACAGAAAACAGGAGCCTGGAACAAAATACTGACTTCCTTTTCAGTTGTGGAAAAAATCATTAATCATTATGATAACTGCATTTCATGAACTAATTAGTCCGGAAGTTTTGCATTAACCCTTTCTTGATTTTGCCAATTCGTCATCCATTCAGATATCTCATTCAGATCTAATAGTTCTAACCCAGGTAGGGATTGCAAAAATATGAATAATTAAAATTATTTAAATTTGTAACTCACAAGTCGTTATTTGGTAATCTATCATAACCTTTCTTGGACACATCGTTCATTCTTATGTCTGTGCTTGAACAGTAGTTTTGAAAGTGATACATAATAATAAACTCTAGAAGTTACTAACACTAATCAGATTTGAGAATAAGCAAGATATTTTGAGAATGAAGGAAGATAATAACAGGGGAAAACAGTGGCGTAAACATAGAAGGCCTTTATTGCATTAACAAAAAAGTCTAATCTTAAAACTGTGAACAGACTATATTTGGCTTGTGCAAATGCACATATACTTTTCAAAATTGCTGCCAGTAATTGAGTATATTTCGCTGAAAACTGAGGTGTAAATTGGAACAAATGAACTACGTAAAAATATAATCGGACCAGTATATGTTAAATTTAACCCTCGTAAAATTATTGGACAGCAAAACAAAGCTTTTTATGCATCTTTTACATATGCAAAAAAGTCAAGCTTCCATAGTATGACAAAGTACAAGCAACATAAATACTGGCTCAACCTATTTTCATATTCATTTAAAATTGCTAACTCTATCTCAAAATGTTTCAATTAAGATTTGATGACGCAAATGTTGCGTACTAAAACCGCAATATCGCTTACGTTTTTACGGTTTTAGTAAATTAGTTGCAAAATTTATGAACTTTTCAAATAAACTCTCTTATTTAGGATTGAAACATATTTTTCCAAGGATATAAATAGTCGATTCATTATTTTAGAGAATGCGACTTTTTCTATCAGTTTTGAAATATCATTTTGAAGTAAAATAAAATTTTAATGACATTTCAATGTATTAACGAATGCAGTATCATACTTTCGGAGTGCCGTAGTGAGTTTATCAATATGTAGAGGTAACATTCAAAGTTACTGTAGCCGAAGTGCTCAGAAAGTTGTTGAAAACGGAAGTACTTTAATTCACAACAACCATGTGCTGAAATTGCCACATTCATTACCACTTATGTACTATCCCGCAAAGAGAGGAGTTGTATCGTCACGGTATAACATAAAATGTTCTTCTATCTTCAAAACAAATAATCTGTACTTCCGTATTTCTAACATCCCATTTTTTAGCAGTTCTGAAGTTAGTTTAGAATTAAACCTTATAATTCACAAAAATCGTATTCAGAATCAAAAATTGTTGAATTGTGAGGGAAAACTTAAGCATATACGGTATAACCGAAATCGTCTTTATATTTTAGTTTTGCCATGTAAACTACAATGCCAGTCACCTGAACAGACGTTTGGGGTTTTTTTTTAAAAAATATCATTTCATAAGAATATCAAATCTTTATAGAAAGAAGCGGAAAGAGATCTACAGAATACACCAGTGGAAAAAGCGCTAATATAATTGATAAATTAAGATGTGTCCTACGGTTCAAAAAGTCGATGCCATAGTTCAAAAGTTGTAAGTTAAAATTTGCTTAACTTTTGCTGAGAACCACAGACCCCAAAATTTGCAAAACTCAGGATTAACTGATCTAGAGTGTTTCCGTTATAAAAACTATAACTTCACTTGAACTGAAATTCTTGTCGGACGTTTTGAGAAAAAATATTTGACCTAAAATAATTCCGTTTCGACAAAATTGGAAGCTCTCAGTGAATGCATCAAATGGTGCCACACTTTTATTTAGCGATTTCTTGCTTAATTTAGCCTAAACTAAAAAGAAATTAGGATAAATTATTACGATATAGAGGAATTTGTAGGTGTGAAACTGGAAGTTGACAGGTCGTTTCAAACACTTAGTAGCAAATTGTTAAAAAGCTAAAGTTTTTGCTTCTTAAATGTTCAAATTTACATTCTTCAGTTGTTAACAAATACCAACTTTCGTGAAGTTATTTCTCTCTAAAAAGAGTAACAAAGCAGTTTTTTGATGGAGGGAGAGAGAAAGAGAGAGAGAAAGAGGGAGTGTGTGTGTGTGTGTGTGTGTGTTTATTAATATAATTTGTTGCCCACGATGAAGCTGAAAATTGGACCAAATTGTTTCTGCAAGTAGGAAATTACTGAAGAACTCGGTCAGTACACGTCGAATTAGTTCATTAGCTAGAAACATACTTGATGGATTCGTGGATGATCCGGAAGTTTGCATATATGAAAGTGGCAAATATCGTTTACACCAAATAGGGATCGTCGAGGAATTGACTTGGTGCCGAAAAGGAAAAAGTAAATGGGTGCGATTAATGTTCGGAAGAAAGTTAACAAACAATTACTAGCCACAATCATTATGGGTGTGTCTATTCCAGAACACTCCCTCTTTTTTCTTTCTCCCTCACTCTTTTTCCTTCATTTTCTTTTCCCGTCCTCTAGATGATTGGCGTAATAGCAATTCTGCGGAATACGGTGGGCGTGTATGCAGTATTCAACCATTCAAATCGAATTCTTACTTGCATCGCCAATGGATGACTGACCGATCTTGCAGAAGTGGTTTGTCATTTTAACAAAAAGCCGACAATCCAGAAATGAAGTACTAATGTTAGAGGCAGTAGTCCGGGAAAGTGTGCAGAAATAATACCGTCGTGAAGAGTTTGTGAGGATGCACTCAGTCTGATGCATGAGTTACCCTCAGAAATCTATTTTGGCTGATATTGGCAATCGTCTTCTCATTGTTGCATATTTGGATATTCCTTTTTCTCACTTGGCGTAGTGGACATCGCTTCTCGTCTTGCTAACTCGTAGATAAGAATGATATAGCAAGCGCTAAATTATTCAAACATAGTGGCTGTTAAAATGAATTGTCTCTCAACAAAAAAAATTGTAAATGATAATTGACTTTGACTTTGTTTTACAACTTAAAAATTTTTGAAAACTTGACAATTTGAAGTGATAATGATCTGTTTGCAAGAAATGGAGAAGAGAAAAGGAAGGACGAGATTGGAAAAGGAATTGACGAAGTTGAGTTGTGGGAAAAGGTAAGCGGATGTCCAATATATCTCCCTGTCTCCCCTCCCCCTTTCTCCCCACCACCATATAATAACGGGAAACAGTGTGGCGGAGATGATTAGCGATTTGCCGCATTTCATTGTTCAAAATTGCTTTCATGCCCAATTGAACAGCTCAAAATTGATGGATCGATCCATTGGAGCAGTGTTATATGCACTACTGCCGCGCTACTGTCAATCAGCCAAATTGCCAATATAATTTCCAGGTTTTTAAATTTTAAAAATGCTAGATATTTTGTGTTCTCCTATTTGCATTCTGGCTGGCTGAAGACTTCTTGCCAACTCTTACCCTTACTATTAAGCATGGTATTCCGATATTTTGTCAAATTTGTAGGGATAAAAAAGATATAGCAAGCACTAAATTATTGAAACATAGTAGCTGTTAAAATGGATTTCAAGCATTTTCGAATTTTCGAAGGTTTTAAGGTTTTTCGAACATATATGGACCTTGAAGTACTAATTTTCGCACAATACTTTTGAAATAATACAGCACCTAATTTGGCCTGTAATTTTCTCAAGAAAAAGGTTTTGGAAAATCTGGCTTAGGCCTCGAAAGTTACTTTAGAGACTAGAGGCATATGGCATTCTATGCCAAGTACTTCTAATAGAGGGACACATGATAGAGCGGCGAAGAGGCAATCCAACTAAACACTTCAGAAGGCCCTTAAACATTCAGCTTCTCCTCTTTTGGCTGTTGGCCTGAAACTACTTACTACTGTTGAAGAGTCGATCTTATGTCATCATTGTAAATGTTAAAAATGCTTTTCACTTCCGACTGCATTGAATCACATCGTTAAAGTTTTTCTATTTTAAATCGCCCCACTAAGATTGTTTTGGAAAACTAATAAATTACAAAATTATTTTCAAATTTGTCAATAATTTGTGTAGATGAAGATATTACTAAGAAAAGTCAGCATATCTACAAAGATCACTTATTACATTATTCAGAGATATCGGTGGATTAGGCCTTAGCCCTGTAGTCCGAAAGCTTTGATCAATGAAAGACTTTAGTGAAGCATCGTATGACAATTCAATTGTAGTATTCAATTGTTAATGGACGTGAACATTCAAATGCGTAACGAGTGTCGGAAAATGCCGACAAACAATAAAAGCGGCAGATGCTTATGTATAATTTGACTGTGGAAAAAAAGCGATTTTTAGCTAATCTGCCATGTGATACCCAAATGATACACCTGAACAATGATGTTCACATTATTACTGTTTCAGAACAAGTTGAATGCAGACGAGACATAATAAAATGCATTCATTTATTTATTACATTGTTTGACATCTGCGAGTTCCAAACTTTATACCGACAGTTTCCATTTGCTTGCTAAAGTGTTCCACTCATTTACAGAAAGTTGACTTCTTGCAAACTTTGAACATTGAGCATTCTGAAATGAACCTTCGCCCCAAGATGTCATTCTTCGTTGGTTGATAACGAGAATATGTATTAAAATTAATTTTTAAAACTTTTAATTTGCTCATATAAATTATACATTCGTTTTCAGAAAAACTTTACATCCTTAGTTAGTTACCGCAACGAAGCCTCAAATGGAATCCATCATATGTAAACAACAGACATGGCCAGAATTATCTGACGAGTCGTAGACAAATTCCTTTGTAGATTTTAAGCAATTGTAAATTTGAAAGTACAAAATTTTTTTTAACATCACGCAGCATTAAAACATTAAACTGTGAGGTTAGCAAATTTCTGTTCTACTATAATTTATTATAATAACTTATATATTACAAATCATAAATCCTAGTTTTTTGCAATGAATTTTGGGGAAATAGTGACGTAATAATAGGTTTGGGTTAAAGGTCAAAACTTTAATGACCTGGAATTTTAGTTTTCACGAACCTCAAATATAACTTATGAACACACAGTAATTTACTGGTGAATATGATAACTCTTGTTTTGGAGAGGGAAAGTACGACACTACATAATGGTAGGATTATCTTCATGACGCAATTCGCGGTGGCATCTCATGTGAAACACATGTTCAATATTAGCCATTCTTTTTGGTTCTTTTTATATTTGATATTTGCCTGATTCATTCAACAACTTTCAGATTTCTTCTTTGGTAACCGAGTTTGCCGAATGAGTGTTTTCCGATTCAGACTATATTACTGCATATATCTGAACTTTCTAGAGTGCACAATTTCAATCTAAAGTAAGACTGATAGGACTCTTCTTATCGCCAATATTGCAAAAGATGAAATTAGCTTCAAAATTTTTAACTATAAATGAACAATGGAAAAAACACATAGGAAAAGAATAGTGCCGGAATTTTTCGTATTTGCACAATAAAGCAAGCTCATTAGGTCATTGATATTCCTCTGCTGAGGTTTCAGCAGCACACCCTGAAACTTGGATGCAGCTGCAAAAATGATTAGTATAACAATAAATGACATAAGAAATCTGGATCATATCATACGGTCAAGGGTTGTTCGCCAGCGCATTTTTGGTAACGTTTTTAGATTTCAGGAAAAAGGAGAGGAAAAGTGAGAAAAGTTCATACGCATATTGCTGGTCATTTGTATATTGAGTGGTATCGTTTGTGCAATCAACTATTCCTACATTTGGTTAGTGATAGAAAATGGAATATTTGTAGAGATAATGTTATAGATACGGTATTGACTATTTCCCATTCGGTCATACTAATGCTGTAACCTCTCGACCTTCAGCTTCAATTCTTCAGATATTTCTATAAAAGACATTGTGTACACCGGATATCAAAACCACTTCAATCGATATACAAATGGCCTGACATTTTTGCATTTGTCAACAAATTGCCACTTCTTGACCAGTCAGTCTTCTGTCACATCATTACTACTTCAATTTGAAACAATGTGTACTTCCTTCGCTTCCTCAACTGAAAAAAATGGACTTCTGAGTGATGATGAAGAAATTGGCTACGGTTTTACGAATGTTACTTCATATGAACGAAATGACTTGTTTTCGTCTTTTATATTTTTACAAATTAAATTATTCATTACAACCGTTGCAATGTCGTATTTACTGGCAATTTATGAAACAATGTTTTATCTCATTTACGTGCTATTTCACTCAATAATATATTCACATTCCCTTACTCAAAATATCTTAACCATGTACATACGTTTTATCTCGAAGCTGAGGTTCAAACAGTACGCACGTAAAATCAATTGGCAATGATCCATTAGAGTGACTGTTCGATGATCCCTATCATTCAATATTGTCCACTTCACTAGCTTACTACTCATATTAATTTGTATATAGACACTTGAATATGTCACATGCCCGCTCAATTTTCATTAACACTCATAATCCGAATAAATGAGTTGTCAGCACATAACAGCTTATTTCAACACTATCACTGATGATATTATATTCTCTTCATTCAAAATGTTTCCAAAACGTTGAAAAACTGACAATATCCCACCATATCAACATCATTGACATCTTCCAGTTCGATTTAAACATTTTTTACAGAAAAATATTTTTTATTTCAGAAGAACTCCAGTGATTTCCAGGTTTTTCAGTTTTGTTATTTTCCTCAAAAATGAAGTAGGGCAAAAACAGACCCAACTTCCAATATCCAATATCAGAGGTGTAACATATCACCTAAATGTAGGTGTGATATATGCATTATTCATAACATATTATATTCTCGCAACAAAAAAGAAATACTGTAAGAGTCTACCACATCTTCCTATAAGTCAGAACTACGTCCAACTTAAAATCATCGTGCTTTGGCATTATGAAACTTTCTTAACTTGAAATTTCTCACAAGGATGTTGCGACTTTGTAATGTTTCAATGAGATTTGAAATGAGAATAAATTTGGTGAAGTAGAATAGACCTTTAAATTATTTTATTTTTATAATTACCAATTAATACATTGTTCAATTAATTGAAAAGCATCATATGCATATGTTTTCATAAAAAATATACTTTTCATAACCGTAGAGGATTTGATAATGAAAAACCATAAAATGTTTATAAACGACGAAGAACAATGGCACGCTTTCACGGTTCAAGACAGTAGAAAAGTTAAGAGACAAAGGAACAGCAGAATAATTTAAAATTAATGTCCAGGCGATCAAAGACTGGATGAAAGATAAACTATATGTCCATAAAAACACCGTAAACACACGGGTACTGTCTTGGAATTCCAAATGCACAATGTTAAAACATCACAAAATTAGTATGAAAAAAATACAGTTGAAGAGAAACCAAAAACGTGCACCATCGAAAAATAAAAGAAAATGAAGTGAAACTGTTAGCCGATGAGATCGAATAACATTAGCCAAAAGAGTGTCTATGGAAGCAAATCACCAGCTAAGCCTCTTTCATGATATTCTTCCAACCCCTGAAAAAAATGACCAGTTAAAAAATAAAGAATATTTATTAATCTCATGAAGCAAAAATTGTTACTGTAGTCCATTAAATACCGAAAAAATCGCGTAGAATGATAAATGATCTAAAAAATACCAAGAAACGATCAGTAATATAAGATTAAGAAAACGTTAATCTTATGTAACCGTAAGATATGCTATCAATGAAAAGCGGTTTTTAATCATCATGCTACCGCAAGCTCAATAGTTTAGTTTTACGGCAGCTAAAGAAAGATGAACTAAAACAAATAAGAGTAACCAATCACACCGCAACAGTCCAAACTACAAAACTGTCTAAATAAATCAAATAAAATACTTCCTTAAACATCCGGAAAATATAAATTATGGTTGACAATTGCAGAAATAACACTTGGTAGTGAATACAGTAATTTTCATAGTTGCAAAAACTTACCTCTCCAAAGTAAGAGTAGAGTGGATGAATAAAAATGGGACGATCAACGTGAATCGGAACATTAGCTTTTACAAGCCAACGCATACATTCAGCATAATAATCACGGCGACATGTGCTCATGCAGTCCTTCCCTATGCTTTCTGCATTCTTCAAAGGGCTAAACTCTTCCGAACGTTTAACTTCCCATACGTGGAAATTTCTGCAACCAATGAAAACAGAACAATGAATTACGAAAAGGAAAATTAGAGTAACAAAAGTGATGGCATTATATAACAAAAGAAAGTGAAGATTCTGTGATATAAGTGAAGAACATAATGCTTTATTTTAGAATCCGACGTAGTCTGTTTGAAACACAAAAACAGTAAATGAGTGGTTAATGGATGGAATGAATTAATAAGAAAGAAGATCAACTACGTAAGAAGACTGATCAAGACCACTTACTCAAAATTACTCACACTACTTCAACAGACGCATTGAGCTAGAAGTATGGCCTGATTTTGCGCAGTAGCAATTAAGTGTTTAAAATAACCAGGAATAATTTTAAGCCAGGATAATGGCCAAGACTACCACCTGGTCGTAGTACGCGTCCCCTCCAAATTCTGCAGATCAAATGAATCGAAATGCAAAAGTAATCGTTTACAGTGTTTATTTGATGTTACAAAGAAAAGTTGAAGGTATAACTAAAGTACAAATGAAGGACAATCCAGTCATTGCACTGAATGATCTCTTTATCTTGATAACATATGAGAAAACTTACTTCGCACATTTGAAAGCATCGAAAATGAAAAACTCGAGTTTGTAGCCATTTTCTGTTTCTGGTTTTACTAAAATTCCAGTCGTTCGATCAATAAATGGAATTTTTTTGAAGGCACGATGAAGAGGTAATTTATAATTGGCTGCTGAAAAACACTCATATAGCGGGAAAATTTATTTGATGGACGCAAATCTAATTTAAAAATCAAGTCTTTTTCGTCTTAAGTACGATAAACAGAAGTAAAGGGCATTCCGATTTATTCAGAAATTTAGATTAAAATTAGCCAAACGTAGCAAGCAAACCAAGTGAAAAGATAGATGAAGTTTGATTTTCTATTCTATTACTATTCACACTGTTCCACTTTTCCAAAACCCCCACATCTTCCACATTAGCTTCAAAACAATCCACATTTCCATGCCGTATATGGTAGTGTATATTTTTCCGTCAGTTAAAAGTACTTTTTCACAAACCTGCGTGAACAAAATCGCAGGTGAAAAAATGGCTTGCAATATTCCCTGCGCGAAATTTGAGACGTCCAGAATCATCTCGAGCCGAAGCTACTTCTGCTGGCAAATCCGAGTACTCAACAACATGAACACCATGTAGTGTTTGACATATCACACCAACTTGTTCAAAGGGATCTGTTTTTTCTACAACCTGGAATGATTTCCAAAATAATTCCACACAGATCCTAATTTCTAGAGCCCTAGAAATTTTCGAACACACTATAAAATACTTAATCTCCTTAAATTCCGCAGCGTTTCGAATCAAACCCAAGGAATTTATAACTATTCACTATGAGCAAGATCAGCTAATTACTCAGTGTTTACTTGAATTATCTGATAATAATTATTTCCAAAATACATTAATGTAATATTCATACTTTTGCGGCACAATCCACATTGTTCTTGATGCAGTAACCGATAAAATGGGGGTCTGCCACACGACACAAAACATTGTCAACACCAAAAACATGAAAATACTTGATCACATTATTTATTGAGGAAGTACAGTGTGCTTCCAAACATTCATAAAGGCCGCCATTTCCATCTGAAACAAATTTCAGTAAGATTCATTAAATTATAATAATGATGATGTTAAGTAATAAGCAGAATGCTTACTCGGAGAAACCTCGAAACTGCTCTTCGAAGACAAGAATAAGCCACCATTTTTGTCGTAGCATGGAATTGATCGCTGTGCGAGCACTATAAGTTGTCCTGGATCAATCATAGCTACTGGAAGCACATCGCGAAGATGTTTCAATGTTGCTTCTGCAGTCGCCGAACTCGTCAATACAACCCTAATTTATTTGATTTATGCCAATAATTTTCAAGTACACGTAACTTAAAGGATATGACATGAATCATAAATACATGATTTGGATTAGCTATGTTGGCAATCTTTGGTACTGAAGTCATCAAACTGCTGATGGTGCAAGTCTAATCACAGGCTGCCTCGTAATGATCAGAATGAAAAGTGACTTTATCTTTAGGAAAACCATACCACCAAATCTTGGGCTTTGAATTCGGGAATAACGCTCGAGCAAGGTCTTGCAAGCGTGAAATACGAGCCGCTTGAATGGCAAACAGTGAATCAGTTATGTCACACTCGGTAAATCCCAAGGAAAGGGTACCCTTCGGTACCGTTGATCCAAGTCGTGTTGCTTGACCTCCTGCCAGAACTACAGCAGCAACTTCTCCCTTCGCTATTGCTTCCAAACCTAAGCATTATTAATCAGTACGTATCCATCAGATGAGTAACGAACTTCGTAAATGCAAATAACTTCAAAATTACGTAATTAAAAAGATTGCAATAAAAGATATCAGAATCATCAAGACCACGCCGGTCATCTTAACGGTAATAAACAGTAATAACTGATAACATGCACAATAAGAAGCTCGGTGCAGTATACTAGTACCTGTGTTCCAGTATTCCTTCATAATATTTTCATCAATATCATCTGCAACAGAATAGTGATCTCCAGCAATTGGTTCCAACCCTTCCAACTTCTGTAAAGAATTAAGAATTTCAGGATATTCGAAGAAAATATCCTTTATTATACTGCAACGCCAGAAAAACTACCATTGGAATTTCAGATTCCTTGAATGCTTTGTCTATTTCGTGCATGTTATACAAAGTAAACTGATCCACTAATTGCTGTCGTTCTTCCGGAGTAAGCTCGTTCCAGAAGCGCAACAAATAATCGTGTTTGCCAAATATAGCCATTGCTTTTGATCGATCTTCACGCATGGCTTTGCGTACTCAAACAAAAAAATTCGAATCTGAAACGTGGGGAGAAAACCACTAATTAAAACATTTGTTTCATATATCTTTTTATTTTTTTCAACTGATATGCAGAGAGGTCAAATGACACAAGCTATAGTAAGTTAATCAAAGATGAAAACTAACAGAGGAGAATCTGACGGTTATTTTACACGCCCCATTTTCCCCAGTGGAAATTTTTGAGCTTATAAAACCACAAACCATCTTACCGAATCTTTCCCGAGAAAATAGTCCCATGAAGCAGCAGAAGAGGAAAGGTATGACTCACTTGGTAGTATTTGATACATCAATATCTAACATTAATTAAATTGACGAGTACTTAATTAAAATGATTAATTAAATTGACGAGCATGTAAGTAATTGATAAATTTACGAAAAAGCGATGCGGGAATAAAAATTGATAAGATCCTGTGAATTTTCAGCTCTCCTCCGCAGCCCTGTTCCCATCTCTTCCATCTTTTTTCGAGGGGTGGAAGAGAGAGGAACAAGGCAGCAGAAGAGAGGAACAGGAGAGGAGGGTGGCAGAATGAAACCTGGAAATTAAATGCAACTGCAGTAGAATATAGTCTCGAGGAGTAAGGTGACGCATTGGTAGGATGGAAATAATGGCAAGCATAGAAGGAATCACGGAAGAGTAGACCTCTTCCTTCCAATGTGCAGTCAGGAGTGAAAGCCCACCGGGAGATAATGCAATTTAAGTATTAACTTTCTAATACCATTTGTGTACACAATTGTGCTTCATGAGCTGGTACGGAACTTGAAATGTTTTGCATGAAGTCTTGAGGTAGTGGATGGTTACGGTGGTGGAGGTGAAAGAGTGGGATGCTTTTGTTCGCGTCAGTGGGTTTTGGGAGGTAGTGGGAAGTTTGGTATGTGGTTACGTTCAGTTTTCATTCAGGAATTTTAGCGAGATACGGGTTTATTCTTCCGAATTATTTTTTTGATTTTTTAAATAGATTGGTGGCGTAAAGATTGTTTGCAGACGTGAAGAATAGAATAATAGAAATTTTGATGGGTTTTAGATCAATCGGAATTTTCAAATGAGGGTAGTACTTTTGTTACACTTCATGAATACTCATTGACTATGAAACTTCGTTATCATTGTTTTCTTTAATTCGATAAACCTTCTAATGTATCTAATTAACTAGGTGTAATGGCACTGTCTAGTGGTAAAGATTTCATGAAACGTTCAGCTATGGATGAATCCTCGGTATTTCCGTATTTGCCAATACGCAAGCTGTTTTGTTCCTCTATAGGCGGCAGCGTTGGTATGTTTTTTATTGGAAGTAGAAGTACTTTTCTATTTCAAGGAAAATTGATAACATGGTTTGCTTCGTAAATTTGCGGTAGCATTAGCGTACGAAATACGGTCTATATTACTGATATCAGCAAAGCTCGTAATGGCAAACAACTAGGTTGATGTGCATGGAACTGTATATAATGTTGGAAGAACGAGATAGGATAATATTGCGAGTGTAACTGTACTAGCATAAAAGTGGGCACTACGGGATATATGTTTCTCTTATAAAGTGTTGTTATAATGATTGTGCAACAAGTAGTTTTTTTGTCAGCGCTTCACTTGTCCACAATGTGCATCCTGTAAGTACTTCTTTTTAATGTTTCATTTGTGGTGTTTCGGTGAAATCTTGTGCCACACAGCAATGATTGTGCTGAATAGAAAACATCCAAGATTTGGGAAAACTTTTTCGCATTTTTGTTTTTAGGCATTATGTGCACAAGTGTACGACAAGTACACGCTAATGTTGCCAGTTAGTTATATGTGCTGACTTTCCCCTTATTTGTTGTTCATTTGTATCGTTGTTATAAGTTGTTGTACTACTAGGATATGCCGGTGGCCATCTGCCCGGCTATACACCATGATATTAGAGGTTTCTTTTTCATTCTCTTTGTCTGCGTTTAGCTGTTAAAAACCTGTTTTGAATGTAGGTTTTCCGGAAATTGTTCGAAAGCTTTAGCATGAAAGTATAAGCTTTCCACACAACTAGTGTTCTTACCTTTGTGCAGCTCAATTTCGGAAATTTCCAGGACATATAAGTTACAATATCAACATTTCGTTGCTTTATTTCTAACTACGTAATTTCTTCTAACTTGCAGGTAAATCCGATGATGAAGTGGAATTTGGTTCTGTTAAATATTTTCTTTTGTGTGGTTTGGGAGGGATACTCTCATGCGGCAGCACACACACAGCTATTGTTCCACTTGATCTTGTCAAATGTCGAATACAGGTATCTAATTCAAGTGGTCGCATAGGCTATAGGTCGCCTTCACTGTATTTCGAATTTGTATGGGTGGTTTCATTTTCTAATTTTCAGGTAAATCCTCAAAAATACAAAGGGATTATACAGGGCTTCGGGACCACGGTAAGAGAAGAAGGTATTCGTGCTTTGGGGAAGGGATGGGCACCAACGTTCGTTGGTTACTCGCTTCAAGGACTGGGAAAATTCGGTTGTTACGAGATATTTAAGATTTTCTATAGCGATATGCTGGGAGAGGTATGGTTATATTATTTTTCTGCAGCAAATTTCATTCATGTTACACGCTGTATTAGGTCTGTTTGAGTGGATTGGTTTTTTATTTGTTTTTTTTGGAAACTTTAAGACAGTTCCGGATTTTTGAGAAGCTTCCAATATTCATGTTTTTCTTTTTTAGGAATTGTCATATCAGTGGCGTACAAGCGTGTATCTGGCTGCTTCTGCATCTGCAGAATTTTTTGCTGACGTGTTATTGGCACCAATGGAAGCTACGAAAGTTCGCGTGCAAACATCTCCAGGTGCTCCGCCAACGCTTCGAGGTTGTGCACCAATGATTTACAGAAATGAAGGAATGGGAGGCTTTTACAAAGGCAAGTGTATTATTTGATTTTGTGAAACGGTGGCGCTTGCTAAGGTGCATATTTGATTTCGGGAAGTAGGCAAAAGACGGATATGAAAAGAACCGAAATGAAAGATTATGAAAATAGCGGTACGTCTTTTCCTCAAGTGACACTTGAGCGCTTTTCAGGTCTGCCACCACTTTGGATGCGCCAGATACCTTACACCATGATGAAGTTTGCCTGTTTTGAACGTACGTTGGAAGTGTTATACAAATTTGTGGTACCGAAACCACGTTCTGAATGCACGAAGCAAGAACAGTTGGTAGTCACGTTTGTGGCAGGGTATATTGCTGGCGTGTTTTGTGCCGTTGTTTCTCATCCAGCGGATACAATTGTTAGCAAACTCAACCAAGATTCTGGCTCTTCGGCAGGTGCAGTCGCTAGAAAATTGGGTTTCATGGGTGAGTTAAAATGTGTACTTACTTAAAGTTTTTGAATTTTTTCAGAGAGTAAGTGCTGAAGTCACCGATGTCTTGTAAAATATAAAGAGCGCTGTTATTTGCAGGTCTCTGGAAAGGACTTGTACCTCGCATTATAATGATAGGAACGCTTACAGCATTACAGTGGTTTATCTATGATTCCGTGAAAGTGTATTTTAAATTGCCACGTCCACCACCACCAGAAATGCCGCTTTCATTACGCAAAAAGCTAGAGGCAGCTGGAAAGTTATAGAGAAAGTCCTCGAGTGATGTTACCGTTGTTTAGCTATACATAATTGGATTTTTTTTTCATATGCAATTACTAGTTTGTGTAATAACAACTCTCGTGTGCAAAACTAACTCCAGTAGAATATGTTTAAGTAGGCGTGGTAAATTGTTTGCAGAATTCGAATTTGTACATTTGAATATGGCAGTGGAATTTACAAAGCCTCCATTGCATGTTCATTAGTTAAATAAACTCACTTTAAGTTGTTTCACTTCATCCTTTAGGCTTTCGATATTGACTCTCACAGCCGTTATCGCTGGCACGAACAGAAAGTTCTTTCTTTGAAACGTAGCATAGATGATTGAAACATAAAACAAGGCTTGCGAGGTCAGACTAATCTGCAATACTGGACAGTGGTCGGCGGCGTTAACAGATTGAATTATTTTAATTTAGTGGTTCTTTTTCATTCCCTGCGCTGATTCATAAAAATTCTTCATGATTGGTATCTGGGATTGCAATTATTCCCATGAATGAGGAGCTCGTAATAAGTTTTGAAATACATCAGCTTACGCTATCCGTTTCGGATACGGGTCTGTGGAGACCCATTGGTTATACTTTTCCACTACCTTCAGTGGGTGCGAAATTTCATGCTGCGTAATGGGAGTGCTACAAAGTGTTTTGTAAGCGGACATAGGTTGGTGATTCAATTAAAAATTATTGTCGGCGATATATCGGGTAAAAATATCCGAGAAAGCGTCGAGTCATTCACTGAATTTCTGAATCCTTTGTTGTACCTATCCACATCCTTGCAAAGAATCTGTAGGCATTCATTTTTCAACATTTGTATTTACGTTATACTCTATTGACAGTTTGGATTTGTGACTGGTAGCATACTTATAATTTCGAAATCTCGAAACCTACCAGTTTTGTTTTTTGAAATTAATGTTGAGTAATATCATTTTGGGTTTCCTATGGTTAAGATGGCGCACATAAAAAAGAATCTTGTGGACAAGGACGACTATATTCAGCTGTGGTTCGAATTCTACATTTTTGGGAAATAAGTATTAAGTCATATATATATTTGACCGACTGGTACTCCTTCCCTTTATGGTATTTTGGAGCATGAGTACTAAGCTTCATGATGTTTGGCCTTCCAATATTTAACTCATTCTTCGTGCTTCCTTTTCAAATTGAAAAGGGGATCTATAGGCCATTACTATCCATGGAATCTTACACATTTTATAGATCAACTTCTTACAATAAAATTGGTTATACTCTTCATTTGCTTCCATGATTATGCCTAGTTGCATTGTAGAACACCCATGATTTTTATTTTTTGAAGGTTGACCCGTGAGGTACCATGGCATCATCTATGGTTTTAGAACGATCAGTGAAGATTTTTAAGTTTTGGAAAGAGCTTGTGTTCTTATTGCTAATTGCAAGTCTTGGGAAATTAGATTTTACGAGATGTTCAGAATGTGTTATCTTGAATGCGAAGGTTTGTTTTTGAGTATTTTTGCTAAATAAATATGGATATGTTATCTATAATGTTGAAACACATTGGTTTTGATCTTTTTCAAAATTGAGATAAGTGTCCTATTTGAGAATTTTTACTAGCCCTTGCTGCGTTTTAGGAAGTTATCTCTACATAGCTTTTCTATTAGTGATGCTAGTTTCAGCAGAATTCTTCGTGGACATTTTGCTTGTTCTAACAGAGGTGACACAAGTAAGGGTTGAACAGTGCTAAGTGCTCCATCAACTTTACAAGGACCGATGCTTTGGCAAGGTGAATTTGTAAGCATTTTTTACTTTGTAGTTTATCGATTTTAACTAATGAGACCATTTGTCAATTTTAGATTACTACTGTTCAAATATATGTTAATAAGAATTTTTTGTCTGTATTGATTGTTTTTGGTGTAGATACCAAATGCTGTTAAAGGTTTATTACCGCCACTGGTGTAATATATACCGTAAACATTGGCAAAACCTGTCGTTTTTCGAACGTGCCATTTAAGTGCTGTGAACATACATATTCCCAAAATCATGATTGCATTGTACAACGTTGGACAATCGGTTTCGCTTTGTATATGAATTACTTTGCTGATATTTTCTGTGCTATCGTATCTTATTTGCTGACACTGTTGTATCGAAGTTGAATCACAAGGTTCTGAAACTTGTGTTTGTTTGTAGAATACATTTTTATGTACCGCATTCTTTCTGAATGTGGGGTCGCTAGTTATCTGGATCATCTTTGAATACAGGAACATTGTAGTTTTATCTATTCATGTTTCTTTCATTTTTGTAACATTTCTTAGTACTTTTTATTGCAAGTGGTGTGTCAGAGGTACTGACTTATTTGTAAGAGTGTGAAAAGAGGATTTAAACTCCCTCGTCTATCACCATTCGGAGTGCAGAATCAGTCCAAACGAAATTAAACTATGGTGGGAAATTACAGTAATTATTTTGAACAAGTATGTTCCTTTATTTTGCAATACTTATGATTTATATTTTGACAAATAAAAAATGTTCTAATTCATTACATCTTATAAAAAAACTATAAAAAAATTTAAATATGTATGACTTAATACTTATTTTCCATTTTTGGAAAATAAGTATTAAGTCATACACATTTGATTGATTGGAGCTTTCCATGAAACATTTCAGTTCATCATGAATAGAAAGCATACGAGTTAGCTGCGGAATTCCAAAAAGTGTTATGATAGTACTATGCTCATGCTATTTCATATCTATGGAAATTCTGTCTTTGCAACTTTTTAAATAATTAAAATTTTGTTCTCAGTAAACATATGACTTGTGTCACAAGTCTCTCGGTGTGAATTGTTTTACTGTTTGTAACAGGAGTGTATATAAAAAGGGGTATTACAATATTACAAAAATATGGAGCGAAAATAAAAATTTGATTCTTAATGATCGGACTTTACGTCCAGTGATGTTTTATAATAACACGAAAAACAATTGCAAGAAGTTATGTGTTGGATAAGGTTTACGATATTACTCTCGGGAAAGCATAATAGTACTGAGCCGGTGTTGCACATGAATATGTTGAGAAAGGAGGTAAGGTCTTGGAATGCCGGTTAGCGGAACAGTCTCAACATGATACTTTTAGTTTTCACTCTGTCTTTTCGCTTTTATTGTCTCTTTTTAAGAAGTCAAAATTTGAAGTGGTGAATAAAGTTCACGGAACAAGACAGAAACAATGGCTGGTCCGCTTTATCAGTTACTCGTTCTTATTTTGTCTCTTGCAAGATATTCATCAGTTGTGTCAAGATTGCAGTGCAAGTGGAAAGGTTCGTATCGGTCAGTTTCTTAGCAAACTTTTCAGACTAATCCGTATGAATTGTTGCGTGCAACATGAAAGATTCTTTAGGACACAGCGTCAAATTCTGGATACTGTCCTTGGTGTAATCGTTTGGAAAGAGCTGACAGAAGTCGATTTTTTCTCTGGTTATATTTGGGATGGACTTGCTATGATGATCACTAATTTGGAGGAGGTTGTATTTTCATTTATATCTGCAGATTATTGAAGTCTCTGCATACTGGTGCAGAAAATGGTTTGGTTAAAGAATTCTTAATTATTCAAATAATATTGCCGGTTTCTAGCTCATACACTGGCTTACGACATATCCGGCTGGCTTGAAATTAAACGCCCATTTGAATGCTTTATTGTCGCAGTTCTTTGTTTATCATATCTACTTATGGCAAAGTAAGTTGGAACTAGCATTAAACAGAGTTAGGAAGAAGTGCTGAATCGTTGAGTCTGTGATTTACATAACTTTTTTACTTGTATCCTAATACGTGAAATCTCAAAAAGGAAATTCTAAATATACGATTACAGGAATCGTCAGATTCAAAAGATAATCCTATTTTTCTAGTTATCCTGACAGATTTATTTTTCAGCTTATCTATCAGTGGCAAGTGTTTACATTGGATTTGGTTTTATATCTTTATCGTGTTTTTTCGGGTTATCCGTATTTTTCGCTGCTTTATCTGATCTCCTTCGGCTACTTACCGTTCATATATACTGCTTTCACATCTATGCTTTAAAGCAAGTAACATTATTTCTTATTTGTACAGTGCTGAACAATGAGCTGTCGTCGAAAGAACTTAAAAACTGTACACTCTTACAGGCTAGCCACATTGTCAGTGATGTCAATAAAATCACTTTGGAGATTATTTCGTGGTCGAAAATATAATCCATTACGTCAAAGGGTTGATTCAGTAAAACTGGACACGAGACAGTTGTTCATAGCTACGTTATTCTTCATCATATTACTTTTTCTTCTCCCTACGATACTTGTTTATTTCTTCGTATTTTCATCGGTAAGCCTTGAGTTGTAAAATCTTGTTAATAATAAGTTTGCAGTACTTCGATAGAGATTAAATAGTGTAGTGATCAGTAAATATGTTGTGGAGAATATGTTATATTCTTTAAAATTGATTAGTTTTCATCAATGTGTGTGAAATCGTTGCAGTTACATTGCGTAGTACGCGCTATTCAAATGGTCCTCATGTTGCTGTCGATCGTTCAGGATGAGGTTATCTTCTGTGTTTTTAAACTACATTATAACTGACGAGTATATGATCTCTGAGCTATTTTTTTTGGTTCTACTGTACCTTCTATTAAATGCATTGATAAAAGAATGTAGTAAACTGTGTTACACTTCCATCGTGCGCAGGAAATGAAACAGGTCCTTATACATGGTAAGTTATTCGAATGTATTTGATTTAGGATATGCTTTGCTTTTTTAGTTTTAATTATAGAAAAATTAACTTTCGAAACATTATATTTCTCCAGAAAAATTTTAGAAATTCTTCAATTTTTGCTGTCGCGAGCATTGCAAACTGAACTCCATCAGAAGACGGAAAATTACTGAGAAACAATTCCTCAATGCATACCAAATTTTTGATGCATGAGGAACTTAGGCTATAGTATTATGGCACGAAAAGCCGTTACTAGGGCAACGACTTTCCCGTCAGAGCCCAATCCTTCTAGACTACTATCTTTTCTTGTATATTCATGTTTATTGGTGTACCGTTACCTACCATTTCGATCGACAGAGTCGTAAGTTTACCCAGACAATTTTTTAAAACATCTACTAGCGACAAGTTATATGATTCCTTGATATTACTTAAGCCCTAGAATTACAAAGATCAAAATATGTCTCCTTTTTTTATTCATTGGAAAGTATTTCCAGGTTGCTATGTTAATTGATGAGGAAGCATTGGCAACGAAACCACTTGTCATTTTAGATGTTAGGCCAGAAGAACAATTCGCTAGAGGACACATTATCGGAGGTCTATTATAAAATTTGGCATGCATTTCACTTAACAAAAAGCGACTTAAACGTAACAGTTCGCGAAGAAATTTTGAAATCTTGCAGCTGAATATTATCCACGATTCCTTCTGTGCCGTGAATACTACGAGACAGAATCGATAAAGAGGGTAGGTACACAGGGAATACTGATTGTTTGCGGTCAGATTTATGGAGCTGGACAAGTTGTATCAACGTTTTGTGATAGAGGACACAATGCGATTCTACTAAGAGGAGGTACAGCATCTCAAACATTTCTTGGTATGGCAAAAGGCCCTGAAAAACAGTTATTCAGATAACTCGAATAATTAAGAATGGTAATAAAATGTCTCGACATGAAAAAGTCCAACTCCTTTCGCTCTCTTGAATTATATTTTCAAGATTTGGAGAGTTGGAAATGCAAGTATCCAGAAGGATTATTAACGACAGGAAATAGCCAACCAATTAAACTGGAACTGCCGGAATTAGCAGCCCAACTTGCAGTTAACCGAAAACCAGCTTTCGAAAGAAGCAAGTCCCACGAAGCTTCTCTATTTTCATGATTTTTAATTAATCTCTTCAATAGGTTCCGGAAGAGGAGTATTTAACAAATGTATTTCATCAAAAACTTGTTTTACAGCTGGATTCTTGAAAGCGACGATGAGTTCGATAAACAAGAATAGCCCCCATCAGGTAGAACGAAAAAATAAATGCAGAGTGTGGAGATAATTTTCACGCTGTTGATCTCTCTACTGTAATAATATCTACACGTCACAGTAGATGTGAAACTGCTTTTATTATTCATCTACTTGCAGCAACCATTTCATCATCCTTTAGTCCATTCCGAATGCTAAATACATTACGTCTCATAAACACACTGATCATGAGTCTGTAACACTTTGCTCTTTGTACACTGCATCCACTAACTGATAAAACACATTATATTTAACTTTATGAACAGTAGTATTACAATTCAATCAACGAAATTTTAGAAAAAAATTTATCAGTCCGAGGGTTTAGAAATTCTACAATTTTTATGTCGAAATTTATAAACCGGTCAAAACCTGTCCCATACGAACTCAAAGATGAACACCCCCTAACAGAGGCATCAGATGTGTGCATTGCTGATGAATATGGATCCTTAACATGGACATCTTTAACGAATACTTTGATTGCCGCATTTCAACTTGCTGACAATTTTGATAATTTAGCGAAAAGAACGCAAAAAACTCTTGGATCATTCCTAACTAAAGCATATTTACAATATCTACAATACCCAAAATTATCTAAATAATAATTTCGAAGTTCTGAAGTTCCTCATCCGATGGCAGGATAACTTTGTCTGGTCGAACTAAGTCTTTGCTGATATATGGTAACCCTGCTTTTTCTCTTCGCGCCAGCTCTAAATGAGCCTCTCGATATGCCCAATCTCTCGCTTGTGGCCTGTAACAACTGCTACTTGTCAGAAAAAGATATGGTTCTTTCGAAGGCTGCAGAACGTTTCCCTCTTATTATAAAAAGTTATTTTACGAATCTTGCTTGGAACCTACACTTTCCTCAAACTCCTGATATTTTTCGAGAAACACAAAAAACAAGAGACTTAACAACAAAGTAAAAATCGTTTCATGAAGAGTAATATAGCTTACAATGCTATGTCTAGTTATAAAGACTGCCTCATATATAATATGAGAAAGTATAGTTTTTTTCATATACTTGAAGTAAAGAGTAGGAATTTATTAGAGAGAATCACTATCAAAGCATGTTGACACAATTACACTGATCTGGTTCAGAAGATTATCTGTAAAGCTTGAATTTCTGAACAGGGACATTTCTTTAAGAACTCCCTTGTGGACGGGATAGTACTACCAAAGCGCTTATTAAAGAAGCAGGGCATCAGTAAAAAAAAATGTTTAAAAAACAAACCAATCAGGAGCAGCATATAATAAGTACAACGTCACCCAACTGACCATTATTGTTAATAAAACGAACATGTATTGATGAAATTTCAACCAATCAGCATGTTCATCATACGGAGATAAACCAAACCAAATCCAGTTACGCCGCTATAAATTAATAAAAAATTTGGAGTTTCACTTGTTTTTGAAATTTCTATAAAAGCACCAATACTTAAAAATCAAACACTTATCAAAACGAACAATGTGACCGCCTTGGTCTTTTGCCAGTGGTCTTCTCCAGCCATCACCAAATAGCCAATCCAGACGACCACGATTTAATTTTGGCCATGGATTTTCGTATGCGTAAGAGTCGGAACCAGGTCTAGAACACTGTATATTGAAAAAGTGTACAAATTATGCTAACACAATCAAAAAAATATGGATTAATAATCCTTATATTTACTACCTTAAGTCATTATGAGGGTGCTTTGATTTTTTCAGTCTTATATGAAGTATTTTGATTGATGACACATTTTCTGCCAAACAAACAAACAATAGAATATCATATATGCCGTTAAATAATTTAATAATAAAAGAGAGTGGTATCCCTCTTAGTTCTTTAACTGCTTTGGATGTCTCCATCATCACATTAACGGAAGAGTAACTGGAAGTGCATAAATAAACGGGATCCTTTTTAAACCTTAGCAGTGGCTTCCAGATGGCACGAAATAAATTCTGTAGGACGTGCCGAAGCTTTTTGTACACAAAGTCTGAATAAAACTCGTAATAATTCCGCTGACACTACTTGTGGTTCATTTGATATGAATTTACCTGTAATCTGCCGACTTCCTTTCAATATTCTCTTCACCATGCGCTCCTGTCGATGACAGCCTCTGGAAAGTGATAAAGATGGTACGACGACGAAGTGGCAGTCGGAGCAACATTAAATTGCGGACGACCTGAAAACAAGCTAGAATTAGAAATTTGTAGGGATGACAGTCATCTCTTATCATGAGCGTAGTTACGACACACACCATAATGAGAGCAGATGCAAGTGCCCCGATTTCCCGTGATGACTAACACTCAGAAAAACACAATTGTTTGAACCACTAGAAGCCAATACGATGAAATCGAGAGCGATGAGAATTATTGGAATCACCTTTCGCAAGCCACACATCAGCACGGGCCGTGTTTCTCTATCTATGGTGTGAATTCGTATCATTCGACTCTTTGATGTGGTATGTGACATGTTAATTCTTCTGTTACATTAATTAGAGCACTGACTCATGCTCTGTGATTCACACTGCGAATCAACACAGACAGAGGGCAGTCTTTAGGTAGTTATTGAAAGATTTAGCTATTAGGATCACTTCACTTTTTCTTTCACTGCAGGTCAGTCAATGTTAACCAGAAATATTTGCATACCATGGTTGGACCACAAGGCAGAATGTGAAGTTTAGCTAACATGAGAATCAGTATAGGTTACACCTTAATTTGAAGTAAGGGATAGTGAATTTCGTTTTGCTGTGAATTATTGGGTAGGTCAAGCCGAAAACTGCTTTAGGAGCAGAACTGGCGAGAGTCAAATAAGCAGGTGGTCTGAAATCAGTATCTTAAGGGCTACATTTGTTAGGGGCAGGCTGATACTTGGAGGAAAATGCACTGTGCTAAATGTCCTTACTTACTTATAGTGATGGGTTTATACGCGTCCCAGTGTGTTTAGAAGATATGTAAGTGGCTGCATTTCATCCAAATTTCGTCACAAGATGATGAGATTCAATGATATATTTACACTTTGAAAACTTCGTGAGTTGAATTGGCGGTTGGATAACGGGTGTTTTGCTGTCCAACATACCACGCTTACAGCAATAATGTAGGCTTTTGAAGAAGATGGAGATTTGTAGCTTACATTAATATGCATACCAGTGTCATCGTCCTACTTTATTACTCCCACCAATGGACTATCCGGTCTATTCTATTTTTTTTTACGAATTTGAATTTAAAAGCCAAATTAGCACAGTTCAGATCATCCAGTATCGCATAAACATCCTGTCATCCCCCACGGCATGCGTAGTTCTGCCAACTGAAATGACTTTTGTGAGTTTCATTTTTCATCGCGTGACGATCACATGTCGTATAGCTTTTTCCTAAATATTGATAGGTCTGGAACTATTTTATTGTTTATTGAACAGTATTCATCGGTATGATAGATGCCAATTTTACTTTATTGATTTGTGATTTAGAACAAGTTTGCATACATTGAATAATTTTTTTTATCGTTTTTATTCATTTGTAGGTATCAAATGGATGAGAGAGAAGCCGAGGATTCAGAGTTGGATAGCGCACAGGAGAATTACGTGCCACCTCCACAGAAGTCTGTTTCAGAAATTATTGCAACTGATGCTAATGACGAAAGTTTGAATCGGTGGGTAATTATCTAATTAAAAAATATTGCTATTCTTTTTGATAAACAAAACACTTTGTCCAAGGCTAGGTAATATCGCTGCACTGCAGTCCTTTACAAGATGACTAATATAGTGTGTGCATCAGCTTGTGTAGTTTAAATAATCAAAAAATGTTGAACTGAATACGGAACAACAGAAATCGTTGAACTGGGATTTTTTTTGCCACACGTTTTCGGATATGTTTGAATGGTGTGGCAGTATGTACATATCTAACATTCTTCATACAATTTCTGTGTTTGAAGATCGAAGTAGGTTTTATCTTTTGATTTACAGTTATAAACAAGTACTTCTCGGTCAAGCAAAATCTGGGCAAGTAATTATTGATGCAACTGATCCTCGCAATGTTGTTGTGCGTTCCATCACATTGGTTGTCGATGGTCGTCCTAATATTACAATGTATCTTGATAGAGGTAAGTTTTCTCTATTTTATAATTGTTGCTTTCGTTTTCCTTCTTATTACGTGCAGACTTAATGTGTTGTCTGATATACTTGTATTGTTCCTGGTGGAACTATTTGCGAATTAAAGACCTACGAAAGTGCCTCCCACTTCAACGTAGTGAACAGTATCAAAAGTATTAAAGTTTGTGTGGATTACAGAACATTTGAACGAGGCATCATTCGTAATAAAGGAAGGAGCCGCATACAGAATTCGTTTTGATTTCCATGTACAAAGAGAGATTTGTACTGGTTTGAAATATATACAGAAGGTCACGCGTCATTCCATAACAGGTATGAGGATTTGCTGTCTTGAAAAATGGTAATAAGTTGCTAAGCCTTAACACATTACGGTGTGATGTATTAACAGGTGGAAAGTTTTCCTTTAAAAAAAATGAAGCTCAAATCAAACGTTGGGAAAGTCTCATAATTTTCAGTTGATAGAGAAACGTTTATGATGGGTTCATATGCGCCGAAAATGGAGATGCAGTCATTTGTTACACCATTAGATGAAGCCCCATCTGGTTAATTTTTATCCAATTTTCGAGTGCTGAAAGATGCTATTAAGTTCTCTCATGTATATAACTGGATGCTCATTTAATTTTATGAAATCAGGAGTTTATTTCCTAAGTTTCAAAGTTGCGTTTGCAGGTGTGCTACATCGTGGAACTTACAAGGTGAAATCGCAAGTATGCGATGACGATGGTCATGATTGGTTGTCATGGACTTGGAGCCTAGAAATTGCAAAAGATTGGGGAGAATGAGCAGCTTTATTTATTCATCAAACGATGTTACTTTTGCAGTGGGGCAATTTTGTTACTGACTCGCTTTCATAATTGGGGTTCTTTTCCATGATGAGTATGTAATATAGTGACGGATTTTGGGTGTATTTTGTGATGTTTGGTCTCAAGTCCATATTTTCACTTCGCTAGGTGTTTCCCTTTAATTAATGTTTTTCTGTTCATATTGGCAATTATACAATTTACGAGCTGTGGTTTGTTTAATCTTTTTATCCTAATTCACAGCAACTTTTTTCTTCTCAGATCCACTGCGTAACTGGAGATTGCTGCATGAACCGTACCTTACACACAAATTTGTTTTGTTTATCAATCTAGTGCTTTACAGTACTTCAAATGCTTGTGGCTGATTAAGCTAACAGTCGAGAGAAGCAAATATTTTTATTTGTACTGACCATGTTTTATCAAAACTTGTACCTGGGATTTGGTGAACTTAACACTCCTTTAAAATACAAAACGTCTAAATGTAAATAGTTGACATTTCTGACTGAAAAAGAATCAGGCATGGATCAAATTAAAAGATTGTCAGTCATAGAACACGCCCGCTTCAAAAACATGCTTCCCAGACAAAATCAAGTTTCTATTTCCCGAAAGTTCAAAGCCCTGGATTAAAATCTTTTGCAGGTCATTCAATGTTTCCGCTTTCATCTTTCAAAATGTCTCAGTTCGATTTTTTAGTTTTTTGTTTATATAGTAGGAATTCATTAGATAAAAAAATGTTTCGAAATGGATGTAGTATGTTTGTATTCGTTTTGTAATATTTAGCATCAAATGCTAGTTTTAACTTTCGAGACACATTGAACTGCACGCAAAAAATGATTCACAGGTTTTTGTTCCGAGAACTATTTGTAGGATGTCATTCATATGTCGAACGGTGATAGCCGCAGTCAGCCCTTCAAAATAATCACTGTCCTGGTCGAGATGACTCTATAATTTACGTGAGTTCGTGAAACCTGGATGACCTTTTTCTTTGTTAAGACAACAAAGTACAAATAATTATTTAGTTTTACTTTGCTGCCTCAAAAATGATTTCTGTGATATCCCGGCGATGCTCTTCTTAGTTCTTTTTTCATTATATCCGGCAGCTTGCAAATGGTTGCATAACTCTCTTCGATTTGAAAGCTAGATCCACAACCAAGGTAAACCTTGAACTTGACAGTTCCTTCACTACGGTTTGAAAAATTCAGTGCATTTGAGCATTTAACTCCACGGCACATGTAGCTAGCGACTTAACGTTCCTTGAATTTGTGTCCTAATTCCACGGCCAATACTTTGTTGAGAGCAGCGCTGCAGTGCAATATTTCAGAATATTAGTAGGAGTGTAATGGTGAAAACAAGGATAATTTTCGGTACAATCAGCAAATTCATAAAATTACACTACTGAAGTGATGGCTTGGCACAGTTCTTCCTTTACCTCACAAAAATCCTATGCTGCAGTCCATGTATAATTTCATTATGAACCTTAAGACGGTCACACATGAAAAGTAGCGCGATCTGTTAAAACGTGCTCCTTTACAAATGGTTCTAGCTCTTTGATTTTATAATCTTTAGTATTTTTGAATCGTATGGTCAAAAACTTGTCCACACATACATGGAAAAATGCAACAAAATGTTAAACTTTATAAAAACCAACAATTACAGTAATTAATAATAATAGTAATAATAATAATGATAATAATAACAGCAATATTCCCTTTCAAAAATGGCCAGTAAAAATATACTCGAGAAAAGGACCGGGGGTTGGAACCTTTTTTTGCATTATTTTCATATTTTCATCATCACCATCAAAAGTAACAACACAGATGAAAAATACAGAAAGAAAAGAATAAATTGTCAAAAAGTGTAAAAAGTAGTACCAGAAAGTTACTTTTCCACAACCTCACAATTCAACTATTTGTTTAATTATAGTACCCTTTGACTTAATAATAATTTTCTCCAACTAATAGTACTATCCCTCATATTTGGGGTTTCTAAACCAACATTACAATTCACTGTGTTGCGTTTCTTCATCATTTTCCGCCTCAGCCTCTGCTTTCTCTTGGTCTGATAAACCAGCACCATCTTTACCTCCGCTTTCCAAAAATTTTGTCAGCCCTTCCAATGTTCTTTCACCAGTAAAATCAATGATCTGCAACAAGTACAAAAAAGTTGCATTATTAGCGCAGTTTTCAAAAACCACATATCAAAACAAAGTCAGTGTTTTTTTCAACTTCTCTCTTAACAAGAACCACAGCTTTTTCCAAATGGTGTATGAAAACACATTCACAGAACCGCTTACTAAAATAAGTGCATGGGATCTGCCGATCTCATTTGTTTTGCCTACATTTCCAAAACGATTTTGCAAAATGACAAGGTCAATAAAAGAGGTTCTTCGACACTGTTGATGCAATTTAAAATTCGCTAAACAATCCAAGTATTACGACGACAAAGGTTGAAAAAGATTTGTTTTATACAAACAGCCACCACACATGTGAATATACTTTTCCAGCTCTGGAGTATTAAACAACTCCAGGAAACCAATAAAATTCAAGAAAGACTTGCTTTATTAGAATTGGCAGGGAAAAATTTAATGGTTGGGAATGACTGCACTTTAACATCCTCCACTTCGTTTGCCGTTGCGTCCATTTTAGCAATAAGTATAGTGTCATGATCTTTGTATTTTTCACCCAATTTATCCCATGTTGGCATCAACTGTTTGCAATGTCCACACCATGGGGCATCTACAACTTTTTATGAAATGTGCAAAGTGAAATACAATCATCGGAAAATGAAAACAGAAACTACGGCATACACAAATGGAGAAAATTTCAATCTACAATTTCGCTACATTACCTAAAATTTTATCTAAATTAGAATCAAACATAGGTAGTATTTCATGAAATTCCATCAAAATCACAAGAAATCTTATTGCTGTCTTTAGTTTCTAACAAGACATGAACATATTAGTTCGATTTCTGTAATAAATCAATCATTTCTACACCAAGATAATAAACTGATATCATAATAAATCTATATAAGAAACTTACAGAACAGCACGATGACGTTCTTCTTAGAATCTTTCGCGACATCGTCAAAATTTTTTCCAACCAGGACCTTTACTGGGTTCTTATCCCAGTCACTTGGAATATCCTGAGTCATTAGATGTGCCTTTAATTTACCATCAAGATACATTCTCGTGAACTGCTTAATATTTTCTGCTGTAATTTCTTTAAAGTCGGGTTTGTATTTGGTCATGTCTTCTTCCAAACTGATCAGTCTTAGTGCTGCCAAATCATCCTTTTTGAGACCGAAGAATTCCAGAATACGAGCATTGTCTTCTACATCTGTATTAATGATGACAAAACGAACCTACAAAAGACTCTGTAATTTCCACAAGCCATCCACACTCCTCATCCACTAAAAGTTAATAGCAGAGTAAGGAAAAACTACCTTTTCCATGAATTCTTCGGCAGCTTTTCGAAATTCTTCCTCTAGTTCTTTGAATTCAGAGCTATTTTTGGAAATGAATAAAAGGTTGTGTGATTTAATATCACCGCCGAAAATAATTGGTGCAGTATCTTCCGTGAATTCACTTACAAGCGGTAATCTTCGAACCTGAAAATAAGTAGTTCTGAATCGAAGTGTAAATGGTTTAAAAACACACTACTTAGAATAGCTCCAATTTAATATATATATATATATATATATATATATGATTTACTAAGCAAGTGTATAATTAAATCCTTTGTTTAAAATAGGAATGTAAGAAATCATTACACTTCGCACAAATTCTTTTTAATAGAGAATGGCACAGCTAATGGGAATAAGCGCAATATTTTGGGCGATCAGTTATTGTGAAAAAGAATAACTAAAGCGGATTTCACTTTGTGGAAATCGCGAGGGTTGCACGAGTCTTTTCTGAATTATTATAGAGTCACTTTAATGATTAGCAGATGAAAAACAGTTCCAATTGGCAGAGAATTTGGAAAATACCTTAATCCAAGTTTTAAGTGCATCGGCTACTAGCTTCTCACTAAATTCGTCTCGTCCCCCATCGAATTTCTTAATCAACACAACGCCCTCACTTGTCATGTTAACCTGCTTTGCTGCATCACTTTCAGTAGTGATACCGAATGGTATATCATCGAATCCTGCAGCTACTTCCAGGAAAACTTTTGCATCTGCGCTTTCAGTATCCTGAAAAATATCACAAAAATGGTGTGCTAAAACAATTAACAAGAAAATCAGCGACAAAATTCCAAACCAACAGTACCTTAAAGTAACCAATGACGCACACTTCATTGTTTTCCTGGAAGTCCTTCACATCATCACCTGAGACCATAGTCTTCGCTGCTGGACCTGTCTTCTTCTTTAGCCAAGCAACAATAGAAGCCGCATTTCGTCCACCACCATATTCCTGTGGTTTACCAGAACGAAACAACTTCAGTGTTGGGTAACCACGCACCTAAAATGCATTTTATTAAGTATAACTCAAAACCTTATGAATGTGCAACCTTAATAAACAGAACACTCGTCCTCTTAATTTGTTGAAGAAATTAGTTAATTTAACTAAAATTTGATTTGTTATATGAAATGTATGAAACCTAAGTGGTACACTATAATTCATTTAGGAAAGCTTTATGTAACAACGAGGAAGAATGGAGATTTTGTAACCCTAGCAAATATGGAAATAAAACGTGCTGAATAGACATACCTCGTATTTTGAAGCAAGTTTACCGTGTACAGTCGCATCGCACTTTGCAAGCTTGATTGGACTGTCTTCTTTCTTCAGCAGTTGTGCTGCTTCTGCATATTCAGGTGCCAAAGCCTTGCAGTGACCACACCACGGTGCATAGAATTCAACCAGAATAAACTCATGTGCTGCTATTGTATCATCGAAATTATCCTAAAATTTCAACCAAAATTCCGGGTGTTCCACTAAAAAAAGACATCGCTAATAAAGGAAGAATAATGTAAAAATGAATACAGTTCATGATAGACTAGAAAGGGATAGGGCTGAAACTTCAATCAGAAATAAAAAAGGCGTAAGCTCAAGGAAATTTCGGATTCACATGTCGAAAAGGGCGTTCTCTTACTACACATTGCTCAAGCATCTTTCAGAAACTATTTTTCGAACACATTTTTATGCATTTCATTGACTGATGCGCAGAAAACGAGATGATAATTCAGTTTTTTTATATATCATACCTTTTAAAAATGAGTTATTTCATGTAAAAATGATACCAATCAGTAGGAAATGTAGGTGTCCTGAATTTAATTTTTAAAACTACTACAGTCATTTGAAATACTCGCGAAGTATAACTCCTGAGTACTGCATATCCTTCAACTTCGTGTTAAATTTGTGTGAGTACTGGAGTGGACAAAAAAATTTTTAACATTATTGATTAATAAGACGAATGAGATGAATGAGAGTCTGCGGTGAAGATTAGTGAGATGGGATGCGAAAGTTCACTTCACATCGCTTTTTACAAAACATTATAAGAATTAACCTCCGTAAGGACGAGAACTCCATCTTCTTCTACACTTGTTTCTTGAGCCACAGGGTGTAATACAAGTTGAAGCGATAGGCTAAGGGCCACGACCAACCTGAACATGACCTGAAAGAGCGAATGGTTTCAACACGATGCGAAACGACATCTAATCACAGCGCCATGTCATCCACCGTTACTTTGATAACGGCCTACCCACCCACTTTTCCCCCTCCTCTTTCCTATCCTCTATCGCATAGTGCATTGTGTGTTATTCGCCCATTGGATAACGAACATGACACACCCCCGCAAAACCATTGGTTGTGCTGTACTAGACGGAATCTGCGTGAGGATGATTACGCAGCACTCTGTTTTTCTTCATCTTTCCAGTATGTTCACGTTCACCGTCGGGAAGGCATAGGGGTGGAAGATGTAGTAGCTTCATTGCTCTGTGATCATAACCCATTCATTCTCATACGATCCCAACACTTCACCTCGGAAAATTTTGAAGTCGCTGCATAGCTGCTTCAACATGAATAAGGGCATTAGGAAGCTATCAGAATAAACTTCCTCTGCTTTTCATCCTTTGACGTGAAGTTTTATAATGTACCAAGCAACAGTTGGAGTAAAATGTCCACATCACCGGTGTCATGTGTGTCAGAATACCTAATAAATGGGTCAATAAGCAATTCAGAATTGATGGTATTATGCGGAAACCAAATTGTGCTTTTTCCTTACAACTTCAGCCTACTTATGGATGTTTTGTTGCATAGTAGCTCTTGTCAAAATTTTGTATGCACCAGTGAAGCTCGAAGTTTGTTCGTTCTTATGAAATCAATTTTAAATTCAACTGAAAAACGACCGAAACTATAACATTAAGTCATTCACCTGTATGATGTCCTTACGTCTTCTTCAAGATCGATAAATGGAAAAGGGTAAGTAGGTCATCTAAACCTCATCGACTAAACCTCTGTAATTCGGCGATGTGATGTCTTCAAACGAGCCGTCATTATTTATTGTTAAAAAGATCTTTTTACGATGTGCTTTTGTTATTCTAATTTTTATATAAATTGTATAAATTCATTTTATAAATTTATTTTAACATTTCAAAAGAATACTCAAAGACATTTATTTAGAAAGTAAGCAAATTACAGATTTTGGCATTAGTTTTTCTGTTAAGTGTGAGTGGCATTTTTGAGGAGTTAAAACTTTTACAAATCTTCCAATGTTGCAAGCAGTTTGCAGTACAAGTTTTATGAAACAGTACATAAGGACGTGTTTTCTGATGGCAATTTAAATGACGTTTTTGCAGAATAATGTGTCGAATAGAGTGTTTCTGAAGTTTTTTCTAATTTCTGAAGCCAATTTTAAAGTTGTGTCTTTAAAATTTTAAAACGGGGTAGCGCTTAAAATCACATTTGTAATGAGTTGATATTATTTCTTCTCTGGAGCATAACTGGAAATACTGACTGAAATTAGTGCTCGTAAAATTATAGAATAGTGAGTTTTACCTAATAAAATTGCAAACATGTTTAATTCTATCGAAGGCTTTCGATAACTCAGTCTTTCTGGTCTCTTTCTGACAATGAGGGTTTCCTTATTTCGTTTAAAACATCCGGAACTACTCAACTAGTGCCACTTCTGAATTGATGTGAGACATCAAACTGAAACTAAAGCACATCAAGATTTTCCGCTATTGCTGACGTCAGTGTTTCTTACCATTTCGAAATGTTTCGGAAGAAAAATTACTAGTTTTAGCATACATCACTTGAAATTTCTGTAAGTACATGATTTTCATCTAATTGCAATGAATTTTATGAACCTAAATGATGGTCAATAGAACTTGATAAAATTCGTTACACAGGAAAGGAAAGGAAGCAGTTGGAAGAAGAAAATGGATAACTATCAATTGTAATTGTAACTGACTGATATAAGAATTGTCATATTAAACAGTTCTCAGAACCGAAATCAGTATTCTCTATTCTGACAGACTGAGCACAATGTAATGTAATTACTTACTATCCAAAGTACAATACACCACCAATTCCCTTTAATGCTCATTTTTAAACTATTCTTCGGTCCTTCACTTCTATGAATAATAGTTCTGAAATATCTAATTTTTTGTAATTCATTATTCTGAAATTTGGAACGAGTCAAAACACTACCAGAATTTAGGAACAGCCATGCAATGGTAAACATTTGTTTCATATCGAAACCCTTACGTGAGCCAGGGACCGTAGTGGGTAGGTAGTCTGATAGGGATTAGTGTGCTATCAGTGGGTAGTTTTGAAGGTTAGGTTATGTGTAAAGACGGGGTGAGTTAGAGGGATTTTAAAGTTGGGAAACAGATTGGTCTCATTGTTTTGCTTCACAGTCTTTTTGTTAGTAATGTCAAGTGATTCGTATTTATATTTCGTTATCAGGAAGAAAATGATTGGCGAGGATGTTGTGAACATTAATAAGTTATCTTCAACATTTGTCGCTAAATTAGCACCCAGCACTTCAGATGGCAAGTTTAGTTGGTCAATCCAAATTTTAATTTTCGTATCAAAGAATTTCTAATTGGAAACGTGCTTCTTTATTTTTATGTGCCATTGAAAATTAGCAAGTCCTCGTGCCTTCAATTTGGTTTATCGGATTTTTGCAGAGGAATCAATTGACATGGAAAGAGGGGCTCCAGCAGGCGAATCTTCGGATGAACTGCAAACTGTGCATTTGTGGGTTTTTCGTTTTGATTATTATTTTTAAAGAATGTCGACCTATTGTCGGTAAATGAAAAATAATGGTGAATTTTGTGGTAGTCAGATTCTTCAAGGACATGCTCCCTCATTCAGTTTTTAAAGCTCTCTCATTCCCTGCAAATTTTTATTTTATGGTATTATCAGGAAATTTTTTCGCACTCCGTAATTTCAGATTTTCATCCGGAATTAATTGATCGAGTTCATTTTCATCTTTTTTTTTCCAGAGATCAGCAAAATCGTTTTCGGGAACTGGAAGAGGAGCAGGAACGTCTAAACAGTTCATTGCTGTCCTTATCTACACATTTCGCACAAGTACAGTTTCGTCTGAAACAGATCAGTAAGGCGGATGCATCTGAAAGAGATGTAAATCTATTTCTTTTCTTTGATTCTGAATTTTCAAAACTATATCTTTTGCAAAAGTTTTTTGAGTTGAGTGAATTGGAAAAAATAGGTTCCTCAATTTTTTTTATTTTTATCTTGGCGAATTTTATATTGATTTCTATACACAAAATATCTGCGGAGCTTTTATCGGCTAGTGGCCATGTATTCTGCAGAGCAATAACTTACAGCGATTACTGAAAGAACTGGAAGATTTTGCTTTCCGTGGTTGTACCGATTTGAGAGTGGAAAAACAAAAGTGTTCACCGGTGGTGAGTAATGGAAAAAAATGTGATGTAGATCAGCAAAAGGAAAGGCAAAAGATACTCATCGCTCATTTGAAACAGCAGCTAGAAGATTTGGAAAAATATGCATATGAAAGCGGAGAGGGTGATCTTCCAAGCGTCGAAGTTATGGCTAGACAAGTATGTTTTGCTTTATTTAGTCTATAGTTTACTTGCTGCGTTTTTCACTTTATTTTCTTTTGTCCTGATGTGCTTCTTTATTATAGATTCTGCTATTTATCATGTTAGTAACAGCTTTTGATATGATTTGAAAAATATTCCATTTTAGAAAGCAGTTATCGACAAACTCCATGAAAAAGTACAATTAAATCTAGAGCTGGATAAAATGTCTCAAAGCGATTTACAAAAAAAGGTTGATGAAGCTTTAAAAAAGGTACTTTTTTAAGTAGCGCAAAGATTGGTGTTAGTAGGTTCAAGATTTTAAAACTGATAGAGAAGATATTACAGTCATCTGTTTTAAAAAATTTCTATCTGTAGGATATATATATATATATATATATATATATTTGCATCGATATTCCTTTAGCTTGTGAATCCAATTAAAGCGAAAGAACAGTTAGTGGAGCAGCTGCAAACGCAGATTGTAGATCTTGAACGATTCATTGGTTTTCTACAGACGGAAGCCAACCACAGTCTGCCTAATTCAATTGCCTCGTTGCCCTTTGTACCGGCAAAGAAGGGTTCATTCATGAATTTAATCAAATTTAACCGAAAATTCGAACGTAATCAGCTAAAGCAAACACCACAAGGGAGTCATTATGGGCAAGTGTTCTCAAAAAGATTCAGATTCATAATGTTCTACATATGTTAAATTCTGAAGGGATCAACACATTTTATGGTTTTAGTGATGAGCGAGCACAGGTAGAATTAGCAGTTAATACAACAACTCAGGTGATGGAGAAATATCTTCTGCTCTCGGTGGATACAGATACGTCTCATGTCGAATCGTGTAATAAATCATGTGATGAGGTTCTTTGTTTCGTGTCATTCTTACCTAAGCGCTGTTTCATGAATGTTAGAGCTAGTTATATGTTCTTTTAAATACTGCAAGATAACAGCGGTGATAAATTACTGATTACTTTACTACATTTCCTTTGTAATGCTAGCTTGAAACACTAGTTGGTGTTTTATGAACTGTCTCCGAGAATATTTGCAAATTATTATTTTTCAAGTTGGGATGATTTCTTTACCATTGCGCTTTTACTTCCTTCTAGAATTATTAACTCACTGTATGAAATTCAATTGTTCCTTATTTTACCATTCACAGTATGCAGTACGATTTTGACAAAATCTTATGATGTAAAATTAAATGATTTTATTTACTTTACTACATTTTGGATGAGTTTTTTTGGTTATTTTTTTTAGTTTTTTTGCCTTACACGTTTTTGAATTAAGATTTTCAAACGTAGCGAAGAGGAAGTAGTTGCTGTCATTAGAAAACAATTATGTCCCTCTATACGTGGTCTTTTGGAACATGGTATGAATAACGTTGTCAAACATTTTGTTTATTTCACATCTTTGGGTTGCTATCCTGGAAGTTCACGCGCTGCAAGAAGTACCCACGGTAAATCTTTATAGTAGTCGATACTATTTTTTGCGTTGAATTATTTAAATCAGATTTTCTTAATGTAACATAAACTTCTTACAAAAGGATTTAGCACGGAAGCTGGAACACATTTGGGATGTTGTAATGTATTATTACGATTCGAAGTTCGGTCGTAAATATTGCGATACACCCATTCGGCGTCTTTCACAAAGTTATCAGCTAGATGTAATTGCAGGTCGAAGTGTCACATCAAAGCAGGTTGAAATTCAATTCTTGTGAACGTAAACTGGGTATTTATTTCCCAACTGAAATAGTTTAGTAGTGTTTGAAATCAAAGAGTTTTGTAACTGATTTTGTAGCTGTAGCTTTGATTTTAATTGCAACAAATTTTGAAATGTAATGTTTAAATTATATTTTGTAGCTTTTACTATCAACGATCGAAAATATTGCTTCAACTCACAATCGGCTGAAACGTTCGCCTGATGCAATGTGGAAAGCTCTGGTATCTGCGGCATTGAATGAGAAAAAGTTGCCGGCTTGGATCCGGGCAATTTTCTGCACAGAAGAGATTGTTGATCAGTGTTTTGCACCGTGGTCTTATGTGGTTAGGACAGGTATATGAGTGTTTAAAATTTTCCGAAGTTTAATAATCCAATAAAAAACCGAAAGTCAGGATAATAATTCTAATTTCTGATGATTTCCGATGAATTTCTGAAATAATTCTGACGAATTTCGACTAGATATCACTTCTTAAAATTGAAGTAACAGAGCTTGGATAGTATCCAGGTACAATAGCATGTATATCAGATCCTTTTAAGAATGCTACAATGATAGTACCTGACTAGGTAAAAGATGATTAAAGTAATTGGTAATCCATCAAGTAATAAAGTAAAATAGATTGATGCTTGGCAAGTAATTTATTCTAAAGGTTAGTGGATAGTTGAACTTCATATGCACTATGTTTTCTAACTAGTGCTAAAAGTGTATCACGGCGGATCTTAAAACTTTCAGATTTCATTTATATCATTTAAATATCAATAAATTAAGGAGCACTTTATAGGTTGTGAGGACACTTACCAGTTGTTGGAACGTCTTCATAAGTATAATTTCCATTTACCAGTGGATTTGGCCGTGCGCCCCTTTCATCAAATGAAGGATGCGTTTTGAAAAATTTTCCAGAACTAATGTTTCTTTTTCTTCTTGTCCTTATTTCTTGTGTAACTTACACCAAATCTGGGTTCTGTGATCATTCCATATTTGTATTTCTCGTAACTACATGAATTACATTTGCTTGCTGTTGTCTTTCTTTATTTAGCCATTATATTCTCATTCATATGGGTTCTGTTTGCTTCGTGTTTTAAAAGAAATTTCGGAATTTTGAATTTCTTAATGGTTTACTTGTCTCAGTCCGAATTTTGACTTTATGTTGAGCTTTTACTATTTTAATGTTGGTTAAGTAAAGAAAATTTTTTAACTTTCATAAATAGCATTGTGAGTACTTCCAGTTTTTATTCAGTTGGTAAATATGCAGTGAACGTGCAGTGTATATAATGTGTGTACATTATAAATTTTGAGTGGGTGTAACGAGAATATGAAAAGCTAAAATGGTATTTTAAGTATGTTGTTTGAAAATTTTTTGTACTATTTGATATCGCAAGTCTTGATTTCCTGAAATTTGTTCTGTTAGGGCTGTTTTAAATAAAACTTCGTTTGTTTGGTATTTTTTTTGATTTTCCCTATATGCAAATTTTGAACGAATTTTCGTGAATAAGTATTTTACATAATCACGTATGAATTTTTATATAAATCTTTACCGTTTCATATAATCTTCTGTGATTTTTTTAGCTGTGGTATGGTAGACGAATATTATCGACTTACTGATATTTTTGAAACAGTTTCAGTTTTTGCGCCGAATGAAAAGGTTTGCAGTTGAATGTCAAAATATGTATCACTGTATCCTTAAAATGTTGCCATTGTGTCTTGTAAACTAATATCAGGTGACTTGTGTTGATGGAACGTCAAAGACATTATTTGTCGGCACCTCACAAGGACGAATTTTGCTCGTGGATCTTTTAGCGAAGAGCGTGATTAATACATTGCAACTTTCAACGGTAATGACTTTAAAGAACTTTCGAAATCAAAAAAGATGCGGAAAGGTTTTTGCAATTTATATAGAGCTTAAGCCGTTTTGAATGATGATTTTAGAATGTTCCTGTTGCGCGAATAGTAGCAGCCACAGCGCTTGGTTATCTTATTGTTTTGTCAGCGTCCACTGTCTTTAATATAGAAATAAAAACATTGAAGGTAAACATCCAGTTCTTTCTCTCCTTGAAAGACATTTTTTTTGAGAGGAAGTGGGAAAAATGGAAAAATCATTCTATTTTAATATAGATTTTGGATTTACTGTTAATACTTCATATTATAACGTTAAATTTCATTCAAGCAGCTTTATTACACCAGTGGGTATTTATTACTAATTGTTGTAGTTTCGGTTTCTTTGTAACTATCGTAGAAATATTGAACTGAATTGGATTTCATTAGCTGAGTTGAAATTAATTCGAATTTGAGTGTTTTTCAGCCGATTAGTTCAAGTGCGGCGTCAAATATAGCTCATTTAGCGCTGAATAAGGATCCAGTGGTAGCAAATCCATTTGCTTTACAACTTGCTTTAGTTGCGAACAATCGGCATATTCTAGTTTGTGAAAGCAAGGTGGATAATTTGGTAATTCAGCAAGAAATACGGGCTGAGGACAATGTAGTTGCCTTATCGTATAATAAATATTGCATATGCTATGCTTTACCCAATGCTTATTTTGTCCATAACATCCTGGAACATAAAACTCTGTCGTTGTTCCCGTACGACTCACAAACTATACGTCCTCTCATTATAAACACAGATGCGGTTAGTAAATTTTTCTTGGAACTTACAAAAATTGAACCTCAAAGAAAATCAATTTCTAAACTACAAATATTGGCGATTTTAGGAAGAATTTCTGGTAAATGGTATGCAAGGTCTAGGCGTTTTTGCAACATCAGAGGGCGTTTCATCACGACCGCCGCTATTCTGGGGTCTGACTTCTATCGTATCATTTGCGTATCGTTCACCACATGTCTTTGTTCTAACAGCATCATCAATTACCGTTTACAGGTTCTTTTTGTGGGGATTGAACTGTTAAAAGTTAGTCTTAACAGGAGTTTGAAATTTATTTAATACAAAATGCTTGGTAGGTTATACAAATATTTTCCAGTTTGGAACAGTCAGTTGTTCTCCAGAGATGGCCATTTACAACTGGAACGGTGTTAGAGTGTATTGATGGGCAATTGTATGTTTGCAGTAGTGCAAATATCAGTCATCTGGAAGAAGTGTCGTGGGTTGATAGGGTACGAGTTGAATTTGGTCGGGAAATTGTTTTCATTTTTTTTTGTTATTGAGCCGTAGGCTGTTACACATCTCAGTTGAAGCGAGTTCAAATTCAGAGCACCAGAAAGTATTGAAAAAAGAATGTTCTTCTTTAAGGCGGATGCTCTTGCTGATAATGGACAATTGGATGAAGCATTGAGATTTGCCGAAAATGCTATTTCGAATGGGCAATGTGACGAAGCAGAAATACTGGTACAGTTGAGAAATCCGATGAACCATTTTCTTATGAGAGACATTTGATGAAACAAGAAATATTTACAAAATACTTTCAGAAATTTAATGAGTTAAAGCAGAAAGTGGCTCTAGTGCTTTTCGAACGAGAAGAATTTGAAAAATTTTACGAATTAGCCGTGTTGTCCGAATTAGACCCTCGTGCGGTAACGTATTCAAAATTTTTATAAAGAAGTTTTACTTCTACTGGAATTCTTTCTTTCTATTTCCGTGCTTCCCATTTGTTTTCTCTATTGCTGTTTTTGTGTTTCAGGTCTTGCTATCATTTAAATTTTTACTTCCATTTCCATCGGGCTTTCGATCAGAGCCAGGCAAAGAAGCCACAAATTTATCAAAAAAAGCTTTTGGTGATTTCGTTACAGAAAAATCTATTCAGCTTATAGCTTTTTTGGAACATTATCTGAGAACAGTCAGAAAATTTCACTGGACTGCTGGATTTTGTCGGGTACTCAATACATTTTTGAAAATAACATTCGCGCACAATTTCAGAAGTTGGAAATTCATTTTTGTAGATGATTGTTCGTTTTTTCTTAACTAATGTAGTAGGTCTGAAATGGGTTTAAAAAACATAGACACCGAGAAACCGAAATACTAATATTTGGCAAAACTCGGAAAGTTGCGTACTTGATGTTAGTTTCCAGACAGTTCAGTGAGAACTTTTTCACTTTATTGGATGACCAGGAGTATTTTTAATGTGATAATTTTTTCGAATCCGGAGGAACTATTTAATAGACTTCTTGATTATCACTCTAGTTAAAAGATAGCGGTTTGTTCATCCAAGTTCTAATTTTTAATAAATTGCTGACAAATTATTAAATAAATATAAATTTTGAATGATAGACTACGATAATTCCCGATTCTGTTGCATGTGTCACATATTTAAAATTTGCATTCTTCAGGACATAGACGCTATACTGTTGAGATTGATATCATTACGACAAGATGCACTGGATGCTGAGGATATGTCGCTAGATCTTCATTGCACATTTGACGACTGTAATGAATGGATGCGAGAACATGAGCGGCGAAAATTCCTTGTTACTGTTGCATTTTGCCTCTTAGATTTTGATCACGCACTTGAAATAAGTCGGGAATTGTATAATGAGGGCCTTTGGGACGATAGAATTGCAAAACTATGTCTACAATTCTTCCCGAGGTAATTTAGCTGGCACAGTATGCATCTGGATTGGTCTTGAACATTTTCTCAGTATCATAAAATGAAGGAAAATTTCATTGAATTTGCAGCTTTCATTCTGAACAAACAATATTAAGTTGGGCTGAATTTTTACTCAAAATTCGTCAAGATGATGTAATCGACTGTTTAAAAAGATGCACAGTCAAATTAGACCATTGGAAAATTATAAGAATTTTGCAGCAGGATAGAAGTACGCTAATCGAATATCTTGAAGCAATTAAATCCCTCCAAGTATTTACTTTTGATGTTTAGAAATAGAGTTTCAAATTTGTAGGGATCGCTTTTACCATCAGCTAGCATTCTTGGAAGTTCGAGTATTTCACTATCAAAGTTGGCTGTAAACGATGTCGATGATAACAGATAATTTGAAGTTTCCAGTTATGGTACATTTTGGGTAACTGGAAATTTTTTCTACGTGCAAAACCCAACAACTTATTCCACAGGGGAAGCTGTTGGCTACGTAGATTAGACGTAGAGAGATAAATTAAAATTACTGTAATTTTGCATTGAAGCCTTTATTTCTTTTGCAGGATGTAGACTTCCATTCAATGTTATTTTCAATGTACATAGACGAAATCAATGCTTTGTTGAAAGATGGAAAAAGTGAAAAATCCTGCAGGAAAAATTTACGCATTTTCCTTCTTCAACCAAATAAGCTAAATTTGTTGGGCACGCATGCTGTTCTCAAGAGTGACCCACACTTTGCTGTCGAATTAACCTTGCTCGAAGGTGTTAAGGTAGCTTTATGATTTGGACTTGTAATACTGCTTTAATCATCAGCGGTATTAACCTGAGGCAAATGACATCATTTAAAGTGGCAAATCTATTTCAGCATTTCTTATGTTCTAAGGCCCTGGTTCTTTCTTTAATGGTAATTTCAACATGACTTTAATTTCGGTTGACAATAAATATATTAGGAGGATTTTTAAATTAAGTTTTTAAAAAAGAAAAATCGTCAGGAAAAGGGTTCTATTGAATACCTGGAAAAATTGCTCAATGATCACAAAGATTACGATGCGGCTGAATTATTCTGTATTTATACAGATACACGGCAGCACTCCCTACGACTGACACTTCTGAAATTCTATTTGCGAAATCTCGCGTAAGCTTTTATTCCTGATTAAGTTTAGTGTTTGCATTGGTTTGCTCTTGCTCTATTCCTGATTGACCTTGATTTTCCCGAAATGAACAGTTTCTTCAACAATGATGTTCTATATAGGTCTCAGCCAGGATTCAGATCACGTGCAATCAATTTACTGAATACACCCGGTTTTATATCAAACGGGAGGGAAGTATTGCAAAATATTCCGAACGAGTGGTCGTTATCGTCAATTCTTTACCTCGCAGAAGGTGCCATATTATCAGCAAAAGGCCAAACGCACTGTCAACAACTAAAGGAAAAGGTATTTATCAATCACTTAATATAGAGTAACGTGCTTTCAAAGGTTCCACTTATTGACTGAAATCCAGCGATAGTCTCAAACTCATAGACATTTTTCCGGCAATGGCGCAAGCGCTGAAAGCACGTTCAAAACAAGCACTGAAAGCCGCTCGTCTGCACATCCAAGTTGATGAAAAAACAACTTGTACTGCATGCGGAGTACCGGTCAGTAATGAAGATGTAGCATGCTACCCACATTCAAACCAGATATTTCATCGAAGGTGCTTGAAAAGCTGAAGTGATTTCCACACATGGGCGTGCTCCTAGCTCTTTACTTTTATTGTACAAAATATGCTTCTGTGAACAAGTTACTCTTCTATACTTTACTGATCCCCTCAACTGCCTCAATGTAACTTGGCGTACAGGATGTGAAAAAAAAATTACAAGTGGTCAAATATAAACGTAAACTTGTGGCCTTTTTTTTACACGAACCCAATAGCATAATTTGGTAAGCTTATCAGGAGGTCTCGCACGACCATTTTAATGCTAAATACAATGGATACGATTTAAGAACAATTGTATTGAATGACGGATATCTCCGATATTTCTTACATTCATGTCTATCTGGAGCAAGATTCATAAGGATTTTTGAAATAAATTGAAGAATTTCGTATATTTTTCTAAGACAAAATAGTTGTGAAATAAGTTCCATTATAATTAGTATACCACACGAGACAACGTTTACGACAAACATCGTGTTTTTCACATTATACGAATGAATGAATTACAGTTACACAGAAATCGCATAATATCACGGGACATGGAACCCGTATTTACATAACTTTTACTAATGGCTTGTCCAGGAAAAATGTGTTTAAGTTGGAAGGATTTAAAGTGTCGTTTTCGCTTTATCTTTCGATATTGACTGATGGTGTAGGGGCGCTTCACACTCTGTGGAGCATCCTAAAAACCTAAATTTCAAAATCCGAGTTGAAGTTCAGCGGCAGAAACTTCGGAAGTTATTCCACCAAGACCGTAGGGTTACAGATTAGTAAGCCGAATAAGCTTATAATGAGGACGTACCGCTTGAGACTGCTTCAGAAGAAGCGACAGCGTTCTCTTTCTTACCTTCCTGGGCTTCTAACCATTCCGCAATTTCAGCTGCTTCACTGTCGCTAACTGGGGCATTTTTGGTTATCAGTGTCGGCTGACTGGTACCACTTTGCTTCCGCGTGCTGGAAACTTCCACCCTTTAAAGCATTTTGGAACGATTCCCATACATAAATTCATATTTCGCCAAGTTATTGTGAACTACTTCGTCGTCCTAATTTGGAACATTATCTTCCAAAAGACAAAGTTGCCTGTGGAAGAACGTCAGTCATTTAAAATGAAAAGTGGGTTTATGTTAACGAAATCATCGGGATCAGCAAATTACGCATATACCTTCGTAGAGCAACACTCACGTCTGATTTGACTCTAGGCAAACCCTCTAAAAATCGATTCACAAAATGCACATAACCCAGACAGCCACTACGCAACGACTGTTTTCTACGACTACACGACTACGTCGAGCTTCTGGGAACACATCGGATCACGCTTCAACTATTCAGTTATCCTAATTATTCATTGACACGGAGTATCTTCATTTCAGACGAGAATTTGAAAAATTTTGCAAATTATCCTGAGAAAGTAATCAAGTAACCAGGATTTCTTTAGTATCTTATTCTAGAAAAATATGGTCTTACCCGGCAAAATTAGAAGCATCAGGAATTTCCAATGAATCAAGCTGCTGGCTTAGTGTCTGCTCATCTAGTTCAATTAAATTACCCTCCGAACTCGTATTTTTTTTTGTACCACATGTATGATTAACCATATATCGATTGTATTTTTCAAAAAGATTGTTACATTCATCGTTTATCATCAACAATTCGTCTGAAAATCATCGAAAAATTACCTACAACTCCATCTTACTGGGTACTAATTAGAACAGAACCTAAAATGCATAGCGCCCCTCGGTTTAAGCTCGAAAAACATACGTCCCCCCGTCTTGTCATCCATAAAGACTTGTGGAGTATAAAGATGGAGATTTGTGAGATTCATTCCCTATGTTTCAATACCTCGCAATTAATTGAATATAGCCTGGACAGCTTGTATTCATTTGTAGAGATGAAACTTACACATGATTTGATCATTCTGAACGGAACAAATGAGGTCTTGAATTCTCACATGCATGTGCTTTACAACAATATGTAATTCATCCAACAGCTGCAAGTCATCCGGAGCCTCTTCCCCCGGAACCATCTCAGATAACAGTTCCCGCATAACCTGAAATAAGTATACAAAATATTCAGCACAAACCTTTTCACGAGCTTGCAAGAAGTAAAACCATTCAAAACGTGTTTCAATGTAGCGCCAAAAGAGGTAAGCATATACACCAACACTACAAAGAAACTTCGCACATGAAGACTGTAGGTCCATTTGAATTTTACAAAACTTATAAAAATCCTTAATTTTTAACATCTTGAATTTCTCAAACCTTAGTATGCATAAAGTTTTGGTACATACTACCTTCAAATTGCCGTTCACTACATCCAGTTCCCTGCGTAATTTTTCCATTTGCTCTGGTGTTGGTCGCACTGACTGCGACAAACCAGCGAAGTTTTCTGAATCAGTATTCTGAAAAATGACAAGTTGGATTACCGAAGAAATCTCAAAAAGATAATAAAAAAGCAACTGCCAAAAGTTGCACCCATGAATTTAAAAAACAGATCAACCCAATTAATTCGCCCACTAAAATTCGCACAGCTCAGAAACCTTTGTGTGAGAACGCACAAAAGACCTGTCCATGATGCTCTCCCTCCTCTTGTTCTACGGGAAAAATGAATGTATTTATGCACATTTACTGTCGGTGCCACTGTAGTATCATAATTTTTAAACAGTATATATATAATTAGGGAAGAGTCGAAGTTCACTAATAACCAACACAACTTATTGCAGCTCTCGACTCCAGCAATATTTCAGCAAGCCTCTTGATATTACATATTAACTTTAGGTTAATAGAACAAAGTTTATGTAATAAACAACTTCTATACCGGCTATAAAAATTGATTTAAGAAACACAGCAAAAAGATACAAGTACAGCCAAGAAATACGACTCAATCACTTTTGCTTCCACAACTTCAAGTAAATCGTAAAAATTCATCCAGAAGGATCTTAATGAAGTGAGCTGAAGAGAATTAAGGGTGATTTATTAGTTTACGAATTGACATATGTGTTTTTTCATAAACGCTCATGAACTAAGTAACATCCATTAATATAGGGTACAGAAAACCTGAATATTATCCACGTGTGATCAAAAATGACATAGCGATATTCAAGAGAGATGCTTGTCTCAGTGAAGCTATCTACTCGATTAGAGGCACATGTAAATATCAAACATCATCATCCTAGGATGATGAGAAGTTTCAAAGTACTCTATTTCTCCAATGGAAAAATAAAGCTGATAATAACAGCTTTGATTATAGGTGAACAGATTTAATGAGTATAGGTGAACACATAAAAATGCGTATATGTTTCTGAGTAATGTAGCAAATCCTGGAAAGGTGATGGAAAGTGCATAGATTAGAATGCTAAAAGTACGTGAAAGCACGAGCTAATGATGATTTTTGCATTTCACTACCACGAGATTCTACCTAAGTTTCACTAAAAATGCAAGTGTTCATATGACGAGTGACTTAGCATACTGAAGCACATACCAACAAGCCATGTCCCGTGGTAACGTCTTGAACATTAGTAGCCGTCGCTCTTTCGATCGGAAACACAGTCTAAATAAGTTGTGGGTAAACGGTGAAGCAAAAAAAAACCTTTATGTAAAAGTCTCAATAAACCTTCATATTTAAATCCTTATCAATCTTCAGCATTAATTAACAAAATTTGCTCCATCGATTGATTTTCCAAATGCAATAATGATTACAGGTAAACAAACATACTATGGATGGCGCAAACGATAAGATGTATGTCGTAAGAATTTTTATCGAATAATACGAAATGCACGTTTTTCCGCAAGAATATTGTTTTCACACCCGTGAGGAATCATAATATACCTACTTTCTTTGGGGTCAGTATTGGTGCCATCGAACCAGGGTCTGTAACGGGAAATTGAACACCCTTCGCCTTCAGTTCATTGTAAATTTGACAAACACCTTGTAAACGTGGATTATCTTGAAATACATCATTCCATGACTGAAATTTTTTTTCGCAGTTCCTCACTGGGACTTTCAGAACCACGAATCCGATCTTTCTCTTCTTAATTTTAGATGAAGAAAAACACGGTGAATGCTGGTTATACATTCATACTATTTGATATGCTTGGAAATGATTCATCCCAAGACTTTTCCCACGAAAGGCAAAACAAGAGAATTCAAAACAACAGGCACAGTCAAAAATTAACTCTACGTTAGTCGAATAATGAATATAAATCAAAACAGTTAAATAAGTAACCTGAATCAAGCCGAGAACATGTTCTTGTATTACTTGGGGTGCATCAAACTTCGGACCGAGAAGCCTGACAAGTTCGTTTACAAAGTCTTTCTGACAAACTAATTCGTGAAACCGGATATCACAGTTCTTGACACACGTTTCTAACACTGTTAGTGTATACATAACAACAGCATTATTTTTTGACATTTGTGAATGTAGTCGTTTGCGAATTGCACGCATTGCATCACGCCCTCTAAACAGTCGGTTGAATGATCCTACTCAATTTCTTGTAGAACTTTAAAAAAAAACATCTCGCTTTTAGCTCTCCTTACCAAAATCCTAGAGAAATAGAAGGGAGAAAGAAAGTACCCTTCTGTCGTGTTGTTGATGAAGTCACAAATTTCCATATTCAATCCCCAATTCTCCGTTGCCAAAACAGTTGCATCGGTCGCCATTTCTATAAAAACAAATGTTTTCTCAAAACAGACATTACAACAGGAAATAATAAATATTAGGACAAAAACCAATGTCAACACTTTTCCAAAGAAGCACAAAACCAGTGAAAAGAAAAGTAATTCCCCTGCTCTTCCACTTTCATTTACGCTGAACACATTACGTCACTCAGTTTATGTGCAAATCTGCAAATATAGCGATAACGTCACCGATTTTGCGTCCAACTGGCGTAGCAAACGGACTGCCCTGAAAAAAGTCGCCAACACGCTCTGTGACCGATGCCGCAGCTTCTTTAGCACTTTCCATTGCGTTTGTAACCTGCTCTTGCATTCCAGCTTAAGCTGAAAGCTACATTACGATTAGTCACCTTAGAAAACCTTGAAATCCAAAACCATAGTAGCAAACGCACTAAAAAAAGGACACAACACCACGCCTGCTCCAACAATCCCTCCCGTTTTAATACGGCCCATGTTATCAAAACAAGCACTGAAATCGCCAAACCAAATGAGAAATACGCAACCAGTTGAGAGGCAATTGCGTTCACGTACTACGGTCTCTTTTGAGTTTGCCAGTTTTTCTTGTCAGATCCGGAATAAAAAACAATCATGAACACACTTAGTGCCGATGGACTTCGCAATATTTCTGATTACACAGCTCACATCGACAGTGTTGTACAACAGGGGTTAAACCATAAGATTAATGAACAAATGCAAGATGATCAAAATATATTTAATACGGCAATCATTTTGAATAATGTATCATTTTGCACTGCAAATTATTTTACTTTCATTTCTGAGATACAATAAGTTACTGGATTTCAAAAACATTTCACTTTCTCCAGTTAACTGTAAAAATTACTTCATAGCACTGGAAATGAAATAAACCCGTCATTAAACACGGCAAAAAAATGGAATAGAATCACAACAAAAAAGTTAACACTATTTAATTGCTAAATGTAGAAAAAATCATAAAATTTGAGTTTCGAGAGAAAAAAATACATTACTAGGATATATATATATATATGAACTTGGACAGTCATTGATCCTGCTTTTCCTAATTCACTACAAGAAAAATCAAAAACGATCAGCAAAATCAAAAAATAAACAGATATACACTGGAGCATTATGTTACGAATAATGAAACTCAACACAGCCTGAAGCAGTATGTTACAGTGAAAATCATTCACTTCGTGTTAATGAAGTATTAGAAACAGAGTGTTGAGTACTGAGTGAAGTACTTGATATCGACCCATCAACAGACGAGCTTTTTTCCATCATTTTTGTTCGTATACGATGATATTCTTGAGTGTAACGTTTCCGATCATTCTCAATTTCACTACCACCTATCTCGAATATTTTCTGTAAAAACTATGAAACATTATTCAACAACTTCGTCAAATAAAAAAATGTCCAGGTTATTAAGAGAAATAATAAAATAAAAAATATAAGAGTTTGCAGCGAGAATATAAAAGGCATTATACAGGCAGAGATTTTGCAAAGGAAATAATGAAAATAACAATGCCATGCATTAAATCTTGTGCTCCCCTACCTCCGGTGCAATTTTGTCTAGGATAAGACGGCAACGAAGCTCGCCAATAGAAGACCGCAACAAATGTATAATACATAGAAGGTGGTATTTAACACCAGAAGAGCGCTGAAAAATTGAAATATACTTAACAGAAATCTGTTAAACATGAAAATCACGATATGGGTAGTCAACCAAAAATTAAAACATGCTAAACTACCAATTACAAAAATAACTTACATCCAGTCCTTTCAATAGATATTCTTCTATGATAAAATGCGACCCTTGCTCAACTGACAAAATATGATCAGATGATGTTGACTGCAGCAATCGATGAATTACTAGATGCATCCATGGATCATAAAAGGCAATCTAGAATTAACTACTGGAAATCTCGAATACATTTAAGTGGTAAAAAAACTATTCAGCCCAGAACGTCGCACCTTGCATTTTAAACGAGGTAATGCTTTCATGTAACGCATAATGCCCGGTAAATCAAGAGCATGACGCTTGCTTGGAAGAATATAGACAAGATAATGAATCCAGAGCAATGCACATGTCACATCCGCCTTCAAAAAATTTAACATCTCTTCAGAAGGATCTGACAGAAAGTCACTTGCCGGGTTCTCGTCAACAATTTCATCTATAAAACATCCTAATTACAAATTATGGCCAATGCGAAATGCTATATCAAAAACGAAATCAAACATCGCGAATTGTTTAAATGCTGAAGAAAGCCATTCGGTGAGTACCAAGACATAAAACCTTGGACCAATTTCAGTCAGTATGTCCCAAACTTTTTCGGTTTCTTAACATTCTTCACATAACTTTCAATGGTTTAATAACTACACTGCTAGCCATCTTGCACAGTTTCTAGCCAAATTACAAGTAGCTCACTCGCCTGGTGCCCGATTAAGTTCATATCGTATTACGTCTTCTACCATAAGTGTTGTAAAAGAAGCCAAAAATTTAGTAAAAACGGGAGGGCCAATATTTTTCTGCAAGATAGACACATCATTAGTTGATACGACGTTGTGTGCAGAAGCTCCAAGTAATAATAACCTGAAAGTACTACAATTGTACATATGTACCACACAACTTGAGTGAAGAAATTCAAAATCTGTTCATACGGACCTCAGAAGAAGTTGCAAAGGGACCAATTCCCTCGGCAATTGACCAGTAGCATGCTGAGCTGAGTCGCGCAATACTTTGACAGCCATTGAGCATAAGAAATGTATAACGTGTGCATCACCAGCAATCATTGCTAAATCACCAGTTACCTGGGAGCAAAAAAAGAATAATCAAAAGTAAAGGATTAGAAGTAAATACAACATATACAAAGCATGGAAGCACTTAAACATGCTGAAACTGAAATGTCTATGTTGCTGAAACCTCCACCATGAAATAAAATTTCCACCTATTATTGGGTTTAGACAATCGAATACAACAGTCTGACCATTAAAACAACTAACAACTCGAAGGTTTACAAATGACACTGCCATACCCTTTCATGAAGGTTAAATAAAACTAGCTAATAAAATATTAGATACACTTGAAAAACATTGCCAAACCTCTGCTCTAGTTTTCTTCGCTGATTCCAATATATTTTTCAATTTGTTAGTCTGTTGCGCATCCAAATGTTTGCCTCTAACACACGCATCCAAACACCACGCCAAATCATGACACGGATCTAAAAATAGAAGTGAATAAAATTTCTGGCAATGTTCGCCAAAGCTACTCCGTTTAAATATTCTTATACTCAACCTGATCGAATCACGGATTCAATATTTAAATCATGAGCAGACATTACAAGCTCCATTCGCAATGAACAATACGTTGCATCAGAAGATTTCAAAAAGCGTTCACGGATGACATTGTTCAATCGTCGATATAACGATTCCTGCTGACCAACAATTGTCATTAGCTCTATAAACATTTCTGTAAATATTTTTAAATAGTAGATACTAAATAATTATTCGGACAGTGCGAGCAAGTTTAAGATGCATGCTAATCGAGAAAATGTTCAGCTCATATTTCAGCTTTGAAATAAAAAGATCGATATCACTCACCTAAAATTTGCGGCCACTGTCGTCTAGATCTGGTTGTCTCACATGTAAAATAGTTCGTTGGTGATTGGTCCATTGTTTGCATAACTTTCTGTTTCTCATCGATATATGAATCTATAACTGGAAGTATTGCGTCCCTGAACAGTGAATCGTTCTTTAGCCAAATCTGTTGTCGCACTGTAATCGCACAACTGTCGTAAAATTCCCGATCGGTCACAATCACTTTTAGGTATCTGAGTGAATTCAATGTACTCAAGATGAATTGAACAAAAAATGAAGCAAAATAAAATCGAAGAAATTACAACTCTCCACCTCTTGGATCTTAGATAATTATTTAGAAGTGTGTTATGTCCAGAAAAAATTGCGCAGTACTATATGCGGTTCGATTAGGGAACTGCGACCGACCAATTAATACCGTCAACACCAGGTACTCGTAAAAGGTTTATTTCTGGAACCTAATTTTGGACGGCAAATACCTACTGTATTCTAAAGTTGTCAGTAAGAAGTTCCATGCGCATCAGAAAGAGAGATCAGCAGTTCTTCCAGCGGAACACGAAGTGGGTGAGAGGGGAGTTTTTAGAATGCAGTTAGTAGTTTCTGCAAATCATCACTTACACCTTCGGTCAAATTTTATTCTTATAATAAATGGTATTTTTTTCTTGACAACCAATATAAGGTTTGGGAAAAACTCAAGGACATGAAATACAGCTCCAACATTTTTTCTATCTATAACCGATTTTCTTTTTTAACAAGTTCTTTTTGCTATAAAAATATCCATAATTAATGTCCTACCGATCCGGAGCTTTTGGTAATTGCTTCAGTGTCTCCAACACAAACGGTCGAATGGTAGGAACCCGATAAAGTTTGAAACTTTTTTCCAACTGTTTTTCTAATAACTGCACCGACTCCGTAGTTCCCATCGAACCTAATTCTCTGATTTTTGCAAGCAGTAATTCTGATATATTATTTACTGCCTGAAAACATTTGCATAGAGAATAAAAAATGTTAGTTACACACGTGAATATACTGGTGCCATCTTGCAAACATAAAATAACGTACTTCTTCATGGAATTCTGTTCTGCGAATATTATGCAAATCGAGCAGTCGTAATGCTGGATTCAATGCCTCCAGCTGAAAAGAAATGCTGTAAAATGCAAGTAACAAATTCTAGATTAGGTCGTAACAGATAACTTAAGGATAACTACAGAGCTTTGGTAAAAAAATGAAAAAATGTGTTTTTTATAGACAATTCATCGAAATGTGAGTAGCAATAATGCATATAGCAAAACAATGGTTAATAAGTAATAACCAAGAAAAGTAACACACACACACACACACACACACACATACCATCTCTCCTGTGATAGACGTCATGCACTGTTAAAAGGAAAAACCTCATGCACGTTGAGCCAGAAATAGTTGGATATTACTATTTCAGTAAGACGACTCCTAATATATAGCTTGACAATAGCATTTATTAAAATTTCATGCATGCACATACCTTAATGCTATTTCGTTTCTGGAAATCTTTGATCGTATTAATAGGATCAGAACACGTCATTAACAGATGCTGTAGCCTTCTAGAACCATCAATATTTTGATTTTCCAGATCCGTCACCCAACGCTTTTCCATATCATCAGATGATGCCATGCTTCTGCCTAAATTTACGGCTGAAGTAGATGAGCTGGACGCAGTAAAAATTAAAACATCTTTTCTCCAAAAAAAAAAAAAAATTATGCAAAGAGCTAACTACTACAATGACGTAGAAGCTGCTTTTATCAATTTTCATGTAGATTTCTTGCTTTCACTTTATTGTGAAATAGAGGAAAAAGAAGCAAACACACAATCTTTGAAATAAAACTGTACATGTCTATCGTCATAAAGTTTAAACAGTCTAGTCTAGAAACAAATCCTTACTAGAAATCTGAAACACACGATAAATGTAAGAAAGTCAAATGAAACGACCTCTCAACGCCTCCAAATAGAATAACCATCTCAAAAATTTACAGTGGTCTTCATCAACCAGCCGCTGAATACTATTATTGGATGAGCCGGCCGCATAAGGCAATGTTTGCTGTTGGAGATGTCACCAGTAGATTAGTGCGTGGAAGAGAAAAAGTATAGAAGTCCTTTTTAATGTGTTATTTTATGCTGTGATTGTTACTGAAAGATGTTGAGGTCAGGATCGAACAATTACCCGATGTGTTTAAGGATGAACAAAACAAATGTGACACACTTACACTTTTCACGATTATGCCTTGGTGGTGAGATTGTTCAAGTACCTACCGTCATTGTGGAACAGGTTAGTCGTGCATTTTACAAGTGTAGATTAGATTTGAATAAGTTCCGTTGCTTATTAAATATCTCATCTATGCACTTTTTAATGTGCACGTTAGTTTTTTAACACTTTCAATTTATTCTTCAGGAAATGATGTTTCGAGCTGTGATAACCAAGCATGCATTTCGAAGCCTTGGCGACGACACACAAAATTACCTGAAAGTTGTGATTTCACGTTATGCTCGGTCATTCTTGCTAGTTTTATATAGCGTGGTACTAATTAGAAATAACCCGGGCACAACATTTTAGCGTTTCCTGCCGAAGTATGAGGGATCGGACAAAGATGAAGAGAAAATTCTAGATATTGTCTTCACAGCAGACCCAAATTTGTATTTCGGAAATCCGTTGGGAAAATTGCATTCGAAGATTCGTTGTAAGTCCACTCCGTCGTTTTTTAGTATTCAAGAACAAAACAGCTTCGCTAATAATACTAAAAACAGGCAAAATAATAACAGAAAATTCCGGATGACCCAAAAATCAAAATAAATGTTGGTAGAGAAGAAGATTACCCCCTTACTAGTGTCATAAAAAGAAGTATTAAAATTGTGATCAAACAACAAAAACAACAAAGAACCAGCTAATACAGGAATAGATAATACCAATTAAAAAGGAAGTCAAATAAGAAGTTCAAACAAACATACTAACTTGGTCTAAAATAACAGCACTACAACGTATATTTTGAATAGTTACCGTAAAATTAATAGCACTCAACAAAGATCCAATACCTACGGTATATAAACCTAAAATCATAATATCCAATGACAACTCAGGTTGACCATCAACTCTTAAAGGAGGATAAATAGTTCAACTATTATCAGGACCACCTCAAACAAAAAAGATTGATACACAGTGAACAAAGCAACAAAAGTAAACCAAAAAGATAAAGCATGGGTCGGGGAACGTGGATATCCTTGAACACTATCTCATTGTTTAATGAAATTTGCTGAGCAGATCGGCTAATTCATATGTCATGACTGATAAAGTATAAATTTGTAATGACTCTTTCAGTTCTACACGATCAAATAAAACTTTTGAGCATTTCTAGGTGGTTGGTTTAATCCAGAAAGGCCATCAGATCAAGTGCAGCTGCGTGATAATCGCAGGGTTCTTTATGACCATTATATACGTCATTATTATATGACTGTACTAAAATCGCTTCTTATTTCTCGAAATGTAAGTGTTTTTCTTCACATTTCATGATGAGGTAGATGTGATAGGAGACTGGCAAGTAGGGTTTTATAGGATGAATTTGTTTTTGGGATCATAATTGTATTTGGTATTTTCATTTTAATTGTAGTTCGTGTATTGTGCACTGCCGTATTTGCTACAAAAGTTCGGTCTGCCTCGGAAAGCTGTTGATTGCACCATGCACTGCGTTATCATGCCGTCATATGTATGTGATTTTAGAGGGAGTTCGTGAAATACACTAATTCAAGTTCATTTGAAGAACCCACAGCAAGAAGAGTGCCCACCCCGGGCTTTTTTCGTAAATCGAAAATATCAAAAAGAATTAAGTGGCGTACTGCAGCTCGGCTGAGGATGTAAGTTTCGAAGCAAATTTTTTTAGCTTGATCATATTTATGAATTGTTGAAGTAATATAAGGTAATCTGCATAATGATGATGCCTGCCCTTTGCAGTTAAAGCTGTGTAAAATTGCAGAATACTGGATCGCGTACGAGAAGAGGTTGGAGAAAAAGCAGGCTTCTCGTCAGATGAGGAAGGTAGACATCCATTAAAAATTATAGATATTTTGACCTTTTCAAATTTTTTATTAATACTTTTCCACTTTACAAGTAAGAAAAAGTTTTTCTGAGGATTGTAGGAGTGTTCGTCATAGGATACTATTTATTAAGAAAAATCAAGCTGTCAGTTTGTGTCTTTTCGTTTAAACGATAGTGAAAATCATTGAAACATGTTTAAAGTCTTTACGCACTTTTGATTAAATCTGGAGCGTAATCAAAATTCATCCATTTTTTCCGGAAGCATACATTATTTAAGTTGAGGTTTTATATGAGTTTAGTTTGTGAGTATTCATTTGGTTGCCATTGCGTACACTTCATACATGATTGCAGTACACCTTAACTAAATCTGATTGCAGTACACCTTAACTAAATGTTTCGTATGTTATCAAGGACCTAGGTTTCTGTTTCAGAATTTGGTGATTTAAATAAGATTCCAGTGTCTCGTGCTGGACAGAGTACTCTTTTTTCTCCTGATTTTGTTGGTAAGTATTATGATTTGGCGAACTTTTGTGTAGATTTGGCTCATATTATTGTGCAATGATAACATCATATTCTGTAGCTCGAAAATTTTCACAAAATATTTAATTTCGTGCTCTGTTTCTTTTAGTCTGGAACCGAAATCTGTTTAGAAGGTTGATCCTCAAAATATTTGTTTCCAGATTATGATCTTCATCAACCAGTTTACATGGATGATGTCAAACGGATGCTGAAAGAATATAAAAATCTAAAAGAGCAAGAACCTGTGCGTTATTGAAAAATTCAACTTTACTGGATTTAAATAGTTTTTACAAACTATGAAATGTTGACACAGTTAATATAATATTTAGGACTCACCTTCTCTGGATATTTCTGACATTGGTATTGAAAACGTCTATGAAAGAGCTGGTGTCGCATGTATTGCTGAAAGGAATTTGTCAGCCGAAGTTTCGGAAGCGATGAAAATGCCGTTTAAATCTATGAAATGAGTAGTGTTGTGAATTTTGCATCGGCATAACGTACATAAAATTTGACCAATTCTTACTAATTTTAAAAGTGCATTATTTTAGCTAGTAAAGGTTGTAAGATTAGTACCTCAGCTATTACAACGGTCTTGATTGTTTTTTCTTTTCTACTCTTATTTGTTTTATTTTTTACTGACAGAGTGTAAATAACTTAACTGATAGCCATATCATTTGAGATATGTAGATTGATTCTGGATTCCAATACAGAATTTTAGGTAGAAAAATAAAAATAAGTAAAGTAATGGATATTATTCTGAATTCTAATGCAGAATTTCCGTGAAGACGTGTGAGGTTTGTAGCGATGGAAATTTTGGATTATATGATATCCGGTCGATTGAAGGAGGCTGCGCTATTGAAGTTTTAGTGGTGACTACACTTTTAAGCACACTGGTGATCGGGCAACAGATTTTGCGAAACGGATTTACCATATGTCTTTGGGCTTTCAATTTCATTTATAACATTCTTAGCTGGACTTGTTTTCTCTTGTGGGTTACGTGTTAAAAAATATTGGTCAGTCACAAACAAATACTTCAGTTCTCTATTTTGTAACAATGTGTTATGGTCGCTGAGTAATGTTCTCGCCTAATTTTGTCTTTGAGAATGCTACCTGTCCTTTCTCTGTTTTCGCCTGTTCTTCGCCGTTTGAGAGTATTTTTTTTTGTTCACAATGTAAATGTCGGGATGCTGTATGTTTTTCTGTAGAACTTTGTTAACGAATAATAGATTTCAATTTTAAAAACTCGAATAAAAGTGAAGTGAAAATTTATTGTGTAGTCACTTATAAATCAATGAGTTTTTTCAGCTCTTATTGGCTTCTCATGTTTTTTATATAATTAAGATGTAGCAATTGATCCACCTATGATATAGAGAAGTGTGCATGATAATATAGATGCTTGCTTGTTTTGTTATTAAAAACGCTGAGAAGGATTAAGAGATGTGTTGTAGTTGTCATGTGTACATCATTTTTTTTATACATAGAAAACAGGATTCAGAAATGTAAAGTAGCTACTGGTTGCAGCCGATTAGCATTTGGCGCCATAAACTTTGGTGACTGGGAAACAATGTAATAAAGGTGTGCAAAGTGATCAGTGTTATAGGCTTGACGATGTTTTCTTAGATGGTTCGTCAGAAATTTGTGCGTTGTTTGAATGCAGTCATCATTATTTCATTTGTAAGTTTTATGATTATTTTTCGAAATTGTAGACTTATTGGCTTTAATTTTTTTTAATGTTAAATCATCAATGTAAATACAAACAATTGTGATCACTATATAAGGCGTAATGATAGTAATTAATGGCATACTTTCATAGTAGTATCTTGTGTGTGGAATAAAATACTGTGTGGTGATATTAGTTGTTGAATTTAAGGGAAAACAAGTGAAGATTTTAACTTATTCTTCAGTTTTAAAGGTTTAAGGTCGAAAGATTGGGATCAAAATCTTAATCAAAACATTGCAAAGGATACATTTAATTGTAGTGGTAGTAATGTTTTTAACGCTGGGTTTTTATTTGTTCTACTGTTATTTTTTTCCTTCTTAGGGAACAGTGTAACGCGCTTTTATATTTCTCTAGAATTTCCTCTGCTAATGAACCTGTTTATTTATTTATTTGTTTTCTTTAATGAGTATTTATTTATTCCTTATTACTTGTGGTTAACTGTTACTTTGATATTCCAGATGTAGTGTAACTCGGTAATGTGTATATTTGGTTTAAAAAATCGCTATTTGTTCAGTTGACAGACTATTTTCTAGGTAGGGTTCTTGATGGTCTATTTACAAAGTCCATATCTAAATGCTAATGAAAACTTTGAACGTTACGGTGCTCCGGAAAAAGAATCATTGCTAGTTCCTGAACAAGATGATGTAAGGTTTTTGTTACAAGGGTTTCGTATTTTTGTTCTATGCGTAGTTTAAATTAAGAAGTTTAAATGGGTGAAACGCTCGGTTCTTGGTAGTGAAAGAACCATCTGCTTTTTGAGTTTCTTGAGTTCTCTTTAATCACTTATTACAGACTAACTGAAGGGTGCTCTGGGTCCTATTTAATAGTATGTGATTGTATCCAGAGTTAATAGGATCGGCAGGACACATAACAATGTAACTTTCGGGACTATATATATATATATATATATATATATATTTGTTTATTTCTTTTTTCATGTTGCAGGATTGGACATTTCGAACTACGCCGTTATCTTTAAGCAAAGAAGAAATTGTCCGTTCGATTGAATTTCTTAATGCGAACTATGAGGTTCTGAATACGGATAAGTATGGTCAGTTGCAGAATGTGGAAATTGTATTGGTTGTCCAGGTGAATCTCTTCAAAATCTTCACAGTTTATGTTTTTTTTCGTTACTTCATTGTGGTCGGATATCTTGTGATGATTACATATGAAATCTTTTTCTATTTATAGTTCTGAGGGATGTTCTTTTAAATCTAAATCATGTCTTGCAAATACCGCGAAATTTTTCAGGTTCATAATCGTATCGAATACTTAAAAGAGTTGATTTCTACTCTTAGAGATGCTCGATATATTGAAACTGCGTTGCTGATTTTTAGTCATGATTATTCGTCTGCAGCTATAAACAAACTGATTAAAGGGATAGATTTCTGTTTAGTATGTTATTTACTACAAAAGGGAACTAGAATACTTGCAGAAAAAAAATTATTTTTTTATCTGTTGCAGTTCGAAATTTGAGATTTAATAACTTCAAATTTGTGCTAGAATCGACGAAATTAAAATGCTCTAGTCATTTAAAAGATTTTAATTAACTAACAGTTTGGCACTTAAAAGCTTCAAGATAGTTATAATGACTTCCCGTTTCAGGTTATGCAAATATTCTATCCATATAGTATTCAATTGTTTCCAGATGTTTTCCCTGGGCAGGATCCTTTAGATTGTCCAGAAAAGGCGACTGAGCAAGAGTAAACTGCATTTGAATCTATTATATATTAAAGGATTTTTTCAAGTTAGAGTTTTGTTTGCAAGTATCGTATGGATTTTCACGTAAATTTGTAAATTTTTAGAGCGGCATTTTTGAAGTGTAATAATTGGAAAAATCCGGATAAATATGGACATTTTCGCGTTGCAAAGTTGACACAAATCAAACATCATTGGTGGTGGAAGGTTCGTTTGTTCCGAATTTTTGTGATTTCTAAATGAAGTGATTATATGACCTTTGCTAAAATCTACATCACGAAATTTTTTGCAAACCAGTAACAGCAAACTCTTTATCCATAATTACTTCTAAAATTTAATTTTCGATAACAGATGAATTACGTATTCGATGGGATATTGAAACAATACGCTTTGACAAAGGTGTGGGTAGTATTACTGGAAGAGGATCACTATGTTTCGCCAGATTTCTTGCATGTTATGCGCCTGATTGTGGACAATAAGTCAAAGTGTGTGATGTATTTTTTTAGCTTAAAACATTAGCATTTGAAACAGTTTTGTGAAATACAGGATTTTAGGTACAATTCCTTAAGTATCTAATCGATGCTTTCAAGTTTTATTATGATATTCAAAAGACCTTCTTGTTGTGTTGATAACTGAATGAAATTTGTTTTGCTTGTTTTGTCTTATTGTATTAGAAAGTGTAAGAAAGTGTATTGCCTGCAGCACTTTTTAGTTCTTGCGAGGGATGTCAAGTGATAAGTCTTGGATTATATCTCAAACAGTACAGTAATTTTAAAACCGACTTGAATCGGCTGAGTATTCGTCCGTGGTTTAGTTCAAAGCATAATATGGGAATGGCTATCAATGCAGACACATGGGAACTCATCAAAAATTGTACGGAAGTAAGTTTCTGTTTTGTTTTTTAGGAGGAATGGAGAATTGTTTGTGAGGTGTAAATTTCCTTTTTAGTTGTTCTGTAAATACGATGATTACAACTGGGACTGGTCTCTGTTACACGTTAGCATGAAGTGTTTGCCGTCAAGGTTGAAGGTCATTGCTGTTAAAGCTCCTCGTGTCATACATATTGGTGATTGTGGCGTACATACTCATCGTTGTGCCGTTCATAATGCTGCCGCAGTGGTTTGTTTGTTTTGTAGTTACAAGTAGTTATACGTAGTTTAACAAAAGTTTTTAACAAAAAAAAATTGATGAACTGGAGAAGCAAAAAAGCCGTGAAATTTCAGGCTGCGGAACTTTTTAGCGGCTCAGCGGATTCACTGTTTCCGAAAAAAATGGTAGTGGCAGAGAATCTTAAGCGAACATTAAAACCTTCTAGAGAGAACGGTGGTTGGGGCGATATACGCGATCACGAACTATGTCTCAATAATTCACATGTGCTTAATCTCGCTACTTACGATTTTGATTTGAATACTCTAACCGCCAATTATACGCACATCGGCCACCCTCTCATTTTTCCTATGTGAAAATTACGGTTATGTTTTATTTGAGCACAATTCATATTTTATATCAAATTGCTCATCGAACTGGTATTCCAAACATAAGTTGAAATAATCTGTCACAAGCGTGTTCCTACAAACTGTTGATTTGAATTATATGCTCAGACAAATTGTTAAGTCAGAACTTTTATATAGCTTTTTTAATATTATCCATAAAATGAATTTTTAGTTTCTTATTTTTGACTTTTGTTATCTGTGGAGACGTTTTATTTAAATTTCGGAAATATGGTGTTATATCTGGGCCCTTTTTTTACAATGCGGTGTTTACAAAGCTATTTTAAAGAGTGGTATATTGAAATTTATTCAGAAATATCCAGTGAAAAATATTTCCAACACAGGAACTTTTTTAAGTACAAAACTTTCAACACATTTTGCAATAATCGGTGAGGGGGGCACATACGTTTAACAATGAACGAATTAGGAAGACAACGTATTCTTCAAGAGGAAGATCTATACCACTTTTATTATGTTGTCACATCTTGTTTCAAATCCTTAGTTTTATGGTTGACTGCGGTTCCAAAAATGTATCTGCTCTTTTTTAACTGCTGTAAAAATACTAAGATGAGAAAAGTGGCATTTTACATTCTAAAGTGCAATTTCTGATTACTTGAATAGAAATTGGTTGTCATTTAGGGGGTATAAGTGAATCGCTTACCAGGCATGTAATTTTGAGAATCGCAGTGTAATATACTGTTTTCAATCCCACTGTTTTTTCGAGTGAGTCGCACTTTATTTTCTTCCATATTTAGCATGTAACTACTTTTGTCCTTCAGTTTGATGGTTCAAGCAACATGTTCTGATAGGTACGTGTAATCAATCCTTTTCAATGTTAGGCGAGATCCACACTAAATTAAGTACATGTTATCCCAGTTCATAAAGTGACTTAAATCTAGTCCTGAATCACTTTGGAATTTATTTCACTTAATATTCCATGGTATATTTGATGTGCAGCATATTATACTAATTGAAAGACTTGTGGACATGGTTTACATTTAGCGATTTGTTTTCTCGTGCGCTCATTATGCGTTGTTTCCTTATTGTGTGTGTAACCAACCATAAATTCCTTGTTAATCACATGACCTGGTATTCAACATTTTTACCGTTTATCTTGGTTACTTTACATTTCATTAATCATTTTTGATGTTTCTGAAAAACAGGTGCATCAGAAATGCAATCACTATCTTCACCTTGTTTCCCACTCGTTACTGTTTTGGTCGTATTCTCGAGAGATTTTTTCTTCGAGAGAGAATCGATGTTAGTCTCTTAACAGAGTGAAATCAAACAAGCCAAAATTGTAATTGGAACAATGAAACGGCTATCTTCATACGTCGAAATCAGTATCAGAAATTTACAACTGTATGGAATACTTTATTTTGAAGACCAGAAGATTCGACAGCTGCTATTAGCACATTTATACAGTAAACGACAGACCCGCATACATTATGGGATATCGCAGTGGGATTATGTTCGCCAGAAATCTATTTGATAACGAATTAACGGGAAATATATACCCTACAGAGATAATTTAAATGTAGTTCGTCCCTCAATTCACTATTACGTTTTACTTGCCTGAATAACATACTTTCCAAAATGTTTGTAAGTTTACGGATATTTTCTAGAATTAAACAACATAGCAGCCATTGCTTCACGCTGTGCACTACATATGTCTTAGCTGCACCTGCAATTCCGAATGCTTTTCACCAAATCCCTCAAAAGAAAACAACTTGTTTTATAACAAAATTTCAACCAATACACAGATCATATATATATATATATATATATATATATATATATATATATATATATATATATATATATATATATATATTACGAAATAAAAGCTTTAGTTCTATGAAGTTGTATTTCTTTCAGTGTGACCCAAAAGTCCCATCGGTAAATCGTTAGCATGCATGTCATCATAAACATCGATCCAAGAATCGAAATGCACTGCACTTCCAATCCATAACAACAAGTATGATAAAAGGAAGTAGTAAAATGCACTACCCAGTGAACACTAAAACAAACTTGAAGCTCAGTAATGAAAACAATATGAGTGTCAAGATTTTTCAAACAACGAAAGTGCAGAAAGAGAAAGAACATACGTATTTCATGGTTTTGATAAATGGTTCTGAGCTATCCACCAAAACAAGGAATATAGTGAGCGAATTGATGCAAACTGAAATAAAACCATTTTGAAGAAAAATATCGGAAAGGTTGTTTTAAAAATAACAATGCATACAGCAAATGAATGCATTTATTGCTATTGGCACTTGAAAAAAAAATAAACACTAACTTACCCAGCAATACAGTCATACTACATAAGAGTTTCTGCACTTTGAGATCCCGTTTCACACAAATGAAAAATAACGAGAAAATAACGACTAAATATAATAAAATGCTGAAACTCATCAGAACACGTGCCAATCTCAGTCCTGAAACAGTAAAAATGGGAGAAGTGATTGGGAGAATGAATTTAACAACTTTTGAATTTAGTTGAAAAATTGAAGAAAAGTACGAGTGAGAAATTAAGTTTTGAAATGGAATAAAAAGAATTACCTACGGAAGGTGGAACAACATCTGCAGACGTAATATTCCGACCGTTAATAACGAAGGTACTATGTCCTCTATCCAACCAACTTTTGCATCTAATTCCGTCCGAAAATTCATCATTTTTTACACAGTCGTCTCCTAAGCCGCGCTGAAAACTTATTTCTTGGAAGCAGCGGTTTGATTATAAGAAAATGATAAAAATCTAAAGTTTTCCTGTGCTAAAAAAAATGCACGACAACATAACTTTATTTATATGTAATGATTCGACTTTGTGCAATAGTTTCTCCACTTTATACTTCTTTCCGTTTCTGAGGTTTCTCCATTACATCAGGCATTTGAAATGTAAAGCTTTTATTTCATACTTCAGTACAACGTACTACAATGTAAAATGAATGCCATGAATTCTGTTATTCTTCATAAATCAGAGGTTGCCCGTAACGATTTGAATTTTAGTTACAAAGTTTTGTTAGATTACTACTAAGATCGGTAATGGAATTTAAACGTTTCAAGCGGACCAATGGTGATAAAAAGAACAACGGTAAAAAACCTGATAGATATATGGACCACTGATCTGCAACAACCATGCATTGTTGAAGAAATGAAATGTTTGAAAAACAGCAGCAGAGACAACCAACATAAAAGCAACAATTAGCTCCCAAAAGAAACGGTTATGGCGAGCAGTTGGTCTTGCCATCGTTGGTTTTGATCGATCTTGTTGATCTAGAGCTTCCTGAAATAGTGATTTAAGTAAAGGACTCTTTCCTTTTTAGTTCTGAGTGGTTTTGGTGAAAAATGTATTATTGTGTGATGAAGGTAGAAAACTGTGTACCAAGTATTAATATGCACAGATGAAGGATGACATGACACGGTTGTAAATGAAATGCCAAACTGCGAGAGGTAATACCACTTCATCTGTTACCAACATAGCGCTTTCCATGACATGTGAGGTGTGCTTAACAAATCTGATTAGAAAACACGATTACTTAACCTCAACCTGACATGAATATCTAAATTTGAGGAACATATTATGATTCTAATTATGTCACACATCAACAAGCTTTCGTATAATAAGAAAACAGGTCCCAAACAGTTCTTAACTGGCATCTGAGGTCCATATTGACGTTGTAAGGTTAAGCGCGGTATTTCCCATATTCACGCTACAAAAGTAAGATACAACAGAAATGATTCTCGCCAGTGCAAAAATTCATAATTTGGAGAAATGGTTGGGCCGTAAGAGCTCTTTCCCACCTCAATCAATATGTAGTGTCCATTGAATTGTGGCAATGAAGTAATTCGCTGAAGTTTACGGAATCAAAAAAACCATAAAAAAAACAACGGGATACCCAACGCGCAATGCTAAAAGCAGCTACAGCAATGCTAAACTGCCACTTCAGGAGAGCATCAAAGAATAACTGGTCGCGGTCAACTACTGAGTTGCGCACGTAGGGATCATTGCAGCAATCGTTATCCCTGTGACACCAGGAGGGAGCAGGAGAGGGACAAAAAAGGTGGCGGGGGAGAGGGAGAAGGTTGTAAGAATTTGCTATGATGTGAGAGAGGGTAGATGCTTTGAATCTTATGTTCAGCTGTACTTCAGCCTTTAGAGTAGAAATAAGGGTATTCTCGGTCTGGTCATTGAGGTAATACGGCGTATAAAATTTCTGAAAGTATCATCCATAATGATTAATACTACCACCCTGAAATTGTGTGGGGACAGAAGAATCAGCTAAGCAAAGAAGTTTCTAATTTCCATTTCGGATCGCATAGTTCGGATTTCTTTGGTGAACTGGTGAAAAGAAATTTGGGAGTAGTGGATCTTGTATACTGCTAGCCTAAGTACATTGCAGAATACCCGAAAGGTTTAGAATTTTTTTTGTAAAATGAGTGTAATAAAAGGACAAAAAGTAAGTTAAGAAATGCTATACGCTAGTTTAGGGTTAACGTCATGGCTTTCTTTCTCTATCCGATTATTTGGCTCAATCACCGCTCCTGATAGTTCCGGCCGAAATTGCGCAAATGAGTCTTCCGGTTTTCCTCTATGCTTTCACTGTGAGCATCGTCAACATAATGAATTCGAGAAATCATTCAAGCAGTTTATGAATCTTAATTTTGTTATTCACTGGAAAATGTGTTGTCAAAGCAGCGGAAAGCTGCTAATTTTGTACGCAATTGATATTGGTGATGTGGTGATTTGATTTGTCAAGTTATTCAGTTTGTTCTTTACTAATTTTGAATGAAACTTTGAATTCACTTTATGATTTTGAAATTGCAAAAAGTTGTACAATGTATGGAGTTTGACTAGTAGTTTATACTTTACACAAATTGTTTTCATACTGCTTGATATTATTTAAAATTAATTTATCTATATGTTGCGCACAAACGCTGATAAAGTGTTGCTACCGTATGTATCACATATATTTCTGACAAATATAATTTTTAACTTTTGACATGTAAATATATCGTAATCTTAGCTTTGTTGTATAATTTGTCGTAATAATACCTTTATCCGGTCCGGACCACCAGATCGAAAATGGGATGCTGGGGACAGATATGAAATCAAATTTATCTGAGGAAGACGTCCTTAAAGGTGAGTTGCATGAAAAAAGTTACTCGATAAAACTTCATGTGCAGGGAACTGCGCAAAAAAAATATTTTTTCCCCAATGAGGGAACATGTTGTAGAGAGACAGCGACACAACTGGAAAATTCAAAGTTTCTTGTTCTGAACAGTGTAATGTAAGAAAGATCTGTAATACTTTTTCAGGTAAACGAATTCCTGCAAAATCTTTAAGTAGCACCTGTTTTTCAACTTTTTCGGTTACGTAATGAAATGTCTTCTAAATTATTTTAGTTTAATATTATTAGGCTTCAATAATTGGTGCGTTCTAATTCGTCACTTAATGGTTACTTCAAACCAGAGCACATAATACATGCTATGCATGCTTTCACTCCGTTTAACTCATGATTTAAGAACGAGAATGAGTAGATTAAGTGCAAGTCGCATTGAAAATATATTTGGTATGCTTAGAATGGAACGGAATTCTTGAATTTAATTTTTAATTTCATTAAGATTGTATTATGTTAACGATATACACAAGTAGAGCATTGCGGCAATCAGTGGAAGCATTTTGCATTTTGCAGTGACTTGGCTGAACTAAATGCTTTATCGTTTCACTCGGCAATGGTATTAATGTAAACTGATTTTGCAGCAATAAAATCAGAAAAATTTTATTGCAAATGTTATACATACTAGTAAATTTATTTCCCTCTGTGGAAAAAGTCAAAAAGCATACTAATTCTATGTTTTCAATGACTCACTAAAATTCTGGACCTATGCTCTTCTGATATTGCCAAGCACTGAACTGATTGCAATGAATGGTGACTTGATACAACAATATCAGTTCAACATTATGTCACTTTTGTGACCTTTTGATAACAGGATGATCCAAAAAGGAGGGTTAAAGTGTAAGAAAATAAAACTGGAGGTTTATTAGTGTAAGAAAAATTAACTAATACCTGCTGAGTTGAAAAGTTGCCAGGACTAGTAATTCGTACAGTGTTACAGAAGCGGCTTGCAATGATTGAATAATCCTGAGGCCATGAGTAGCACAATCATCAAAAGATGTCCAAATGAAATTTTCTTCATCAAAAAAACAAAACAAACTCAAAATTTACCGATAAAATTGAATGTTGGAAATGGCTAAAATGAATAGCTAAAAGATATGAACTAGAATAAAATATGTGGCTTTCAGCAAGTATTTCACTAACGTAATATTGCAACCTATAATGATTGGTAAATGCAAAGCAAAATGAAGTTGCATTTATTCAAATATTTTCTGTTACAACTGTTGTAAGTATAAAAAGTGTTTGGTATGATATCGTTTATTTATTACGAATGATTACCGTCAATTAAAAAAATAAACTACTGTTAGATCACTGATGAAGTCAGCTACTCACTGTCTTGCAGTAATTTTTGTGTTACGAATTTTACAAAATTTACTTCATGGTACTCGTGGATAACGAAATTATTACCATGATAATTTTGAACACGTTACATCCTGAATATGGTATAAAGTTTGTATGAAATTTGCATTTGTTGCAAATAAATCATTTGGATTCGAACAAAACTTTAATTTACATTTCAGCACATTTGCCTGCTTATCCACTTACCTAATTGAATGTAGTTCCTGCTACATTATTTGTACAGCTTGTATGACATTTTTCAATGTGTGATGCATAAAATTGAAGATTTCCGCGATTGCATATGACTGGGAAACGATTCAAAATATGGCATTATAGCATTTCAGGAATGCATGGATTTCTCTTAGTTTCGAATGTGATTTGCACATACACTAGATGACTACACGTGGCTACCTTCAATTGAGAATTCTTCACTAAATGAGTTAAGGCGTACTAAATACCGGTCATATCAAAAGGAAAAAACTGGAAGTATGAAGAAAATACGACAGTTTATCTTTTAATTTATTATTTTTGCGAGATTGGAATATTAGAGGAATGCGATGAGCATGGAAAAGTTGAGAACGTAAGTTGTCTAATCTTGTTTGATGGTTGTGGTAAAAAGCAAGCTTAGTAATGTTCACTGCGCGTCAGATATTCTGGGAAATTTTATTGAATCAATGTCAACATCAACTTGGTATCACAGTTGTTCGCATACTGTGTACAAGTGACACTTCCTAATTTGTATATTTTTGACTGACGTTTGACGTTTGAAAGCGTCGAACTTGAGATTTAGCTTTCTGAATAGGTCACTGTTGACAGATGCTTGTAGAAGTGAACGCTGCGATTGATGTATCTATATTCTAACAGAACTCCATCGCAATTCAATGGTGAATTATTACACATGAAACTGCCGCTCTTCGGAACGATTTAGGCGTGAAGGGGTGGAGACTCTATTCTCATTATGTCATAATTATACGTCTGTTCCTAGCAACGGTATTGGGCGTCGGTGTATCCAGATGAGTTCCGTACATGAAGGTATGTGTTGCCCTTTTCTCTGGTTTTAAAGTTTATGAACTTGCAAGTACATTAGTAATATGCAACCATATGTTGCAGTTCTACTTGTATCACCACTGACAAATAAATGCGCAAATGACTGAAGTACAAAGCAGATGCGCATAACGCATGCATACAAAATAGAAATCTCTAACTGTGCACCTTCGCTTGAAAGTTCTGCTAACTAGTTTAAAACTTATGTGGGAGTTCTTTTAATCATATTAAGGACCTGCATGAACAGAAAAGCCTATTAATCAACGTTTTGGGTATGTTAGTGTTTCTCTATTCTGGAAAGGGAGAAATGAGTATTGCAAGTGTTGAAAGTGTTTTTAGGTGTTTCCTGTGATGGGTGTATGGCACCAAATTTTGCGGGCGATCGTTACAAATGTCTTCGATGTTATGATTTTGATTTATGTTCTCGATGCTACATGGAAGAGCGAACAACGGAAGCATCCGAAAATCGTACTTTTCGAGAAAGCAACGAAGAGCATTCTCCATCTCATCCAATGCAGTGTATTATGACACAACAGGACTTCGGTATTTTTGGAAAAGAATTATTTGTAACATGCTAATATTTATGACTATTTGTAGAAGTTGGTAGTGCATAGTTACTTCCAAATGTCAAATTGCAGTACGCGGAGAGATTAGAACAAATAAGTTTCTACATTGATGAAATTTCAATGCATTTTCACTCTGTAGGTCTCCATTACTTTTTTTCTGATAATTATTTAGTCATCGCTGTAGTACAAGGAAAAAAATTTTTATGATGTTCTAGAGCAAGTACTATGTCTGCATTAGAATTAAATTTTTATGACTTTTCTTCAGACGGTAATTTGCCCCTTTATACTCCCTTACTGAAAATATGAATATATTTTTTTCTGTGTTGATATCTCTGAATACTTCAGATAGTAGTTGACATCATTAAACCAACATAGTGCTTGTTCACATTGCAAAGTCCCATTTTTTAACTTAATGCATTAGTTTTTTGCAGCTTGCTTTAAATTATATTTTAAGAATTGGCATACCACGGTGACCAAACACACTGCTGGGATCGTTTACGAGTTGTGATTTTTACCTGTCCAATTTGTGGTGTTCATGGTTTTTCACGTGAACGACTGGTCTCACACGTCATCGACGAACATTCGACTTCACCACGATCCCCTACGCAACGGAACGAAATGGTTTTTCTTCGTGTTTTCAAATATTTTTTGCGAAATCTTGAACTGTCTACAAATTTTTCATTAGTGTTACTTTGAGGTTGGTCGACTTTCCAATTCTTTGTAGTTCAACTTCTTTTCAACCGTTCAAACATAATGTATGTTTTTTAATCATTGAATTCTTGTCTACATTTTTTAGGCATGTCCAATCTGTATTTCTACCGACTTTTATCGTATTGGTTTTGGAGATTATATGCCTAATCATCTTACCGACATGGTATCGCACATGCAAGAGCACCATATGCAGGCACAGTATGTGAGTGGCTCTAATAATAGGTAATGGCTAGGTTTTTGCGTTATTCTTTAGAATCTCGGCGTACAAAGTACATTCATATACTTATATATATATATATATATATATATATATATATGAAATGATCCATTTATTTATTTCTTTATTGACGTTTATTTTTTTCCAAGTTTTTTTTACAGCAACAACGAAATAGCTGATACTGCAAATGTGTTATCCGAATTTCTACGTGATCGCGATCTGAGGCGTGTAATTGTACATAACGTGCCTTTGGTCAGCAATGATTCCGATGTAGAAGAAACAACCACAGATGGTATGCGCCGTAATATCAGTAGCCAACGAGATGGGCCGCTAAGACTTGAGGCAGTTTCACGCATTCGTCATAGGCCCACCGATAGCAGTACAGGAGAGATAAATCAGTGTATGCTTACTTTAAATGTTAAAAAAGAACGATAAGTTATGTGAAAGGGAGGAAAAAGAATTTGAGATAAATAAATTTCTCTCCAGTGTTGCACTAGTATCCTTTATAATGAGAGCATTCAAATTCTGTACCACATGTCATGGTTTAAATACGTTTAATTATTTCGAACTATCAGTTTTTAAGAGTGTAGTTCATGTTTATTCACCACACTTTTGTTTTTTCATATTGCGATTAATTTATTCCTCGAAGGTAGTTTGATTGATCATGTTTAACTCTTTTTTTGAGGCAGTTGTTGGCTACTCTTTTCAGCCCGAGAAACTACTGATCCTGCACAAGCAGCAGGAGGTTTTTCACCGAGGCTTATAGGTGGCCAGCCACCTACAGGATTTTCATCTGGCCACTCAGTACAACCCCCTGCTGGTTTGTCATCGGGTTTCTCCAATCGTTCGACTATGCATTCCGGCGGCTTTTCCTCTGTTCGTCTCTCTGCTTCACGATCTTTGGTAAATTTTCACGCGTAATTTTTCTCTGTTGTTAAAGTCCAATAAGTTTGATTTGCCTTTTAAATTCTAAAATGTACGAACTAAGGAACCCGGAAATTTTGTTTTAGCAATCCGCTCGTCCAACGAGAGATTCTACTGGGCTTGGACATGCTGGAAATAACTCTTTGCCTGCTAATTCTGTTCTAGAAACTCCACCATCAGCGTATGAAGCTCACTCAGAACTTAATGACAGCAGTGCAGCGATTCGAACCTTCCAATATCCTACTACTGCGTACTCACGTCCAACTGTTCCAAGTAACTACATATATATAAAATTACATGATTATATATATATATATATAATCATTTTTTCAAGCTTCTTTTTTTCAGATCATGGTGTGCAGCGAAATCAAAGAACCTCTGGCGAAAGTAGTAGTCGAACAGTGGGTTATGCTAGACGTTTTCTGATGCGTGAGCGAGACCAGTCGAGAAATGAAGCATTGTTTGGTGTCCCTCCAGGTTTTAGAAGGCTAGAAAATACTGAAGTTCCAAATGCAGCCGAAGTCACTCTGACTAGAGTCGCTACATGTTCTACTAGAAATCATAACGCCAATGCAGCAAATTTATCAAATTCCGATGCAATAAATGCAGCATCCTCTAATACTGATGCACATGTAGTTGTAGATGTAGGCTATGGTGAATACGTTGCAAGGAATAACTCTCAAGAAGCTTTAGTCGAAAGTATTGAGGAGCTGGAAAAACAAATGGAACGAAGCAGTAACACTGAATCTAAAAGATCGCTTAAGTACTGCACTCTGTTTACAGCACTGGCTAAACGGTCTTGTTTGCCGGTGTTAAAAATTGAAAGGGTTGGACTGACAAATAACGACGAATCGAAGCAGTCAGATGCGTTGAACTTTGATGATGACGACTGCCAAAGCGATGATGAAATTCCACCGCTTAATTTAGTTATGAGGATCGGTCGGTCTTTACGATGCACTTACAAGCATCGTAATCAAAACATCGCAAAGCAACAATCTTATGACGCTGCAGTTGATTGCACTGATTGGTGGTCGTCGCGGTTTAGTGAACATCTACGTATAGAATCAGCAACGCGTGTGAATCGAGCAAATATTGATTCTATACCTGAGGTATATTCGCTTTATTTTCTGTGTTTTGCGCAAAGTGAACAGAAAAGTACAACTTGTTGTTCTAAGTAAATGAACTCATAATATTTTCGAGGCGTTGGATACATCGCTCATAACTCCCGATAGATCAGTGGTTTCACGTGGTGAAGTCGCTTTAAACCGTGCAATAGAGGCGTTAAGGAGACTGGATTCACGTCATACACACAACAGTCGACTACCTGTAGCCCACGACATTGTTACGCAGACGAATAATCCTGTTTATTTGGTTTGTTTTTTGTGTTTCGTTTCTAAAGCTCTTAATGACGCGTGCGTTTTCGTATTAACTATAAGCTAAATTTCCAGAGAACCCAATTTCAACAATTTCCTGCTGTCATTTGTATTCAGCATATTTTGATTTCTTTACCAAAGACCTTACATTGCTTCGCAAATGAAAATGAGGACAGTTTTTAGAGGCAATTTAGAGGCATGACGCATATTGTAGAGGATTCATACAAGTCAAAAAAAGATTAGAGGTAAATAGTGGGCAATATTCGATTTGGTAAGACGACTGAAATTGATTGAGGGAACTACTTAGCAAACTGACATGAGCTTCTTCCAAGATATACATTGTATGCTTTACCAGACTTAAAGTCGCATTACTAAGATGACGTGTTGTGCTACATGACCAAGAAAACCCTGCCATTGTTTATCCCAGTTCTAGTCATTACAGTTTCTACATTTTTAGAATGGAAGTATCATTCCTCCACCAGGAATGGGCTCGCACAATAGTCAGGTTAGATATTAAGATTCTAAAAATTATTGCGTATATGTTTCTATGTACATTACCTGTAATGGCAAAGAATTCTGGCTTTTATTGTTTTCTTTCATATATATATATATATATATATACTGCACAGCTAAACACGGGGAAACACCCTTTTACAGTTTGGTCTGAATATTAGGCAGCTACAGGTGTTAGTTTAGAAGTGATTCGCGTATAAATGCATCATTTTTAAATGACAGCTTGATTGGTCTGGTTGGGTCGTGAGAGAAATGTTGTACTTTCAGGGTTTGATCCGTCGAGAGGAACACATAGCTCAAAATCCTCATTTGCCTCCTAATTCACATGCTATCAACCGTTCAAGTGGACGTTTGAGTAGCATTCCTACACCCACTATATTGAGCGAGATGAGAGCACGGAGATCTGTGAAAGTGCAGTTGAAAGGAAATGAACAACACAGCAGGGATTATAGTGATTTGATCAACGAATGTTTCAAGGTATAAATATACAGTCACTTTTTTGGAAGTTAGAGTTTTTCTGGATTTTTGGCCACCTCCTAAAAACCGTCTTTCAAGTTTGACTTTTTATAAGAATAAAACAACAATGTGGCTTTCTGTTTGAGACTCCAGAAATCAGTTCATTATTGGATGTCAAATGCATGGTGAAAAAGCGCTACTACAAGCCGTATGATCTGAAAACGGTGACTTTTTGATAAAGTTGATAATTTTTTGTTAATTGTTAGTTATTCTCCCAAAGTTCATTATGTTGAATAACCGTAAAGGGAAAATCAGTTGGTTTGCAAAGAAGTTAAATTAAGTTTCACACATCTGAAGGCAACGTTTGCTTTATGTGAAGTAGAGAGCATGGAGTTTCTAACGATTATTTCAATTTATCGCAGTGATCGCATGTTCAGTTAACACATTAGCGGAGGTCTTGTTTATGCTGTTATCATATATGATCGCAATTACAGGACGAACAGAGAGAATCGGTACTGATTCCCTGGTTAGAAGAACAAAATGCGTTGGACCTTTCAGTAGATATGTCTGATGTTCAACTTGACAGTGAAATAATCAGACTCCTTAAAGAGATTCCAGAATTTGTAGATGACGGTTTGTCCGCCTCATTTTCCAGATTTTTGTGTTTGTTTTAAATGTAATGAACAATATGTCGATTTAACTCCTTTAGAGATGAATGAGGAGCGGAAAAAAAACCCGTAGTTTTGCGTGGCTCTTTCGAAATTCGAATAATACTGTCCTACCTAGTTATTAACAATGAGATACAAAAAAGTTGTGAACGATGGTTCTATGATTAAAGTAATCCCGTTTTTTTCTAAGGTCTCTGTCAATCGTAACTAAGGCTTTTAACGGATGTAGTTAAATATTTGCAAGGAAGCATAATCTCACTTTAGAATTGACTACTGGCGGGAAAATTGTGAAGGATGAATACTGCACTGAAACTGGAGACAACGAGGAGACAATGTTTGATTCGGAAAAAGGATCTGATGAAGAACTGTTAATTAAGAAATGTGAAAGTGCGGATCTGAAACGTCCACAAGAACCATTCATTGTCACGTAAATTCCTTTTAAACATTCTTTTTTAACCGATGTATCAGTGTGTGTCAAAGAAAAACCAAGTGAAAAATTATTTTAAGAGGTATATTTGGCACCAATTCAAATGAGCGAAACGAATTTGAAACGGATTACTGGAAGGACTACCGATTTCTTCGCAATCGTAGGGGTGTTTTTTTGAAAAAGTATGCATTTTTCTTCAGCATAGATTTCCTAAGCGATTAAGTAATCGCAAAAATAAAATGAAGTTTTTAGCAGTCGTTTATCAAGGTGTGATTTTTGGATGATTTTTATTCATTGTATAGTAAATATTATCTAAAATTTTATTAAATATTATCGAAAATTTAATTCACACTCTGCTGTAGGAATTTTGATGTACGAGCGGAATGTATGCTCGCACCTATGGATCATCGGTTGATAAAGCAGTTGGTGTTCGGGAGGCTAGATGTTCCATTATCACTTTATAACAAGGCACATTATCTGCCAGAAATTTTCATGCGTATTATGCATACCAATCTTCGCGTCTTTTATTTATCACAGGAAACAGAAGAATTTCTGGAAGAAAATACGGGAAGGAAATTTCTTGTTTATAAATAACGAAATCGGAACTAATTCAAAGTCGGATCAGAATTTGATGTATTAATTTCAGCAAGTCAGTATGTCCTTTGTTTTAAACAACACCATTAATTTGGAACTGTACGTTTCGATTTTTAGGAAGAGATTGTACCATCGTTCAAGAGTGAGAGAAATATGCAATGGGATACGCAGAGTGTTAGAAGTGAATGGAACAATGTGAAGAAACCACTCAAAATCTCTCCTGAACTGTGGTATTTCCTTGACTTGGCTAGCTTCTTCGAACCAAACATAATTGCGCTTAATGAGAACAAGTGATGCGAACCGTCTTTGTATTTAATGCTTCATTCATTTTTGGACGTCAATCTAGTTAAATTTTAAGAGATATGGGTATTTCAACAATTTCAGTCTTCTTGACTGATGTCCTTGTTATATGTGGCGTATTGCGGAGATCTACTGCTTTTTGACAAGAGACATGGCAAATCTTGAAGTTTCTTGATCAACTGTTAATATTTTATATAATATACCTAATTGTGTTTGTAATTGACGCGTTGTATTTAAGCACTACATACCTGAGCTTAACTACTTTTATACCTACCAATTTATTTCATTACTGAAGTCGACTCATAAATTATCTTCCTTGGCTTGGCTAACAATGGCCGTCTCAGGTTATACAGAAATGTTTAGCTTTTGACCTAAAAAATTTAGGCGACAGCTCATAGCTTGGCTTATTAAGACTTTCGCGAAAAGCATATTTCTTTTGCTTGTGCGGTACTCTAGCAGTAATTTGGAAGTCAGCTTATTATTTAAGCATTCTGAATCGCTGAATAATGTACGAATATTCGCTTTGAATATTGATGAGAATGAACCTCGTCAAGAATATTACCAAAGTCTTTTTTGGATTTTTAGTTGCTGTTCATTCTTATACGTACTGCGGATAACAATAAGTGCTGAAATGAGCAAAAAATTCTTATTGAAGGTGCAGTTGGAGGTATTACAGTTATACTCTTGGGATATGCATCTTTGACTAATAGCGGCAGTCTCAGGTTATACAGAAATGTTTAGCTTTTGCTCTAAAAAATTTAGGCGACAACTCAGAGATATACATTTTAAGTCGTAAATCTGAGAAGAGGTGTGTCGATGATGGTAAAAGAAAGCTTCACAATAAACACGCGTAGTTGGGCTGTGGTATTTGCGCACTTCGATGACTGTTTTTTGTTTTGAGCAGCTTTCAGCATTCCGTGTTACCTTCATTGGACCAATAAAGTAAGCACTGTGGAAGGTGGCTAACAGAATGCGCAACCTTGTCGCAAAAATAAGGTGCGACCGACGAAAGCTTTACGTAATTAGTTTCAAAGAAGTGGATTTCTTGCAAAGCCAAGCTCAGCATTTCAGCCCCCTCTACAAACGCTACAATTTTCTATTGCTTTACTGATGTAATACTATAAGTCATGAATTTTTTCCCCTGATTCTGGACTTTATTCATTCTCAGTCGAGCTGTTCTTTCTCTAATCAATCCACATTGGTTCAAAAAATTAGTATTTAACATTCACTGAACAGCCATAAACTCACACATATACATAAACATTTATATATGAAGATCTATACTGTACCAATGAAATAGGAAATGAATTCACCTGTACTTGTATAAAATATCGCTTTTGTAAAATAAGAACAAATAATATAAACACACAGTGTTGGAAAGGAGAAAGAGTGAAAGCAGACTGGCTTATCTTCCCACAGAGAACCAGTTTGCTTGCACAAAATTGAGCAGAAATGAGAATGAAAAGCGAGGACCAGACGTTTGCAATATAAACACTGCTGTGGAAATGATCGAGTTGTGTATGGATTAAAAGGATATAAAAATAAATGAGAATGCGACAGTAGCAAATGCTTTTTTCCACAAGAAATAATACAATCATACGATGAGAAATAATTTACATATAAACAGATATTTGATTTCGTCTTTCAGCAAAAGTTACATAAGGCATTGCCCGATTAAATGAAATAACTAAGTCAAATAATCTTGTGTGCAATACAGATTTTTCTAAATGTCAAGAAAACAAATCCGCACAATAAGCAAGTATAGAATTAGCAAAGATTGAATCCTGAGAAATGGAACTACCCAGAATTGGCAAAACACATGCACTTAGTATTAGTAAATCTCAGATGCCCACTACCCATTCACCAGTAAAGGGAGAAAAATGAAGAGTGAAATGATTTAGGGGATCAATTCGTTTACTGCGGTTTTTTGCAAGTGTACCCACTTTAAAAAAAAGAAGCTTCCAGATCCTGGAAATGTGCCGTGTGAAATATGTTAAAGCTTGCAGTAATTAAAAAAAATTTTAAAAAAATGCCCAAAAATTCCCCACAGTAATATCCAGCAAATTTAAAATGAAAGACATTACCTCAAAATCCAAAACAGACAATGTTCAAAACGATTGAAATGATCTAAATTTATAGTTTTGAAGTATAAGAAAAGTGATAGAGACAAGTGTATTTCCGTTGTGTTCTGAATTTAAAGGTTTTCTGAGCAGCAAGGAACTATTCGTAATAATTAAACATATTTGTAGGTGAATGAATCAGTTCATAAAAAAGTTGTCACAAATTGAACTTTTCTTCAACATTCAGTCTCTCTTAGCAACTGGTGAACGGGTCGGAGGAAGGGCTGGACGCGCAAACTGATCAAGACCCATATTCGCCAATTCTGTTGGTTCATTCTGAAACAAACACCTAAACTTAGGAAGCTTTAAAAAATGCAAATTGAAATTGCGTCATGCCATAATGGGTGTTTCGAACCGTTTTCTGAGGGCCTTAAAATCAGTTTTTGGACATAGTACACCTAGCCAGCCGTCTTTTCCTCTCAAAACCTTTAAACATAGAGACTTTACTTTTTTTGAATACTATCGCCGCTGTACCTGCTGAAAACGGACCTAACCTAGTCATAAGGAAATCAGTTGACAAAACAAACCGAATCTTCATTTGAAACTGATGAAATCCAACCAGCAAATGCCGATGTTACTTTCGTCGGTTCCCCATTAAAACGCTCTCCATCTTCTAAAGGAATTACGACAAGTTTTATTCTCGTACCAGAAGGATTTCAAGTTTAATTCAGTACTTGAAAAAACATAAATTGTGATAAACGAGTTATTGATTACTTACCATTTTGAGGAGAGAGGCGTTCATTTATAAAGAAGTTTGCATCCATGTTCACATCACCGTCTGTATCTGCTGTCTCTGAACCCTCCTCCATTCTTTCACCTAAGAACATGGAGAATACAAATGACTTGATATAATATTCCTGCTTGTTCACAAAAACAACTGATATATGTCAGCAATTTTCCCAACACTTTTATTTTATTAGTAATATAAATTATACCTTGTGATTCTAAACGTCCCAATGGCATACGCTCATTGTGCCAAGGGGATAGACCGACATCTGTATTCTGAACTACGACAGCATTTGCTGCAATACCTCTCATGAAATGTTGAGCATAAGCTTAAGCATGAATACTAATAGTCCTATCCCATCGATCACTGATAGCGAATTTATATGCTAGAAATCAACTTACGGCTAGGAGCTTCTACAGGATAAAGAGGTGTTGGCGTCATGCTTTTTGGAACCGACATTCGGTTAAGAAGTGCCGCCATACAATTATCCTCATCGCTCTCACGCGCCGTTTCGGATGCGGCGAATGCACTAAAATAAAGAAATTCATACATAATGAACGCCCAAATATATATACATTAATCTTCACAAGCATATTTTGTCTGAACAAAAAAAATTCTTTTTTCTTATCACTTTTTTCTATCACAAAAAATTCTTATCACTTCTTTGCCATCCTCTTATGCTTCCCTTCCCTCTTCCTTCTCTTATTTTAGTCACTTTTCAAGTTTTTCAGAATATATTGTTGAATCCTCTTACCGGCATGTTTCAAGACAACGCGCCAAATCAGTTTCCAATGCCATACGTGCGCGACGATTATTCGCACGCGATTCAGCTGACTTTTCACGAATAGACAGCAAATCAGCAACATCTAAAACAATACTTATGAAATATTCTTCACATTTCTGAAACAATTAGGCATTAAGCACATTAAAATACATTTGCAAATAAAGAACATTGGAATGAAAACGAACATTTTGTTTCCTGTGCAGTCATTTGTTGCTGTAAATTGGAGATTGTTCCCTTGAGATTGGCGATAACAGTGCGTTGGCGACTGCATTCTTCACGCAGTTTGCGAGCTTCGATTTCAGCTCTTGTCGAACGACGCTCTCCCGTATCATTCATCCTTGAAAAGAGAGTCAGTTTAGGCAAAAAATCTCATCATAACACTGAGATAAGAGATGCAGTGAACTTACTCATGAGATGGGAATTCATTTGCAGAGGACGACGGCGAATGATCCTCTGATAAGCTGGCTTGATCCAAGCGAGCCTGCATACGTCTGGAAAAAAATTTTCGAATTTTTTGACACTTTTACTTTCTACACTTTAACTCATGAAAGGCTAATACTGCACAGTTAAACAAATTAGCGGAAACGGAAACCTTTTTTCAGCCTCCAACTGATCCATCCGTTTACCAAGAGTGTTGAACAGCGACTCTTGTTCATGCTCAAGTGCATTTTCAAGATCAACTTTTTCACGACGCAGCTGCTCGAGTGCCTATAATAACTATTGTACTCTGTAGCTCTCAACATGATAGTGAAACAATGAATCAGAGCTTTTGAAAATACCGTGTGATTTGCACTAATTTCTGCTTCCAGCTTACGAATTTTCACAAGCAGTGTGTCGACGACCCAACTTTGCTCCGCTTCAACCTGTCCAGCTAACTCATCTCGTTCATTTTGTAACTGAAACAGATACAAATAAAGCAACAAAGCAGAAAGGCTAGGCTTATAAATACCGAAAGGGATGGATGACACTGCTATATTCTATAAAAATTAACTTGAACAGATTTTGTATAGTGAATACTATAAAAAAATGAGCGAATGTCTTTTATGAAAATTTAGAATTCAAGAAATATGAAACCTTCATTTGTTTTCACAAAAAGCTAACCTGAGAAAGTTTACGTGTCAAGTCGTTTGTTAGAAATTCCTCTTCCTGTTCATACTTCAAAGCCAAAGCCTCCTTATCATTCTTCAGTTTTTGAATGCGCTTAAGCAACATGTTGGATATAAATTCTTCCTCCTGTTCAGCCTTTGCATGCTAGAAATATCAAAGTCCAGGCACATATGTAAATTGTAAACAAGCATAATTCACGTGGTTAATTATTAAAAAATTGGCAACGCAAAATGGATAAATAAAAAATAAAAGCAATGCAAACCAAGCGAACGCTTTTTTCCCTAATGGTTTTATTTAACTGCTGCAGTGATTCATTGCGCGCACGTAAACCGGAAATCTCTGCCTAAAACTACTGTTAAAATAAAGAAATAACAAACAAAATGTTTCCCAATCAAATAGAATCCGAACGTATACACTGATTATACTATATAAAAAACTCCATCATAACCAAAAGAATTGTAAGAAGGTTCCGGTAAATCACCGTGCGCCTCTAAATATTATTTAGTTCTTCGAATTCTAGGCATTTTCCAAACTCACAACTCTTCCATAATAACCGAAGTTTATTAACTTCACCTCAATACGAGTTTTGTCTTTGAGAAGAAAAACTGCTTTCTTCAATACATCATCGTATTTAATAGAGGAATGAGGAATGCGTTCTTCATAAAGAGAAATCAATTCCTGATCAGAGATCACATCAGCTGTCACAGGTTCCTAAAATTCATGATTAGTATTTAACTCCACAGCTTGACTTCGGATAAATGATCCAGGCTCTATAAGAAAAACAAAATTCATAAAATTTCACAACGAAGAAAAGTCAGTCGAAATAATGTATGCCACCTACCACTGAAGGCTGTGACGAAAGCTTTGTGGTTACTTTAACAGGTTCAGAATCGTCATGACCAGCTGGAAGATCTTAAATTTTTAAACGAATAAAATTCAGAACATTGTCTTAAAAAAATCTCTAGTAAACCAAAATTAATGGAGGCTTCGTTTGTCCAAAACAATAAAAGAAAAAGGATTTCGTTTATGCCCAGTCATTATATACCGTTATCATTTTGCTGTTTCAAAGTAAACAAAAGATACCTTTTGGACAACAAGTGTGCTTGTCACGCGAACTATCTGAACCAAGAGGTGCACGCTCCGCACATTCAGCAGATGACTGACCATTTGTTAGACCCGTGCTCCCAGGCATCTGAATAAGAGCGATGTTAGCAAGTAAGTCACGAAATTTATGTTAAATGAAAAGTTGAATAAGTACATCAAAAAATGTATCGGTTTAACAAGTAAAATAAATGATAATATAGAGTGGACAGTTCAAAAGACCTAGAGCATTACACTTCAGAGCGGACGCTTTCGTTACATTGCTTATCATATTTTGGAAGCATAGAGAAAGCCATCTTTTATTCAACAAAAAGATCTCTTTTTCAGAAAAGTCCCTCAAATGTTAACAGCAATTAAACTGCATCTCAACCACCCAACCTGCAGAATTTCAAAGTCTCACGGGAAATTTTTTCACTTTTTACCTTCAATTTCTACCATCATTTAAAGGTCTCATTGTTATCACTTCCCTAATTAGTTCTATACTAAATTGAGCTCTTTAGCTACCATTTTATTAATTTGAGCGGTTACGCGATGCAGTTAAATTGTGACGAAATAGTTTTTACCAACAAAATAAGCTTTATTTTTTGTCTAAAAAAGCACAGTCCAGTCCAGCTCTGGTATAGATTTCATTAATCAGTTAAACAATGACAATTTTTAATCGAAACATAACCTTAAATCAACCTTCAAAGAGCACTTGTTCAGGATTTTTTTGTAATAATATAATTCAACCACCTAAACTGAGAGTATGATTGTTGAAAGCTTTCGGACAGGAATTTCTTATAAAAATTTAAAGCCAATTTTTATATGAAACACCCAGAATTAGCAATTCCCCGATATTATTACAGCATATCCATCCCCATCAACCAAAACAACCTGAAGCACCCAAATGAGATAGAGCGCAAATTAAGATCCAGCCGCTCGAGACACCCACATAAAAACAATGGATATCTTACCCAGGAAAACAATTTAATATAGCTCGTGGACTAAAAAAGTCAGGTTAATTTGCATACTGTTCATTGGCTAAAACAGTGACTAAACTGTATGAACATTGATTGAATTTCGCTTGAAACATCAAAGGAAGTAAAGCCATGCTATTTCTCGCGATATCCTGAGACACCGCAGATAACCAACCTCAAAACTTATTCTCGATGTCTCGAACTAGTCCATATAAGAACACGCACCGCGAGACCGAGAACTTGGCTCTTCCCCGTCCAACGACTCACCACCCAACCTTTTCAAAAATCGTCCACAAGAGGACGATGGGATGAAGTTTCCGCAATTGGATGCTTCGTCCACACGTCCCCCAGCACAAACCAGCATGGAGGGTTGGGGTGTGGGATGGCGGGAAATTCCTAAGTTGTGGTGTGCTTGTTGGTATGGGGAGTGAGGGCTGGGTGATAAAAGCCGGTTAGAATTTGATTGATCCCCAACTTGTGAGTTACGCTGAAATTTTATTGCTGTGGTGGAATCCTTTGAATGGAGAGTGGACAATCTGGTATGTCCGAATAGTGAAGCAAATGAAGAAACAAAGAAAACTTACAGAATTTTCCGGAAAACCAGTATCACAGAAATATTCATTTGTTCAGATGTGCTCAGAACATTGCTACTTACCTTAGCAATTTGATGTTCCGAGTTTTCTTAAATGGCGTGCAGTGATTTGTAATCAGAAGTTTCTGGGATTGTCGAGGGAGTATCGCAGAAATCAAAAGAGGACGTTTGAAATGCTTTCAGAAAGCCGAAATCTGTTTTTAATCCAAAGCGTGCAACTTACTTTTAAGAGAATGCTAAAATCTTTTGTGTTTTATGGCTGTGTTCAGTGTTGTAAGGACCACTCAAATACAAGAGGTCAGATTGCGCCGAAATTAAAGTTAGCTTGTTGCACCTTAACTTTTACTCACCTGAAGAAACTTTGTCTTGTGTCGAACAAAAAATTCGCTGCAGAAAATTGCGGATTGATAACGAAGTCTATTAGCTCTGATATCGATATCGATTATTTCAATGATATCGATTGAATTTTTTTAGACGTTCGAGGTCTTTTTCCTGGTGTTATTCGTTAGGATTGTTCAGTCTGTACATACAAACAAACTGGCGAGGCTGAAGAGTATTGCTTGGTGGATTCCATTTTGTAAGTGAGCGAAAAGCACTATGAATTTGTAGGGGCGTGTGGCTTTTCGGTGTGGTTTGCGTATTCGAAGTGGAAATTTCATGACTAACCAATACTCTGCCCATCGCGAATTGTATTCGAGAAATGCTAAAATGAATACAAGAAATGCTGGAATCAAAAATATCTTGTTCTGTCCGTTCAAAAACATCTTCGCTGCACAGCGAGTCATTCTGAACGATTGGCATTCATTTCACCTGCGTTACTTTTTACACCTTCCATTTTTCTAGATCCTTTCCAAATTTAATTCTCTATTCCATTTGTGAAGTATTAATGTCAAACACTGCTTTAATAACTCAGTAATTTTAAATTTCCAAATCATTTTTTACTCACTTTTTAGAATTATCAGGTTAAAGATTTCATCAGAGAGAGAACTTTTGATGATCCGTTTATTTAAGGAAAACCGTACTATCTCATGCTAAATTAGAGAATTATTTGATTAGATTCCGATAGAGTAAATTCGGATTTCTCAGAAGGCCGTTAAAACTTAAATTTGAATTGGCTATGTACAATTTGTTCGTTTTGGAAACTCTTTTTCTTTTCTGGATTTGACACACTAATTAAATGTATGTTTCCTCGTGCAGTACGCGTCAAATTATGACATATTTTCACATTGATGGAAGAAATCCATAACAAACGTTTTAGTCCATAAAAGATGACGTTGCCAGACAAATTGGATTTTTTTTTTGAAGATTAAATAAAAGACAAGTTGAGAATATTGTTCATAAAGAATATTGTTCATAAAGATAAATAGACGTGAAGGGATGGCATATTTATTTATTTACTTTGATGAATGTTGAGAAAGCAATTATTACCGTGAAAAAAGGCGGAAAGGAAGGAGGTGATAACACTAAAAATGAGCAAACATAAAAGGAGAGAGAAGAGAGCCATTAGTATGTTTTGAAAATCGGGAAAGTAACAAAAGCATGCCTGTTGAATTCGTTCTTTAATGAAATAAATATGCCTGTGAATTGAAAGTGCTATCATGAGTTTTGAATCGAATTCTTGCAGTAAAGTAAAGATTCTCGCTATGCACTGCCCCATTTTTCGTTTCATCACTTTTCTCTTTCGAATTTGCATATTGGCCAGGAAATGCGCATCTTGGGTACAACCACAAATTGGCATCTATTCAGGCTTTCTTGACATCTATAGCGCCAGGAAAAGTTTTGGTTGGTTACACCAATTTTTATTCATTACCAAAATTTTAATCTATCGGTTTACAAAATCGAATTTCTAACTAAAAAAAAAAATAAAACAAATAATATGCTAAAATCAGTATCCAATTCAGTGCAAAAAATTCCTTTTTTTTAAAAAATTTCAATTAACTACTAATAAACAGAATGTTTTTATTCGTAGTTATCAATACTTTCTGGAACAACAAAGAAATTTGTAACTTCCTGTAAGCATGGATTTTAGATGAAACACAAATTGTGGTTCAGTTTATAAATGGGGCTCATAAATCAAAAGGTTTTAGCTGTACTGATGAGCTCAGAATAGAAATATTATTCCTTTTCAAAAAGATTTTTTATTGGAGATTTCTTTCTCAAATGCACTTGATTAAAATTTTTGAATGGAAAATCAATAGTTTAGAAATCACTTTACTAAACATACATTCCTGTAGAACTGAGTCCTTAGATTTAAACATTTTAATTCTATGAGCGATTATGTTCAACAAGTAATTTGTGCTATTGGAAAATATAATAATTCTTGAATATGATTATTGGTAATGAAGACGCTATTTTGATTGTTCTGGTTTGTTGTAAATCGCAAGACTTTTGTTTATCTATTAAATTTTATTTCCTTTGTAGTCAGTAGTGGCAACTTAGTTACTGGACAACCATATACACTTGGTATTCATATGGATGATACTGATCGATACGATTATCTGTTACAGTCTTGTATTTATAATGATAAATACCGTTTTGTCGATCAGAATAGGTGATTAATCATATGCTTGAATTTTAAAATTCTATTCCAGATTTCCTTTTAAAGTTCCGCAATGTTCTTAGTAGTTTCGGTACATTTAAAGTTATAACAGCACTTCTTTTGAAGGAATGGATCCTTTTCAAAAACTTGAGGTGAAATTTTTCAATTAATAGAATTATTAATTTGTTGCAGGATCGCAGGAGATAAAGTAGTTTAATCATTTTAGTGTTTTCCTGAATAAACAAAACTTTCCGCATTATAGCTGTCTGGTTTGCGACAAATTCTTCCTGCAGATGTGGGAAAATGACATGTACCGGTTGCAAGGCGCAACAAAACGTACGTTTATCCACTTTGTGCCACCAGAGCCGCTTACTCGTCTCGAATGCAGTGTGCTCATACTGCACTGTTGTGGATGTGCTGAAGTAAATGTTTCAATTTCAATTCGACTAAAACTTAGGTGAAATCTTAAAGTAAAAGAATATCATAACTATTGCAATTTCAATGCATCAATCCTAGACAACAGCAAATCGCTCACCATTTTTTTTTGCAAAAAATGTTCAGATGTTTTTTATTCTTATAGACAGCAACAAGATTGTACTGTTTTTTTTTGCGGTATCGGTACTTCGTCTCTCATTTTTTATAAGAGAATTTCTTAAGTTTCTGATATTATGTGAAATAATTTATAAAGGCTATCAACAAATTTATAAAACTCAGTGAATCCCTTCCCTCCCATACAATTTTAACTTAAACGACACAACCGCACTCCATCGTCATGCGTATATCTGATATCAGCGTCAAGTAATTTATCTATTGGCTAAGAAATTTTTTATGTTACAAAGTTTTAATTTATTTTTAGAGGGCCTGTGAAAGAAAGATTTTGCCGACTTTGATCATTTATCCACAGCAGCTGATCAACTTAGCAATCATTAATGATCATGTGGTAGACCTCTTCAGCACTTCGGTAGTCAGTTGGCCGTGGTGGCTCTGGCTTCTCATTATTTTGGGACTAATCCTACTTCTTTGTTTGTTATCCTTACTGTTGTTATTATGTTCTCAACTACGCATGAATAAAAGAAAGGTCTCGGATTCCGGAGTCACAATGCCACGAAAGACTCCGGCTAAAGCTTTAAATGTTCTTGTTCGAGCAAAAGAAATGGAAGCAAATGGTTCTTCAGAAAGGCAGTCAGTGCTACCACAGTCACCGCCATCTCCACCACCATCTGCTCGTATACTTCGCACTCCGTCTGATTCACCATCTGAAAGCATTCGTTCAACTGCCAGTCAGTCTCGCATTGCGGTTATTATCAAACAACAACAACCTCGTACATCCTGGGCAGACCGTAGTATCCCAAGTGAGGTTGAATCAAGACCGTCGTTAGGACGACATATGGGAACATATCATTTGGAAAACATAACTGAGGAACGCAGAGACTTGGGTGGGTCTGAAAAGGCAACAGGATCAGCAAGCAAATTCCACTCTAGTTCAGATGGGTATTGTATTGGTCTGATAGGACCCGAAAAGACAATAGTTCATCAACAAACTGCTTGCGAAGAAAAATTCTTTAAAAAAAGCGATCGTCAAAATAGAATACTTGAAGAAGGCTACGACCGTGCGCAGCTTACATGTACTACAGTTGAGAGAGATGTCTTTAATTCCGAAGTTATATAACCTCGATAACCTCAGACATTATTATTTATGATGCATATCTGATTATACGTGCTTGCAGTAATGTATCTGGTAATCCGTAGGAAGCAGTGGAACAATATCAATGATAGACAAAATGATTATTTTCGTATTGAATAACAAAGCTTCATTATTTAATTGCATAGCATTTAACTTAGCTATGCACCAGAAAATGCTGGAATACCATTTGTTTGTTTGTTCAGTCGCAATATTTTTGTTTCCAAACAGTATTTATTCTTCTTAAGCTCCTGAACACTGCCAATTTTGCTACTGTCATAATTTGAACTCAAATACGTTTGAATGCTATAATGTAATAAATTGGAGAAAATAAATTTAACGAATGTCTTTCTCCCATTTTCGTAAACAAGGTGTTTTGGCAACTCATAGCATTGTGATCCTTAACACAATTTTGAAACGTCTCAGTTTAAATTTCTACGTCACTGCTGGCTCGGTTGTTTTTTTTCGCATGACATTTTACCTTGCTTTTAATTAATGATTACTTAAGTGTTTTTCAATCAGATTCAAAATTATCATTCATTTGATTCCAAATGTTTCGTTACTACTTATAGACGGACTTTGGCTTTCTTAATCTGCATAATTTAGGATACACTTAATTTATTATTTTAGCCAGTCGTGTCGTCCCTGTAATATGTAATATGGAGGCTTTCGATCGTGACAAAATCCAAAATTTTGCTAAGAATGTGCAAAATTGGTCAATCTTTTTAGGCATTTTACAAGTATCGATCAAAAATTAAGAAGAAGAAATAAGTGGAAATGCTAAAAATTTCAAAGATTTTAGTTTTCAAAATTAAAGCCTTAGAAATCAGAAGCAGTATGAAAACGGTTCATCTAAATCCATGATAACTCGTTAATGTACAAAAGCATAGTGGGGAGATGATGTTGACGATTGGTGTGTACTGTAATTAATGATTAGAGAAGTTCGAAAAAGGGCAATAACCTTTGTTACTGTCTGCTCTTTTCATTCACCTCACTGCATTGTCAATTCTGTTGAGCAGTTTACTAAAATTTCACTGATAAACAATTGTTCTATGCAATGGATTCGTGCTAACTAACCTGATTTCTACAACATTTGTTATTCACTCCCGTTGTCCACACTGATATTTATTTTTGCAATTTTTTGAAACTAAATTCAAGATCAGGCATCGAACGTCAGACGATATGGTCGTTCATTAGGATGGGGAAAAATAGGTTTGGCAAAAAAGTTAAAACTCAGGTTGTTAAATCCAACAAATAAAATTTTAACTTAAAATTAAAACTGGAAAGGAATACGAATATTTTACAATACCTACACTTTCAGTTATTTAGTTTATTGTTCACACTTTCAACTATGCTTCGTAATATTTCGCAAATGTATTGTGGCAGAAAAGCTTTGTGATAAAAGTCGTTTCTATAATTTTAGTAATTCGTCAATGTAACTAAGAATTCTGAGAAAAAATGAACAGTCGACGTCGGCTATCAATGTTCATTTCTCTGATTATTTTCATATCCTCCTTATCGCTGGTTTCTGCAGCGTTACTCACTGATTATTGGTCCGAAAGTAGACCTATCAATAACGAATTTAACTCTGTGAATAATTATGTGAATTTGGGTCTTTTTAAAGGCAGTCGACAGCTGGATTGGGGACTTGGTCCACGTTATAAATCCTTTTCAGGTAGTTTCTTAACATCAGTTAGTATCTAAACAGCGGGAATCACTCTGTGAATTTTCCTCAAAATGTTTATTTTTCATTGTCTTTTCTTTCAGTATACGAAGAATTATACGACCGAGTAGGTTTCGTTTCTAAAGTCCCATGGGTATTTATTCTTTTTTTCTTGGCAATTGGAATTTTATGGAATGCAGTGGGCGCAGTTGTTGCGCTTTTGAACACTGTCGCTAGAGAAACCGACACCGTTGCTGGACCGAGAGGAATTTATCTATGGAGCATTCTTACTGGTGAATAAAAAAATTCTAAAATAATTTACTAAATCCAGCAGTACCGAAGCTCTTTCAATTTTCAAATTATGAGATTTAAAAGCTTCTAAAAATTCATTTCCATGGATGGTTTCTGTATTGAAATCATCGACGCCGCTCAAGATTACAGTGCGATATTTCCGCCCAGCCGTTTATGATCGTAATGGTTGTAAAGCTTCTTTATTTCAGACTTGCACTTCTACCTTATCATTTCCTTTAACTTCTACCACCTTAAGAAAGCCGACATTCTCTCTTTCAAATTCACTGCCCTACACTTGAGCGGATACAGAATTCCATTTTCCCTTCGATATGAGAAGAAGCCTGAATTTCTTCTCAAACTCTCATTCTAGTTAACCAATATTCCGTATTTGTATCCATCCCACTGACTTCGCCAATAACTCTCAATAACTTCTACCACTTTCAATTTGCAGCAGTGTCATATGCATCAGCGTTGATAACTTTCCTGGCACAATATGTAACAACGATTCAAAATAATGTTTTACTAAGCGAACACATTAGTAGTGGCTTTTCAACGGAGAGTCGTACAAGGTCACTGTTTGCCAATTTTAAACCTTATCTACTCATGTTTCTCTTCCGTTACTTTCCACTAGACTTTCACGCTTGCTTTTCCGAGTCCAAGTTTCAGGTCATCAGACAATAACTTTTTTCATTGGTTATCTTCATTTCCAGGCTCAGCTTTTCATTCTACTTTGTCACAACTGCATTAGTACTTTTGATGATCCCGTATTTATTGGTTTACGGAACTTCATCAAGTAAACGAAGCAATGAAGAAGAGCAGTTACATGCGGATCATACTGTCTTTATGTACTGATGTATTTAACCTTCTCTGTTTAATAACGATAAAAGTTTCCCCGGTTAGCATTTCTTCTTCCCAACTTCAATATATATTTCAATAAACATGTTTTTTTTTCCTTTCATAACTTCTACATTACACGATCTCTGTTCCAGATCAAGAAAAAAATGATAGCTAAAGGAAAGTGCAAATCAGTTGAAATCTTTATTTCCGGAAGATTGGTTGCAAGCTTTTTGTTAATCTGAAAATCACAGCCGACACTACCAGTGAAAACTGCTCACTAACTATTGGCAACACTGTCACAAAAGGACAAGAAATAGATATGAAGCTTTTGTTTTTCTTATAACAGCTGATCATTTTGTTGGCAGTTCTTGATGGATTAAAAGGCAAGTTGTGATATGCGAAGAAAATAAAAATTTCCGAAACTGAAATTCCTTATCATAACATCCGATAGAGTATTCAGTGGTGATGAATCGTGTGGATGAAGCTGATTACATGAGTGTTACACAATGCAATTTAAAAGATTGTAACGAATTTTATTTAATTCATTCCATAACCAAACCGACTAGTTACACTGCCTTTCACATTTTGTATGTGACAGGGGTTCAATTTTACCTTAAGATCCTTCAATCTTGCTTAGAGCATCCAAAATTCCTTGGCGATTATAATTTGCACAGTCGAACTTCTAATTTCTTCTTTTGCCGAATGTCAATCAAATATCACTCACAACTGAAATATGCACAGCACCACACTGGCATTATGAAACGATTGTTCGTTAAGGCGAGCATATAGTTGTCCACGACCACTACTGTAATTTTCTCCTTTAATTACCTGTTTTTGATGTTTGTAAGTATCTCTCGATAATTGTCAATTACATAGCTCACAAGGAGGTCTAGTCGATGGATCGATTCAATGCCATGCTTCGATACACTTTAGTCGTAGCTCAAATTCGGACAATTATAGCTTTACAACGAAACGTTGGAAAATCCGAAGTTAAGAAGGCATGCTAATTGTCGTTAATTCTGCCTCTGAATTCAACAAACCATCAAAGTCAAATCTTGTCGATATTGTTTTTGGGTTTCCCGAAGCAACTTATCATTGTTTGTCTTTTGTTATTGTTATTAACAAGTTTAGAGAAAAAGCATGCTGCGCAATCCTCGTTTTAATTAACTTCGCAAATAACCACCTCAGTAGAAGATTTTTATTACTGATCAACAGCTGCAACAGAAAACGATGAGACCTGGAGGGATCCTTTGTCTATTGGTAGCGGTTGCCGTACACTTCCTATTTCGAGTTTCCTGAAGTTTTCTTTGGTTCTGCTAAATGCTGCGCAGTTGTGAGTCAAGTTCGTCAACCTCATCCTCTTGATTGTTTCATCAAACGGCTTGTAAGGGTGAAATTTGGGATTATTATGTGCCTCTTAGTTTTTCTTAGGTAGGTAACTCTTTCTCGTACTGTAGGTAAATCTTTCTTGTACTGTAGGTAACTTCTCGCAGATTTTCTTTCTCCTACTATCTTCCTATTAATTCCCAGTTGGAGAAAGGACAGTTTAAAACAGCATCAATTAAATCTGATGAAATGATACCAGCGGAAGCATAACATAACAGTGATACGGGAATTCCAAAAAAAAACTGCAGTAATAGGGGCAAGGAACTGAGGCAGTGAATCCTAAAGATTTGAACAGTCAGATATTGGAAGTTGAAAAACAAAACTTGTAAGAAGTGTGGGTCGATAATTTACTCATCGTAATATTGACTGCGGGTAATCAAGTTTTTTTTAGGCAATAAAATGTCTGCTGAAAAAACTATTGATATTATTATGCAAAGTGATTGAAAGTGTCTGAAAACTACTATGCTGGAAAAGAAAATTGGTTAGTTATTGGAAGGATTGAAAGTCGATGTTTCAGCAAAAAATTTGGAATTTCATATTTCGAGTGTTCTACTTAAAGTTGGGAAATTCTTATTTTTGTAGGTAAAATGTGTTAGGACACTCTGTATCGAAAGATGCACTCGGGGTGCAGCAGAAAAACAGTTATGTATTTTGCATTTCGAAATTTCGTGTTATTAATGCATTTTCAGCTCGATGTAACTTTTCGTGGAATGGTCCTTCCCCTCTAATTTATCCTTTTCTTCCGTTGCATATTGGTGAAAAAGTAAATGTTGCTTGTAGTTGCGATGGTAAGCGCTTTTTTAATTTTAAGTTTGCTCAAATGAGTTACTACAGTATTAAATGAAACGGTTAAGGAAATACGGTTTGAATTTCTGGATATACATATAGAACTTGTTTCAACTTTTTTGTCATCTTAATGGAATAGTAGTAATAGCAACATAATCATACTTTTAGTAGTTGTAATTAACATATGCGAAGTTTATATGTCAATGATTTTTCATTAACGTGTTTTGATTTAAAAATTCATATAGTCAAATTTATAATTGTTTCGGACTATTTACGTAGAAATATTCTCACTGTTAGAACTATTGTTTAGATAAAGGAGTAAAATTTTTCTACTGCATTATTTTCTTCCATGTACAAATTAGGAAATCGAATTATAGACTGGTCCTATGGTAGCAGTCTGGACAACGGGAACAGATTTGGAATATTTCCGAACAACGCAGTAATATCATTTAATGAATCGGTACCATCAATATCGAATGAAGCGATTGAAATCGTTGAAGAGCTTACTGATATTCTCAAGGAATGGTGGCATACAGTTAAGGTGTAATCCATTTCTGTAACTGTAGAACTATTCCTTACTTGTTGCAGCAGTCATTTGAATATTTTGCGATTTAGAGTACCGATAGAGTACTTAGCAGAACCAATTTAAGGGCGAAACTATTCAAGTTCTAAAAATCTAACGCACTTCATTTCAAGTTTTTATTTTTGTATTTTTTTTTCAAAACTTGCTGCATGTTTGAAATTTACGAAATGTTTGCAAATTTCAGAATACTTATTATCATCAGGCAAGGATGGAATGTCAGAATGAGGTGCTAATGTATATGGAAGATATAATGGTAATGCGCAAAAAAATACTTTCGGGTAATGTCCCCATTGAAGAACTGCGGGAAATGAGATCAGAATTAGCTAGAAAAATCGATCTAGGCAATCAGTAAGTTATTTTCCTTTGTAATGTCGATTTCCAATCATGCATTTCAATTTTTTGGTCAATTACCACGTTTTTTCTCAATCTTTTTTATTTTATAGAAGTTATTTCAATGTTACCTATATTTTTAGTTATTTTTTTTATTAATCCTTTTTTTAGTTATTGGCATCATAGTTTTGTGATTTCAGATGGTTGGGCCTTGATATGCTTATTAGAGATGATATGGGCAAGAAAATAGATAGCGACACGACATCAGTGGTGCAAGTATATCGCGCTCATGTAGACGCTGCCAGCAGGATTCTGAACTATTCTGTATGGTTTGGATTTTACAAGGATTAAAAGATCTGTATTATTTATCATACCATATAATTTTTTCCAGACTTAATTTTGGAAATATTTTTAAAATTCAATTCTTGGTTGATGAAAGCTTGCATAGTAACTCGTGTTTTTTATGGTTCAGAAACCTAATGACACACCTGGCGTAACTGCTTTTTCTCTACTGGTTCATGCTCTTTCCGCAACGGTTGACTCGAAAGCGGAATGCGAATTTACATTATCTTTATATGATATCTCCGAAAAGAAGTTTATATCGTATGTTGTCATAAACCATTTCTTTCCATTCATCATCAAAGGAAAAAAGTTGTATGAAAAGTTTTATGCTTTTATCAATTCACTCAATAATTGCAGCGAAAACTTCATATTTTACTGGAGTTTCTCTACGGGTAATTTGACGAATCGCAATAGTAAAGTCTTGTTCAATGTAAGTTGAGTACTTTTAGATTAAAATTTTTTTGTTGACGTTTTATGACTGTTTAGCGAACAGATCATATGAAATTTAGGTGTGATTAAATTTTATTGATAGACAGTTTTCTAATATCATATCTGGTAAGGATAGGATTAAAAGTTTATGCTGTGCAATTAGTTGATGATCTGTCATATGCAAATAATACTTTATGTTTTTAATTGCAGGATCTCGGCTCAAAAGAATTTCCTTCTTCTTCATCGTCAGTGGAAGCCCATCGCCTTCTGTTATGTATTAGGGTTGCACGAATTGCTCCGATTGAACAGACTTCTTCAACTTTAAAGAAACATGTTGACCCTGGTCCACCTCAGTTTTGGCCCCGACAGCCATACGCTGCTGCGGTACTGGATCTGTCAAATGTTATAGGCGGCTCACATGGTGCTACTGAGCATATTATTTCTTTAAATCGGTAATATTTCTGGCCAAGTAAAATTTCATTCTGTTCATATGGTAAAAGGTCTGATGTGAATACTAAAACTAAGGTATCTATATACTTTTTATGGTATATTGGGTCCGTCTCTGTGTTTATATTTTTTCAAATATTTTGCAGTGATGATAGCTTGGAGCAGTTGATAGCTCGAGCAAGCTCCGCCAGGACAAGTAATTCTTTAAAAGCAGTGAATGGCGAACTATCTGGTAAACAGCGTGATTTCAACTAGTTTTTTTGAATGCAGATTAGGATTTAATTAAGAATTCTTACACCCATTTGGATTTTGTGAACTAACTACGGTATCAGTTATTTTTTAATTCATAGAGTTTCAGCTTTTGGACGGGCGCAGCTAATGATCTCAACGGAAGTCCTTCTTGGTTCATTAACTCAAATAAAAAAGATGCATCCCCAAATTTTTTCAAGTAATTCACCACTCCAGTTGAGAAGATTGTCGTTTGCAGATGTTATTTCGGCAGGTGTACAGTTTCATCATATGTGTTTTTTCAATTGATATTGTAAAATTTCCGGACAATCTAAATGTAAATGTTTTACTCCACAAAGTACTGAAGTATAATTATGAAATATTATAAGAAAAATTGAATAGATTACAGATGATATTCGAAATGATTTATATGTTACATTGCTACAAGGTGATTTACATGGTGGTAAAGGATCAGACAAAAATATTGAAGTGCGAATAACAGTCGTTGATACAAACGGAATAGTTGAAAATGTAATTTCCAAACATTGTTGATTTACATTACTCAAAACATATAGTGGATGATGTGATTTTGATATACGAAACGTATGATTTTAGAAGTTTTTTTTTCATGTAAGGTGCAGCTTGCATGGTTGTATCTACTGTTAAAAATCACCGTTATTTAGAGTATCGTTGTGATTACTGCGGATGGAATACGTTGGACCACAACATATCAAAGTTTGGTTTTTTATCATGATGATAAACCTAAGTGGAACGAAGCTATAAAAGTACGTTAACGGTATAGTTTATAATGTTTATTTACCAAATAACAACTAAAATTATAAAAACCAGTTTTGACTTTGACGATAACTTATATATATATATTTTTTGAATTTTCTATTTACGATGGAAAGGGTTAGATTGGCTTTTATCGTTGTTTGTTTTCTATGTTCTTTTCTTTCATTTTTTTTTTGATCTTATTGGTGTGTTTTTTGCCTTATGAGAGTTGGTTATATTGTTTTCGTCTTAATGGTTTTTTCATAGTTGTGTTGATTTATAATTTTGATGTCAGTTTGTTTTTGTTTGTTCTTTTGTCGGTGTCTTTTATAGTTTTTTGTATGGGTCTTTTTATATGATATTTTATATGACAGTGTTTCGTTTGTTTTATTTTTTTTACTTTGTTTGTTTTTGTTTTAAGTATAGCTGGTTTGGTTGTTTTTAAGCTTGGTTCTGAAATATATATATATGTATTTCAACATACATATTTGTCATATCTGTTCTTTGTAGGTGCAGATACCGGAGAACATCGATCAGAATATTCATCTTCGGATAACTTTTCATTATAAAAAGACTTTCGATAAAGTAAAACAAGAAAAAGGACCTTTTGCACTGGCATTTGCGCGCATCATGGAAGGTACAACTTTGATCAGAGATGGCGTGCATGAATTGTTAGTTTATAAGGTAATTTTACTACACACATTTGCATGAATTGCATCTTATATCGTCCTGTTATGAACAAAAGTTTTATTAATATTTTCTGTATACTCTTTTTTGTTGTAATTTATTGCAATTTCACTTTTTAGAAAATTTAGATTGAAACCGGACGTTTTGACGATAATGATACTAGTTATACTCGGTTGCCTGCCACACGAGGAGAGCTGAAAGCTTCGCAAGCTCAACTGAGGCCTCAAACAACGACTTTTATTCATGGAGAAAAAAATTTTTTAGCCATCGAAACAGTAACTTGCTCAACAACGTTGACTCATAACAAGAGTCTCTTAGATATACTTAGGTGGAAACAAAATAGGTGTGTTCCATTTTGTTACAGATCAAAAAAGCGATTTTTTGATTTTGTAGGTTTTGCATTCAATTTTACCTCACGAAATTCAGAATTTTGAAATATTTTTGACATGAAGAAAAAAACTCGATTTTCAGTTTTTATGAAGATTTATCATACTTTTAATGTTGTCCGTTGTCTGGTGATTGGATTTTGTTTCTGGTTTTTTAGTTTTAAACGAAAATGTTTTTGATCTCATTTTAATTTATTTTGAAATGCTTTTGACATTAATATATACCTTGTATTCGTTGTGACTCTTTTTTCAGAAGCAACTTAAAAGAAAGACTGGAAGAAATTTCGAGGCCAAAGTTTCTAGCAGTTGGTGAAGAATTGGTAAAATTCATTCCAAACTTTTGCGATGCTCTTTTCGAAATATTAGACCATTATCCAGATTACGACAGCTTGGTTTTTGATGATTTAGTAAGTTTTTTCTTGTTTTCTACTTCAGGTTCTCATGAATTGAGGACTCCAATCGACCCCTAAGGTTTGATGATAAGCTTATGCATCCGTAAGAACATTATTTCTAGTATTATTGCACTTTATTATTTCTAGCATTTCTAAAGATTCAGTGCGTATTTTTTTCTAGGTCACTTTAGTACAGCTGGTAAATGAGGAGCGCTACAAGAATTTCCGACCAGTACTTGATAAATATGTGGAGAATTTTCATTCCACTGTAGCATTTTTGTATGTACTAAACTATCAATAGAATTTTAAATAAAAATATATGAAATATCTACTGAATATTTGTTGTTATTTTTTACAGTGTTGATTTCAATTAAGCTGAAAGTGAAACATATTCTGATTCACAAAATCCACCAATTGTGAATTTTTGTAGGACCAGTTTTGTGAACTTGTAGTGGCCAACACTTTTCAAAAAGTGTTTTGAGACGAATTAGAATAAGGTAAAATTAAATTTCTTCTTCAGGAAATTGTTACCAGTTCTTCGTCAAAGAATTGAAAATGCAGAAGACACACATGAAAGGTCACTAAATACGATGAGAAGTCTTGGCACCCTTATTAAATTGATTGTTAGATCAAAACTGTGCAATGACAGGTGATTTATAATTTTTGAAAAAGGAATATATTTAATGAAATGACTGATTTAAGGTTTGAGCTTTTTTCCTTCAAGATTTCAAGAAGTTTCAATTTACAGACTTGGTTTGGCGTCAAATAATTTCCAACTTCTTATCAGTGAACTGCTAGAAGCATTTGTCATATTTATGCAAAATAAACGAGTGCGTATGACTTGTCAAAATATGGCTCTAAAACATATACCAGCAATCATTCCACATCTTACACATTACAATGTTTATAATAGCGATGATCTCACGTGAGCTTTGAATTGGTAATAAATGGATTGATTATGTAAGATGCAAAGTTTTCTGCTCTAAGTTCTCTCTAATCATTGTATTATGAATTTCTTCTTTAAATTGGCTGTCTGAGGTAAAAATTTTTTGAACGTGGATATTTCGTTAATATGATGTTAATTTAAGGAATTTCTTAGTACGATTAATGGATCATCTCGGTGAAAATATAAGTTCAAGGTGTCGTTTGAATTTCCTTAAAGATGTAGTGCAGACGGAACATTTCATCCAAGAAGAAAACCGAAAGAAGCTGTTGCCGAAGGTTACTAATTAGTTCTCTTCAGTATTATATTTTTTTTAATATTGTCTTAACCTGACATTGATGTTACTCCGTAGTTTTTTAAAAAAAAAGCATTTAAACAGTATTGCAGAACCTCAGCATTATTTTCGGTCCGCAGATAAACACCAAGCATTAATAATTGTCTTGTTTAGCTCAGTGATAAACAGTACGTAACATTGAGATGAAGATTAATGAATAATTTCGAACTCATCAGTTTCCTTTGCAGTCCGTAATTGTCAACACTATATGTAATATATAACACCACATTTTGTAGTTTGAACTCTTGTCCCTTGTTGAGCACTTTTCTTCACTATAAAATTTCTCTCCAAGTTGTTCCCATATAACACAACATGCACATAAAACATATTTTATGGTAGTTTGACATTGTTATGACTTTCCAGATTCTTGAAAAAGTTGTGGAAGAACTCGAGACTTCTGACTTCGTCCATTTGCAAGATGTTGTGTGTGATCAGTCCAAGATGGAAGAATGCATTTCAACAAGCGCCGATATAATGTTTTATATCATTGAGCGCCTTTTTTGCTCCACGGTTTATTAAACTCATTTGAAATTGTTAATTATATTTAATGCGTGCTATTCATACAGAAAGTTCAGGAAAAAATTTCGCATAGTCTTGTGTATTTTGAACCACTGCATCCCCTGTTGTAGGATGCTGTTCATGAACAAGGAAGCGAGGAAGAGCTTTATCTCATTGTATGGAAATCATTTCGCACTATAGTTCAAACGACAATTGTTTTGATAAATGCAAAATATTCCGCTGTATGTACGCTGAAATTTTCCCTTTTTTCAACTGTTTTACTTAAAAAATCCAGGCCAAATTCAAGACTTGAGAGATTCCTTACTATTTACGGCAAAGAATACATCGTTTCAGTCTGTGTTCTGCGCGCTTACGATTGCAATTCTCAGTAAACTATCAGCACAAATGTATAAAATATACCTGGAAAGTCATGCTACCCTTATTGATAAGCATGATTTATTGATGGAACTTGTTCACTTGTTTCGTGATCTCATCAATAAGTCACCATTCCCATCTTCCTGGTTCCAGATGATACTTTTGCAAGATAGGTATGGTCTCTATTTGCTTAGAAGGTTTTAAGATACGAAGTTTCACTTAGTTAGTGAGAAATGATGAATCCTGATGCACTGCCCTATTGCATTTCAAGATTCTTAATACGTACTGCCTCAGCGATGACAAACAGGCAGCATAAGGTAGCTGCCAAAATATGGGTTAATAAAATAGGCAAATTGTACTCTTTTTTAAGTGATTTTCTTTCTTTTTTTGAATGTTGTGATGAATGCGTCAATTTTATTTCATTTGTTATCAGAATGATTTTGAAAACAATGAAATTTATCATGTCGACAATCCTTGAACACTTTCATGACGATCAGTTTAATGCTGAAGTTTGTTGAACTTTTTATTATTATTTGCGAATATGCAATTTTTTTTATAGTTTATTCCATTTGTGTTTGATTTTTTACACTTGTCAAACTCCTAACATTTGTTATTTAGCTTTGGCGAGAATACATGTTGACGATGGTCGCATTTTGCACACAAAAAGCTCTTCAGTTGGGTTCGTCAACAATTAGTGAGAGACGATCACGACTTTTATCATGCCAACCGGATTTGAGAAGAATAGCAGTTGCAGACTTGCGGTCTATGTGGTTCCGATTGTCAAGTTAGGCTTATCGATCTAAGCATTTCTATACAGGAATATACAGGGACGACCATTTGAATTTATTGTAAATGAAGAATACCGGTTCATATTTTTTACAGTGGCCCAAAAGATTCTGTTTGTACCGTCTATGATTGGTTCTTATCTTCGAGTGGCTCTGGTTGATGATGATGTTGTGCGTGAAACCGTTATACCTATATTTTTTGACATGCTGCAGTGTGAATTTCATTTATCGCCATTACGCAATTTTTCCAAAGTAGAATGTTTTGCATTTTCTGTACGGTTGGTATGACTTTTATGCATTTTCATTTCTCGCTTTTTTTATTGTTTATTTTTTCACTGATATATGGAATTAAAGTTTGCAAACGAGACTATAATGCAACTGGACTGTTTGGTTGACGAAGACTGTGGTGGAAAGAAATTCAAGGAGCAGTTGCATAATATCATGATGGATATGTAAGTATCATTTCCAAATTTCATGGAAAAGCAAATTTATGGAAAGCATTGAAGGTATTGAAATCATTCCGAAAATTTCAGGAGTCGTTCAGATACGGATCTTGTTGTAGAAGGTTGCAAATTTGTGGCTTTAGTTGATACTCTTCTACAACATCTTTTTGAATATCGTGAAGTACGAACGAATGGTTACTGTATAGAAAATGGAATGGATCGAACTGTTGAATTGTTGGTCAGTTTGTTTTGTTTCCTTTCCCTTAAAGTGTTCGTCTTTCTATAGTTTGATACATAAGCAGCCTATTTTTTACTGTCCCATTTTTTTTTAATTTCAGAAGTTTTATAAACTTATTGGTCAAGCTGACCTTTATATCAACTACGTTTATAAACTTTATGATCTTCATATGCTCAGCAACAATAAAATTGAAGCAGCTTTCACACTTTTAAAGCATGCTGAAACATTGTCGGTAATTCTTCGAAAATTCTATATTACTTTCATTTCTTATTAACATACACGGTTTCATCAAGAAAGATTGTTGAAATAGCGGCTTGAATGTCCATTTTAATATTAGCTGAGATACAACTGAACTATGTCCATTAGGAAACAATATCTTAGTGAACTTTTATATAGTAACAATTCTAGGGTGCTGATAAAAATACAGCTGAAGATGTAAAATAGGTTACCACATTATCTTCTTTTCTAATAAACTTGAATATAGTGGGCGGAGTGTGAATTACCGACTGCTGTTTTGGATGCACATTTAAATCGGCAGTGTGGTACACAGCGTCAGCTCAAAGAAGCACTATATAATGAAGCGGCTAATCTTTTCGATGAAAAAGAATTATGGGAGGAATCTATTGGTATTTTAAAAGAACTGACATTTCAATATGAAAAGAATTATGAATACGAGAAATTACCAGGCCTTCTCGTAAGTTTTTTTTTATATCAGTATATTCAGTCTATAATTTTGACCTTTCAAAATTACTTCAATTTTCGACTTTTTTTCGAAATATTTTCGTATTTTCGTTTTTGAATTTTACATTCTATAATGTTGAAGTTTATTCAAAGTTAATTCTTAGCAGCGTCTTGCTGAACTATATCATAAAGTGAGTACGCAAGGACGAGTTGCATGCACGTATTTCTTCGTTGGATTTTATGGTCTCAGTTTTCCTAGCTATTTGAATAATCGACAGTTTATCTACCGTGGAAATGAATGCGAGGTCAGTTTTATCCTATTTTCGAGTACCGTAGTTTTTAGTTTATTAGATATTTTGGATTGTTTAGGAACTTTCAATTGACAAATTACTGGTATTCAGGCCATTGTCAGTTTTCGCCATCGAATGCTGTCAACTTTTCCTGGTGCTCAGTTAATTAATACAATGGATGAATGTTCACATCTTTCGAAGCATGACAACAAGTTTTTGCAAATTTTTCCCGTTAAACCGCTTTTTGAAAGCTGTTGGGAAAAAAAATGTAGCAATCGTCTAATTCGATGGTATTTCAAAAACAACAGGGTATTTGACCTCGTTCTATAAGCAAAAAAATGAAATATTTGTGGTGATTAGTGACTGTAAATGTGGTAATATCATAGTAGTTTTCTGGAGGTTTTTCTGTTTATGATTGGTTTACACTACTATGCTTTCAGTGTTTTATTGGAAGCCATAAAATATCACTATAGATTTTCAGGTGCAAAAATTTGAATTTTGTAAGGGCGAAATTCGAAAAGGAACGAAGTGGACAGAACTGGAAGATAACGAAATCATGCGGTCATGGGTAATTCGACGATCAGTTTCTATTGAAGAACGATTACCAAACATATTACGCTGGTCGCAGATTACCACTTTTTTTGATCTAGTAAGTTGAAATTAAACTCCGTATTAATTATCGTTGCGATAGATCGTATTCTGTAGATGAATGGTCACTTTTTTTTGCAGATTGAATGTTCTCCACTGATGGAAGCTGTGACCACAATGCAGAAAAACAATGAGGAAATGGAAGAAATGGCACATGTGGTTCTTTCTACACCTTTAGAATCAGTCGTTCCATTAGGAGGCAAAATTCGAGGCATCGTGCAAGCATTTGTACAAGGAGGAATCAAAAACTACAATGTTTGATTTGAATGTTCTGCTGTTTTTTCTTTGTTTTAAGGTTTCTTAAACGCATGTAAATTTAGATATGGATTTTCAATATTCTTGCTTCAGATCTTTTTCTCTGATCGATGTGCGTTAGTTTTAACATCAGAAGAACAAGAGCTTGTGCGTCAATTGAGGACATTGATCAGAAACCAGGTTAGTTTTCAACTATTCCTACCAGTTAGTTTGCAATTGTTTCAAGATTTTTGCTTTCACTATAGTCATCATTGATGTCATTAGCTTCAGGTGCCAATTTTGGAGTTTTGCTTATATGCACATGCATCCCGAGACCACCAAGTAAATGTTCAGTTTCATGAGTCCCTCGTATCTTCTTTTTACGAATATAAAGCAAATATTGAAAAACAATTTGGAAAAGTGGTAAGAACTAGCTAGTCTTGCACAATTTTTTAAAAACTGTTCTTGTTGATTGGATGAGTAATTGATTCAAAAATGTTTGTATAATTGGATAAGGAAAAATAAGTGTAGATAGCTTAGAGCAAAAGTCTTCCTTGATTTATATGACATGGCTTTACATAAATATCTTTCTCAGAGCAACAACCATTTCTTTACTTATTCTTATGGTTCAGGCCTCACAGCTGCCGCCGGGTTGTTCTATCCATCTTTCGCAACAGAAAGGAGATGAGCGAAGGGCAAGCAGCTTTGAAACCTCAAGGTTGAGTTTATCATCATTGTTGACGTTTTGTACTGATTGGTAATTTTTTTTGATCTATTTTTCTATTTGCTTTGCATTATAGTGCTCCATCTGTCATCAGTGTATTTAAAAGAGGTGGTGGCGCTACGAAAAGTGGAAGAACAACTCCTAGAAAATCAAGCGGTCTGAAATCCGACCTAAAAAGTGCCTTCGAGAATGGGTGAGTGGATTTCGTATCCTTTATAAGCAAGTTAACATTTTGTTATAAGTTGTAAAATCTGTCGGAGAATAAATGCAAAGTTTCTGTGTACTAGTTTATTGTTGACTAATATCCATGAATATGTTGTTGTTCAGAATTGCGAAACGAATTTCGTCATCATCCGATCGCAGCTTCGACTACAATTCCAATGAAAATAGTTCCACTTCTCGATCTACACTTGATTTTTCACGTTTTGAACACCCACCGAAATCAGTCTCATCATCATCTTTACAAATGGCGGAGGACGATGCAACTCTTAAGTCAGTGAGGCTAGCCGAGAGGTAAATTGATGTAGTTTTGTTGTTATAGTTGAAAATCACGTTCAAAAAATATATATTTTTATTTTCCAGATGGCTACTGTTGTTACATGTTACCTAAGGAAGTCTTGCTTAGTATGCCCTTATGTACATTCCGGAACACTAGAGAGGGTTTGTTAGGCGCAGAACGATAACTATGGTAGGATACCAAACAGAGTAATTGCCCCTTTAGTATACAGAACTCATTGAGTTAAATAATTGAAAGGACTTTTCCATTCCAGATCAAGTGATACTCAAACTGTACCACCTCCGCTCCCTCCGCGACGTGCGAAAATATCGCTTCTGAGTCCGCAAAATTTCGGTACGCTTTCATTTTCGGCAAAAGTTCCTCATCATAATATATAAGTTAGAACAGATTGCGACAGTATGGACTTCGAAAGAATCGATTCTTTTTTAATTTTTGCTTCTCGTGTTGAGAGAAATTCCAGATTTTGAATTTATGCATGGACAAAAAAGTCAGTTTCAATGCAACTCCGCTGTTTGATCAAAATGAAAGGTAAATAACCGTTACAGTTCATTTAGAACGACGATCTGAGAGTTTCACATCATAGATCAATTGATATCGCTAACAAAATAATAGCTACAGCTTTCTAACAAAAGTTTTCACATATGTACAATTTGTAAAAGATGTATTGCTTTAGATTGTCCTATTAATTTATGATTTTAATTTATATAAAAGATTTCTTCGCGTTTTGCGTGTTTGGCATCTGATCTTGTTAATGTGCTGTCGGGTATTGCTTGTGTTTGAAAGAAAAACACTATTTTTTGTTAGCATATATACATTAATATTCCTTGCTACACGCATTTGTGGTCATCATTCTCTCGAGACAGGATATTCGGCTAGGCTAGTCTGACAAGCAAATTGGATTCCGTGTATTCTGTGTAGGAGTACTTTGACAGTTTTTCTCTGAGGTAGTTGTGTTGCATGAGATTAAAGAACTTTTTTTGACTGAAATTTGCTACGGTTGCTGCTTTTATTCCCTTCTGCATTTCAAGATTTCAAACGCTCTTCTGTAATTAGATTTAAGGATCGCAAAATATGAAATATATGTTATTCACTGTATTCGACGTTTTGTTATTCATATGTGACGTAATGAATAATCGTACATAAATGAATTCAGAAGCTGTGTTCTTTGCCATCTAGCATTGTTACGAAGTCAAAATGGATATCTGTATTTCTAATGGAAATCTGTAGTTTTGATTTTGATTGTTTGAAAATAAATAGAACCATTTTATTGTTTAGTCGGATATACAATACAGATCACTTTGGTTTTATTATTGGAAGAACTAGTTCATAACTAGTGTAGGAGAAAAAAGTGTAGAAAATTGGGTTAACAATTAAGAATTGATTAAAGAAAGGAGATTTCGCCACATTCCTTAAAAGGGGAAATCATTATCGCGATCTCGTGAATGTGAGAAAAGGCGTTTAATTTCGTCACTGGCGTTTTCTAGGTTTTGTTTCATATTGGATATGGCTTTCTGAATATCTATTTTGATGTTGGTTTTATTTCCATCCACCCTACCTTCCTCGAGCAGTATGACGTTGTTTGATAATTGAAGTGAAGTTCCAGTTTCGTTACTTGATTTAGTTAATCGTTTAGTTGTTTGTTGAGAGTTGTTGATAAAATTATGTTGTACACTTGTAACATCTTCTGTTATGTTATTCTTTTGACTAACAGACAGTAGCGAAGATGATCCAGGTTTTTGATCATTTCTTACATTGTAGTGTACTTCATTCCGATTCATTTGGTCGCTTGTATTTGATTTCAATTTTATCTCCTCGCTTGATTTGTTTCTTGTCGGGTTAAACAGATTTCGTAGATGTTCATTGAGCATAGTTCTCAGTTTCTTTCCAAGTAATTCATAAATTCCGTCCTCATTAATTTCTGAGCGTTGTGTTGATTCATTTTTTCCATGTATTTTCGTCTCACCGGGTTTTCTCATATCATATGTCTGAGCTGTAACAGCAGGTCTTCCTGCAGCATTTTTCTTGCTTAGCAAAACCCCACTAATATCATCGATCATTTCATGTGCAAATGAATTGCTAACTTCGTGTGCTTCCTGAGTACTGTCATCGAACTGTGGCTGGTTATTGATCTCATTATACGATGCCTTTTTTTTTTTGGTTATATCTAGTTTACTCATTTCTGTCTTATTTTTGGAGCGCAATGCCTCTTTGAGGCGTTCTACTAGAGTCTTATTAGTATCGTTATTATCAAGCAGCGCGCGTAAGTCCGAGCTTTTTTCTTGCTTAAGAAACAAATTTAGATTTCGAAAGATATCGCCAAACTGTTCATACCATTGTCGCATATGTTTTTGTGCTGTGTCGTTTTCGTTACAAAGCTTATCCGACTGCTGGGACTTTTGCTGCGATGGATTTAAGTTACTTAAAATTGTGACATTGCGTTTGAAACCACTTCCTATTCCGTCGGCTAAGAACCCATCTTCATTATTTTCAGTGTTTCCTCTATGCACTGTCGATTTTAGTTTCACGGCAAAATTTCTTGATCCAGGTTCATGCTTATTTCCATTAGCAATTTTATCTTTTTCTTCTCCTTTCTGCTTCTCTTGTTCATTTTTTTTGATGCCGAAATGCACTTCGTCAATTCCTACCGCATTCGGATTAACGGTTGTTAAATTGCCTCTTGTAAAAATTTCCTTGATCTTCGTAAGGCGATCTTCCTTGTTTTTGTCTGGGAAATTTTCTTTCATGCCGGTAACAGATGATAAATGCTGTAAGAAAATTCTCATTTCTACTTACCACAAAGAATAGGGAACTGTGCAACTATCATCACTGAAAATGAAAAACTGAATCTACGCATCACTTACTTCAGTTTTTCTTTGAACATCTTGAGGCTGTACTGTTCGTGGTTCCGATTTCACTGTTGCATCTATTTGTAACTTGCTTATTAACTGCACGAAAGACTCGTAAAACGGATTGTTTCTCTTTTCATGCTACAATGTTTTTTGAGTCGTCAATTTAATTTTTTGGAAAATAAGTTATCAGAAGCTGTGTAGGACTTAACGGTTGCGTTAAATTGCTTCCTGTCCTTCGGAATGGCCTGAATCAGTTCTTTTTAAACATTTATGTTTAAAATCTTCTGTTCCTTAAGCCTCAGCATTGAAATCCTTTTTTGTTCTTTTAGTATTGGGTAGGAATTTTCCTCAAGTAATAATTGGAAAAGTGGAAGAATACAACATATTAATTAATGATTATTTCCTGCAAATCTTTTTGGAACTGGAAAACTTCATTATCATGAAATCTTATAAATGTGAGTATATTTTTTATGTAGTTGTCTGTTTCGAACTATCAGAGTATAAATGTTTCAAATTATAAGTTAATACCGAACTTCATGATGCTGTTCATGACTTCGTTGACAAATGTACCGGTTTGTATAGTCGAAATACGGTGTTTGGTCACACGGTACGGTTTTCAATATCCTATTATCGATGCTTAGTAATGCACATAAGCCATGTTCAGTAGGATACAGAATCTCTTCCGTCGTGTTTGTTGTCAATATTTCCCACTCTCTAAATTGAAACATTTAGTTTTCAAGTTCAGACTTTCGAATTTTAACATTAGTTATTTAGTGACCTTAATTTTTAGTTATACAAATGGTATATGTCTAACAAATATGTTGCATTCAGTGGTGTATTGTCCACCCATTTCCACTCCTTTCTAGTAGTGTTTTCGTTGTCAACTAGCGTAAGTCCAATTTGTAGAGTCCTTTCAGGTATTATTGAATTGCTGAGTGGGTAATGTGATATTAACCAATTCTGAAATGGCAGTCTTTTGATTTAGTTCTGAAATATCAGCTGACCATCTATTTCAAAGCGTGATGAATCAGTGGCACAAGATGACCAACCGTGTTAGCACTACTACATTTTTGTACAGTTACCGACATCCTTCTCTCCTTTCATTATCAGTTAATATGGCAACTTTTGTTCAAACCTCATATCTCCCTTCGTACTTTTAAAGGAGTAAAAGAAAACATACCATTTGTTGCAAACTGCTGATAACAACAAGGTCGGAAGCTAGAGCAAGACAGTATTCTCGAGCCATATTCCAGGACTCTTCACTGATATGGAATTGATAGTGATGTCCTTCAGGATCAGCAATCCAGGAAGTACCGTAGTTTTGAAAAAATGGTGAATTATACTGGAAATTAAGGAAATTGATTTGTCTTTTTTTCTAATTTAGTACAATCATTACATATGGCCCACTCAGTGGTCATTCTATTATTTATGCAGAATTACCAGTTGATGTACAACTGAGTCGATTTCTAGTTTCCTAGTTAAAATTTCTTTAGGTCAGAATTTTAAGAAACCAAAATCTTCGATTTGTGGAGAATCAATTTAGCTTTTGAAGATTTTCGTGTCAAATTTTCTAATGCGACACACATCAAGATGTACTGTAAACGGTAATTTTGGTTTAATTTTTGCAAAAACTTTTGGGTTATATATGTTTCTTACACGGATTCAATGGTGAGTTAACCTGGAACATCAAATATTCTAGAAAATGTTCAGAAACACTTAGCACTGGAAGGCATAATTTACTGACGTGGTAATATTATTTTAGCTCGTTGTGAAGCATATTTGAAGTACGAATAGTAAGAACGAATGTTGAGATATCCAAATAACGGTACTCTTAGATTTCTTCATTTGGTTTAATTTTATTTTTGAATAAATTAAAGTAGTCGAAGTTAGATTCAACGAATTGTGTGTACATACCATTTGGTGCGCTCTTACTATTGAGTCTGAGCCGGCAATCTGCGCGAAAAGCGCTGTAGTCGCAACTGAAACTGTTACAAAAGTAAATTAAATTCAGTGTCAAATTGTCAGAGAATTTAAAAGTAATAAATACCTGCTAATCTGATGAACCACCGCTTAGACATAACCGGTTTGCTTTACACCAAACTCTGTACCACAAATAAGGCTTCTCTGGCAGAGAAAGTGATGAAGTGGCACACCACCTAAAACCCGTAGAAACTTATGCAATTTTGTAGGTGGAGAGAAATTAATGATTTTGATAACTTTAGGTGTGGCTTTTGGTTCCTGTAAGCTTCAGTATTCGTTTGAGTTCGAAATTCAAGGCTAGGAAAATTTATAATTTTATTTTAAGGAAAATTAATATTAAATTCGATGGCAGCTATTAATTTAGTGAAAGTATGTTGATGACCTAGAATTCCAGTAACTCTTTAGTGATTCATGAAAAAATATGAGTGAATAATAGAAGGATAATTGTGAAAGGGAAGCGAAGAGTAAAAAAGAAAGAAGGGAAGAGATGGAAAAGTTCGGCGGAAGTTGTCTTGTGGGATTGGAGTGAGAATGAGGAGCGGTCGGGATATTCCTTTTTGACTGGGTTTTCGTCGAATTATATAAGTGGCTTGTTCTAGGTCAGCGACGTGACCCAAATATATCATCTTACCCGACAAATAAATTGCCGACTTTAATTTCTCTGATTCCTCTCATATTTTTTCATGCGAGTTTTTTACAAACTATTACTGTCACTACCTTGCTGTGTTACTACCGCTACTTTCATTCTCACTGTCGCTACTATTTCAAGTTGAGCCATCATCCCCTTTAAGATGTAAGAAAAACATTTCTTAAAATTGCTTAAGAGTTCAAAGTACACTGTCAATAAAATTTCATTATCATGAGTAAATTTGTCCTGTGATTTGGTTATCACACCGAAACTCGAAGCTTTCAAGAACGAATTTTTATGAAAAAATCGGATTTTTATTCTCCTGTAAAAGATAAAATTTTGTGCCGGACAATGGATTTTAATATTTTACTTAGTTCAAAAATCTACTGGCTAAAATTCGATCGACAATGAATTTTATCTTATGTTTGTGTTAAAATTTTTTAATCATAGTCATAAATACTGCTTAAGTATCACTTTTTGATACATTTAGAAAATGTCGAATCTCTTTTTTCCAATGTGAAATGAATCGATGATATCTCATAAATCTGTTTTTGTAGCATCAAGCGCTAATATTAGCACATGAAAATCTAAATTAGCATTAATATTTTTTGCAAAGTATTTTGGTATTTTACATGGAAGATTGATATTCTAATAAGACATGTTTCTTTTGTATCTTTGAATCTGGAAATGATACGATGATATCGATATGTGATAATTTCAAAATGCTGAATAGAAAACTTCGTCATTCTCAAATTATTTTTGATATTATTAATTTGTTAAAATTAGTTTTCCCAAACAAAATTTTAAAAAACAGCATTTTTTAATTATTCTTTGTTCCATATTGTTCATAAACGGTGAAAAACATTTTCATTTAATTACCACCTACTTTTCCTTGTCAGACAAATCGTATCATTTATCAAAGCATCAAAGATCATTGATCTATTGGCCTAGCTAATGAAAGGTTCATGCAACCAGTTTTGTAAGAGGTTTTTTAACTAACGTATTTATTACTTTTCGAGATTATAAGAACTACACAGTCTTTGTTCTATGGTCAATGCCAACATCAAAAAAAGGCAACTAATCGTGTTTTAAGCTTCATTTTTTGCTAACATAACCGCACGCATCGCACATGATCTTTGATATGCCCACCCTCAACTATGTATCCTTTGTTCCAAGGTGTAGCCGTAGTTCTCATTTTCATTAGAATTTCATCAGTAAATGTAAATTCTTCCTTACATTTCATTTACTTACAGTCTAACTCTAAATTACTCACAACCATTAATTAAGCCACTCCCACTCACACCTATACATGTGTATGGACTGGACCGGGGTTTTATTGAGTCAGATACACTGACATTTGATTTCAGTCACGCACGCTTTTCCTCTGCTGCTTGATTTATTCATTAATCCATCACCTCATCATTAATTGCTATTTTCTTGTTTTTACTCTAACGATCATCTTGCACTGCTTTTACCGCTGACTGTAAAGGTAATTGAAACCTCACTCATCATTTACTATTCCTTTGCCTACTCTTCTATTGGTATTGCAATTGATTTAAATTCCCAATAAACCTTTAGAAATAAAGTTTGTTTTGAATCTACAAATAATGCAAAACAAACTTTTCACAACAGTTGTGGTGCAAACGTCTTGTTCTTTTTTTTTTGATTTTGGTTCACTTTTCATTACAGTGTAGACGAGATCATTAAAATCAACACTTCCCCGATATCATTATAAGTTGTCAGTGCGGCCTATATTTTACTGTTTTGCAATTTCCTTCTTACGTTCGTTTTTGAAATCTGTTAGTAATTTCTTCAAGTTAAGCTTTGTGCATTAGGTGGTTGGAAATTATCGAAATATGGGAGGGAAAAGTTCTTGGAACATTCATTAATAAATTATTTTCATCAAAACCATATTCGTCGTAGTTGAGTGAGAGACAGTATAATAATTAGTTATACTGTATAGACAGTATAATAGACAGTATAAGTGAGAGACATATAAAAGTTTCGGATTCTCGATGAATGCTATGATCATAATAAACGTCTTCGTAAATCACTTCAGGATGCATAAGTCAGGCGGAATTGTTTCCAGTGAGGGAATTATAGCGATGAAACGTATCGTTGCTTCCGTAGACCAGATATTATATAAAATAAGGCCATGGAAGTTAATCATAGCAACTGCTGCTGGTGTCATTCTTTTGCAACGTGTTCGGCGTGTGTGGCGTGCATCAGAGCTACCAATATATTCACGGTAAATTTGGGAATCTACCATGTTTTGCTTGTGAAATGAACTCAGACTTAGCGAAACTGTTATTCTATAGCAATCAAATTTAAATATAGCTTTTGCTTTGCTTGACTTTTATTAGCGGGGAGTTTGCAGAAAAATTATATTTACTTTCTGATTTTTGTTTGAATGATGAAAATACCGGCTATGTCACTAGTTTTGGAAAAATTTTCCCTAGTTGTTGCTAAAGGTAATATTAAGCAAGGTAAACAGGTTTTTTCTGCATTTCAGGCTCCTCCGTAAAGCATTTTCTATAATTTGCTCGTTATCGCCTATACGAAAAAGGCTTGAAAAAGAACTGCATTGTACTCGGCAAAAAATTTTCCGTGAGATCCACAAGTATGATAAGACGGGTGTTTTTTTTCGAATGCTTCCTGAAAGTGGCATGGACAATGTAAAAATTATTAGTATAGCAGGTCGGTTTCATTGAAGTTTTGTTCTAGATTTTTCTGCTGTACCAAAAAAAAATTATTAAAATCTTTTAGAACAGTATAGCGCAATGACAGAAATGAATGTGGCAGCCGGTAAAGTGAGTGGAGCCGTATACACCGACCACAATAGTAAACACACCACCGATCTATTTTCAGAAGTAATCATCCAAAAATTTCATAATTTAAAGATCTTGATAAAGGAGAGAACTACTCTACTTTACGTTACGATTGTGTTAACAAAGGCATTATTATAGATTTTTCACATTTACGCATTTTCAAATCCACTTCATCCAGATATCTTTCCTGGATGTCGAAAAATGGAAGCTGAGGTTGTTCATATTGTTGCAGACTTATTTCATGGAGGATTGAAGTGTTGTGGAACGGTATGCATAAGCGCTTATTAAAGTTTTAGAAAGAAATTCAGTATATATATATATATATATATATATATATATATACTGAATTTCTGGAATTAAAATTTCATACGCAAATTTCTAGTTTGAAAGAATGAGAAATAATTTGATAGCCTGTTGTTGTTATAGGTAACGTCTGGTGGAACTGAGTCAATTTTATTGGCTATGCTGTCGTACCGCAACTATGCAAATGTTAAGGGCATATCGGAACCAGAAATATTAGTCCCGAGCACTGCACATGCAGCATTCGACAAGGTTAATTTTCCTTATTGATTTTTAAGAGTGGATATTACAACCGCAAATTTTCATTTAACTTTGGAAAATTCTCTGTAAAATCGCATATATCTCATGTTATTTTCAGGCAGCACATTTGTTTGGTATGCGAATACGACATGTTCCTGTTGGAAATAATCAAAAAGTTGACGTAGAGAAAATGAGGCAGGCTATATCCGGGGACACTTGTGTCGTAAGTTTAACTGAATGACATTGCTGGACTCTTCAAAAACTTTTTTTCAGTTTTTGAATTTATGAAATTTATATTATATATATTTTAATGATACGACTTCATTTTTCAGCTGGTTGGGTCAGCTCCAAACTTCCCAACGGGCACAATGGATGATATTGAACAAATCGCACAAGTACAAAAATTTTCAAATTTACAATTATATCATCAAAAAAGTCAAAGCTATTTGAGTATTTTTATTTTGTGCCAGTTTAAAATTTTGAAGGAACATTTGAAAATTTCTGTGAATTGGAAAAATCAACCTCTTCTTTGTTTCCTTTATGTAATACGTATTTGTGATTTCAAATGAAAAGAAGTCTTCTTTTCAGCTCGGGCAAAGATATGGTATTCCTGTGCATGTTGATGCATGTTTGGGTGGTTTCTTGATAGTTTTTATGGAAGAATGTGGCTATCCGTTACCTCCATTTGATTTTCGTTTGTCTGGTGTTACATCAATATCATGTGATACACATAAGGTATTTTTATTTTTTGCTTTCTTGTCCATTGAAGGTAATTACAGTCCTAACTTGTTCTCAGAAGACAGAAAATTTCATTTATTCCAATATTTTAACGTTGTAAGTCGAAATCGATTTCAGTATGGCTATGCTCCTAAAGGATCCTCAGTGATACTTTATCGGGAACGAAAATATTTGCATCATCAATACATGTGTATTCCAGAGTGGACTGGAGGTATATATGCCACACCGACCTTTGCAGGTGTTTTCTGTTAACATATACTATTAAAGCATTAAATGCATCATTCCTTTGCAATATTATAAAGCTATAAATGCTTGGTAGGAGTGTTTCTGTAATTGACATAAAATGTTAGAGTAGAATTAGTTGAAAGTGTTTGTTAAGCGTACCATTCTCTCACCATTTACACTTAGGAAGTCGTTCTGGTCTAACAGTATCGTTAGCTTGGGCTACTTTGCTTTCTTTTGGACGTTCCGGTTATGTGCAGCGAACGGATGAAATCATTCAATGTGCTCGCCGCATTAGTTCTGCCATTAAGGTAATTTTTAGGAGTAGTTTCTTGAACAAACTAATGGCATGAATCATTAGATCTAAACTCTTAGAATGCCTGTTTTAAGCAAGTGCCTTTTTAATGGATCATGAAACCCCACTAAACTTTAAATTGTTCCATATTTCGGGGACGTACCGGTTTCAGAATCTTACTTTGCTTGAAAATTTTAGGTTCTTAGATCTAAAATATTTCCATCTTTATAAATCGATGGTTATAAATTCTGTAGACAATTCTAGTAAGCAAAGTGGTTCTTGTTTTAGAATGATATTGATGGTCTTCGTCTTCTTGGTTCACCTGATGTATCTGTTGTAGCATTTACCAGTGATGTTTTCAATATTTACGCTCTTGTGGATGGTATGTCTACTCTTGGATGGAATTTGAATTCTATTCAAAGTCCTGCTGGGTAAATTTTTTAAAAATGCCTCGCATTGTGGGTCAGAGATCACCGAGAAAGAAAATCAAACTTTTGTCATCAGAAATCGTGTGAAAAAAATTCAAGCTTTTATAACTAGTAAAACAGCAGCGCTGGTTTATAATATCATCAAATAAATTCAAATAAATTCAAGGGAAAGTGCAATTTCTTGGTTAAAGCCTTTTTATTTCAGAGCACATATTTGTGTTACTTATAATACTGTACTTGCTGATGCATGGCAAGAGTTCACAGACGATTTACGAAAAGTTGCTTTTTCTTTGATGAGTGATCCAAATAAAGAAAAACATTCAAATATGGTATTTTTCAAGAAAGAAAAGTTGTTTCTAAATTTGTTTACTGATGCAGAAAATAGCAGCACTGTTTTCTATTAGTAATAGAACGCCCCATGAATATAGATGAGTTTTATCTGAATATTTCCCACGTTTTGAATAATTCTTTTTTCCTTTCCTACACATTTGAGACATTAAACGTTGTTGTAGATAGGACAAAATTACGTCTTTATCTACTTATATTTCTTGAAAATTAAATGGAAAATGAAAATTGATTTTGATTTTACAGGCTGCTATATATGGTCTCGCAGCAAGTATTCCAGATAAACAGCTTGTAAGTGATTTAGCTTATTGCTACCTGGATGCATGTTACTCTGCGCCGTCGGTGGAAGACCCCAAATGCTGATGCGATATTCTCGTGTAGGAATTCAATCCAACCATTTTTTTATTTTTGCATTGTTTTATTATATTCTTATTGTCAAAATGTCTCTTTATTCGTCATCTTTCCTACTTGTTTTATCTAAATTCTGTTGTTTTCTTTTATTCTTTCAAAATTAAAGATGATATTCTAAATTAATTCAATAAACTGTGTACATATTTTTCAGTGTTTTATAAATGATATCTTCCAGATCGTCTTTTGTATATGGTTCTGAGATATGTCGAATATTTCCAAGTTTTTGACAATTTTTGAAAAAAAAATTGAGAGGGAAAAAGTTGAGCGGGTTAGTTGCAGAATACCTGGCATGAAGGGAAGTAGAAATCAACTGGTCAATTTACCACATCGCAACAAATGCATGTTGGTACTTTGCCTGAGTTTTATTAATTTCCGTTCCAAATGCTCTTGAAAGCGTTGGGATAGTAAAACCATAACTTAGAGAATATGAGACCACCACGAAGAATGAGGTGGACCCATCTATTGCTGTGAAAATTATCAATTTGGAAACAGTGAAAGTCATGTTATAATTGGCACACCATATCCTAATTCATATTATAATTGGCATCATATATTTTTTATTCATAACGACATTTTCTACGTTACAAATTTTACGTGCCTTCAAACTTTTAATCAAAATAAAGCTAGTCAAAATTTGAATGTCTTGTGGAAGGAATTAAAATTGAAGAGATTTAAAAAAATCACTTGATTTTTCGTAACCTGGATAGCTCATGATATCTCGATATAATTTATCGAAAGAATGTAAGGATTGACAGGCGCGATGCATGCATATAACAGTGAGTGCTACAGCAGTATACTGTTTGCTGGTGGAGAGTAAAGTGAATTGAATTAGTTCAGTGACCTTGAGATTACTGGTCAGACAGCACGGGCCTCTAAATTTACTACTTATGTGCATGAACGCTGGCTTTATATGCTGTTTTTAAAAAATTTTTTCGGGTTTGTTTGATTATCTGTATGCTTGGAGAGGCAGGAATATCGGGTGCTCTTAAAAGCAGTCGTTTGGACGGCAATTCATACGAGATAATCAGACTCATTTCATTAACAAATTGATGGAATTCTAACTGGTAGTAATTACATATAACTTATGTCAAATTTGCTGAATTTTATTGGTCATTGGAGAGTTTTTGATTTCGTCAAATGGAAGATTTACATTTTAATTGAACTAATTATGCTGTATCATGGTGAGATAGTCTCTAGATTTGTAGTTGTCCAAGTCTTTGAAAGTTTCTTTTCATTAGACTACTATACTAAGTTCCTTTTTTATTATGTGCCCATCATCAGGAATCGTTCTACTTCGTTCTGCAGAAAATTAGTGCTCTCACTCTAGATCGAGTCAAAATTGTGTGTTTAACGATATCCTTAATTTAATGAATTCCAGAACATCGGAATAATATCTCTTTCGTAGGTGTTCGTTTTTTGAGTAAAATTTTATATGTAACACTTTTTGATTATTACTTTATTGCCACTCCGCCCGTTCCATCAGTTGTTCTATCTTCAAAGAGGTTAAGAACGTTCACCAAACAATCTGTTGTAATTGGGTGATTTCGTACGACCACTAAAGACTTTTGAAATCGACATCCTTCAACTGTCCCCTCCTCATTGCAAACCCTTAAATCATCTGTGTGCGTTGCTCGCGTTCATTTAAACGCAACTTGATTTTCAACCGTCATCCCTGCACAACTACATTTCTCTTTAAATCAATGTTTTATCGTACTTCAAAAATTTCTCGTTACCGTTGTTATTATTGATTAGCAGTAGATCTCAAGTGCCCCAAAATCCTACGGGAATTTCAATTACTTTTATAGATAATTTTCAGTTTTCGATTTCATGCAGTATATATTCCTAGTAATAATTATCATTTAATGATGTGCAAACGACAATTCAAATGATTAAAATAACAGATGGTACAAAATTTTGCTACCAAAATTGAAATTGAATATGTTGAATTCGAGTGGTATGAATTTTAGCTCATTCTTTATAATCAAATTTAAATAGTAAAAGAAATTTGTGATTTCCAGATTTTCATTCATTTTCTTGAGAATGCTTAGGCTACAATAAACTTTAGAAGTGTTATTAGCCATTGAGACGAATGATGATGATATGCTGAGAATGATATTGTCCAAAATAAACATATCATTTGACGCCCGAATCAACGAAGCTTACCTGGAAAAATGGACATTGCTTGAATTTGCCTTAATGCTTGGTCATCAACAGTGTGCTGAGATATTACTGCAAAGCGGAGCTACTATTGATGTTGAATGTGAGTGTCACATGATCACGTGCTAATATTTCACTTCTCTTTTTCCTTTTTAAGTATCAATGCTTTTTAAATGTAAATTTGTGAAAGTTTCTGAAATCATTATTTGGGCAAAAACTAGATTCCGCTCCAAATATTGCCCATTTAAAGATTAAAATGTTTAAGCATGTCCGCTAGTACGCCGTTTGCAACAACTTCAAGAAAACATTATACTTCTCACTGAGAAAATTCGATTCTTGAAAACCACCAACATTCGAAATGAAGTAAGCAAATTCCCGTATATATAAATAAATAAATAAATAAATAAATAAATATATATATATATATATATATATATATATATTGTACTAAATGAAATTTACGAGAAATCTCTATTCGAACCTCAATTCCTCGAAATAAAATGATGCCTGAAGAAAGACAATTATATGTGCAAAAAATCTTTTGATAATGCAGTTTTTAATTCTTTTTCATTATGCGGAAAAAAGTAATTCAAGATTTTTACAGGATAAACAGGTAAAATATCTGGAAAGACGTTTACTACAAATGGAAAAAATGAAGGCTGTTTTGGAAAATACCACTGTTCCTGGACCAGTTACCAACGTTGAAGCAGTTGTTTCAGCATCAGATCAGCTAACAGTAAGTTGGAAAGACGTTCGCCAAAATAATATGGACCTTGTTATAAATTATAAAGGTTTGTGTTGGAAGATTTTGTTATCAGAAATTTGAATATCATAGTTATGAGGAATTTTAGTTGGATTTTAGCGGAATTTACTGAATTTGAAAAAATTTAGTTGAATGGAGCTTGTGCGACGATTTCAACAGTACTGAAGGAAGCTTGGTTGTAGATAATAGTATGAGAAACTATGCAGTAATATCTGAATTAAAACGTGGATTACGATATTCTGTGCGCGTTAGTGCTGCATCTATTAGAGGCTTTGGCCTCCCGACCTTAGCAACACCTCAATCACTACTACTTTCAAGTAGCTTATGGAATTTTAAAATTAAATTTTTGACCTGTTTTTTTTACCATACATCAAAAACTCGTTTGAATTTCGATTTTTCATTAAAGTGACTAAATTTTAATTTTATGTTGGGAGGACGTGCCAAACAGCTTAAAGCAACAATATTGCTTAGATGACATTTCGAAACTTTTTCTCGATGTCGAAAAGTACCGTTTATCTCCAGTTTGGCAAACATGTGAGTGCGCTTAAATTTGAGTTTAGACTTAATTTTTTCGGATGATCAGATGTTTTGATGTGCTTTGATCTAATCATGATTATATCGGAAAATCTAATTTTATTTAGAACCATAAATGATTTGCAGTATTTCCGAAATCAAGCGAAATAATGGAAAAGAAAAGAAAAGGAAATGTAAAAAGTCTCTTTGCCGGTGGTTTTCGATCTCTTAAAGTTATGCAAAGGTGCTTTTGAGTTTCAAATTTTATACATTAAATGGTTGTTGGTATATATATATATTTGCATAACTTTGCATTACTTATATATATATATATATATATATATATATAAGCTTGCAAAGGCGTAGAACCTGGAATTTTTTGACGCTCTATGGAGGGCATCATGTTGTCTTAGCTTCAAAAAAAAAGCTGTTTCAAACATGAATTTTTCAAGTGTTTAAATTCATGACCCATGAATTGGAATTTGCAGGTTATGTATTATATATTCAGTATTATATATTCAGTGCCTTACAGGGGTATCTATTTAATAAGTGTCATTTACTCAGAAATGAGAGTATGTACTGTTGGAGATTATCTTCCTGTTATTCTTATTGATCAAACGCAATCTTGCATCGAGAAAATAAGTTTAAATTTTAATTTCGCAAATGTTACCGAACTCTCGACTCTTTTAACAGTTGTAAAAAAGATTTAACATTATAAATATTTTTCAACTGAAAGTGTTCCTTTCAGGATGAAATGTTCTGGGCAGTAAAACTCTCGTTGGCTTGGGATCAAATGCAATCTTTACAAGAAGCAAACAATTCAAGTTCATCAAATTCTCATTTTCGCAATAGATTTATTGATGCTGCAATCGAAATGCATACTGCTCTTAGAGTGAAAGACATTGGAAGGTTATGACTTGCATATAAATTAAAAGCGAAGGTTTTCTGTAGTACTTGTTACTTGTAGTTGAGAAAGATCGCAAATGTTCCATTTTTTAGAGTGCATTATCAGCCGATTGTGGATGAAGTAAATTCGATTTCTTTTATTGTAACAGTTCGTTTCGTAAACGAATCGCAAACTGTTCAGGTATCTTCACATTTTTCTTCTTAGTTTTCCTAGTAACTTTGGTAGAATCAACCGTTTCGCCTTCCTTTCCAACCGTCCAGACTTTCTATAACGGTACGTTTTCATGAAGATTACTTCAATGAAATTATTTAATTTTATTTCTTGCTGAAGGAATAAGTAGAAAATGCATGAATCATTACGGAAATATTTATACGAATAGTAATTAGCAGTACTGTATAAGAAATCCATTTGTGCATTCGCTTCCTGAACGAAGCTGTGATGCGACCTCTAATTGAAAAGACTTTTAATCTTTCAATCTAGCTTAATAGACTATGATTTTCTCGTCAGTTTTGTACAGTCATGTGCATTTTCCGTGTTATATGTCTCACCGTATCGGCTTTTCTCTTGCCTTTTGTTCACTCTGCAATGAGACATTTAGGTCGTTTGATTTTGTGGAACGTCATATTCATTTTATATATTGTATGAGGAATTTTAATCAGAAATGAAGCAATTTATAGGGTCTGACAACACGGTGGCTGCCCCTGAACAAAATAATTCGAAAACGAGGAGCTTGTCAGGCGATGGATATGCTAGGGACAGAAATTATTAAGATCATAAATTTCTTTGAATCCTCACATATGCGACTACAAAGAGGATTGTACATATGTTATATGAAATTATATTCATCCATTAATTCCATAAGCGTCGTCGTCCCTCAGAATATACCATCTATTCTTCCATATACTTTAATAAGATAATTTTTCATTTTTTTCACTTATCTACATTTTTTTCTTATATCCTTGACTTGAAATTCTCACCAAATTCTTATTGACAAAACTTTAAAGTTTCAAAATTGCCAGCAAGAGTGTTTAGTTTCGTTTAAAGTTGGACAATTTAATTTAAAGGTCAAAGACTTCAAGGGTGTTTAACTTCATTGTGGAAGGATTTTAAATCAATTGCTGACATAACTAATTTATTTTCCTAGTGAATACAATATGACAAATATCTGAAATTGAACTTCCTACCATCTAGTTTATATATTGTCAAAATAATTTTTGCAGAGAGAATCCACACGTAACGAAAGAAGAATGGGATTTGTTACGATCAGTGAATATTAACGCCTCAAATCCACCAACGCAAGTGCAATTTGTTTTTTACACCGCCCTTGTTAGTGCAGTGTCTCGTTTACTTAATGATCTTGAGGTTGACATTGATCTTGTACCAAGTCAACGCATTTATCTTTTGCAAGTTTTTCAATTACAATTCGGTGTCTCTTTCATAATTGTAAGTTATTCCTGATTTTAACTCATTAGAAAAAAGAATTCATTCCTTTATGACGACATGTTTACCAAATTATAATTGTTGGTGGTTGCAATGCCACCAATAATATTCTTTCAGAGCTTTTGTAAGGTTACAACGGGTCAGTTTTGCCATGATCTATTAGTCTCTATGCTTGATATTTTTTCGATGCCAAAACGATGTTGTATTCCTTTCCCTGCTAGAATTGGGGTTTATCGAATATTATAATTAGTAGAAAGATGAAACACTTCCGTTTAAAATGAATTTCCTTATAGCTTTTACCAAAAATTGAAGACGTCTGTACTATTCAAAATTATTCCTCATTAAAATCATCGTCCGTACAGAAGAGTTGCCTCACGCTTCCACTCCAAGTTTTTGAAGCGAGTAAGTGCATTATGTATTACAATTTTCCAACTAGAAAACTGAATTCATTCTACACTTTCTGTTTTTATTAGCGAAGGACAAGAATTCACTTGATAAGCGATGAAATGTCAGATTTGCAAGGTTTGTTCAAATTTATAAGATTTCCTTTGGATCTTATTGGTTTGGTCTTACCAGCTGTAACGAATCAAATGAGATCTTGCTGTATTACAATTGAGTTCCTGGATCGTATGACTCAGAGCATAATCTGCATGTCTCGTAGAATTTCTTAGAATACGTCTGAGAAAATACATACAAAAAATTTCAGTTCATCTATGTACATACAATCCGGATTTTATCACTACTTACTGCCGGCTCTCACTTTTTGTCGAACATTTCTCAATGGTAAATGTAAAATATTATCATGAATTTTTAACACATTTCTCGTATTCGCTTTACAACGGCCAATAAAGTTTACTTTCAGTACGTACAATATGAACAAAGAAATAGCCTCCTGGAGAATGATTTTAATGTTTACGCTAATGTACTTTCAAAGCTTGACGAATTTCAGCAAAGGTATATTTTGGTTTCAGTGAGAAGGATTAGAAGTTGATTTATGAAAACCTTTCTGATTTGTCTTTTTTGGTTTATTAATTACTTCTAGTATGTTTCAACTTTGCGTTTCAGATTAGAAAATATCTGGAGATCAGTGAGGTGGGTTAGTTATGTTGCTTCTAGTGCACGAGATAAACAAGCCAAAGGTATAGTACCAATGAAACGTTTGTTTGCAATCAGCAGGGGAATAAATGACAAAGATTGCGACAGTGAGCAAGAACCAAGTGTAAGTGATGCTGTTCCCGGAATTCTCTATCCTCGTTAAGACACTGTAAGGAAATGATGGTATGTTGGCAGTTAAATACAAAGATTTACGTGTTTTTGTTTAAGCCGATTTATAAACTGCAGGGTTCAACAGATTCAAGTGCGCGATATCTTGATCTCTGTAATATGCGACTGCAAAACCTCAACTCGCTCACAGAACTTTGGCTCAACAACTGTTTTCAACCAAAAAAAAATCCTGTTACAAGAGTGATAAAAGTTCATGCAGCCTATCAGTGTGGCCTTACTTGTGGTAGTTCAGTCCGCCTTCAGATAGCATCAGCAACCACAGCTGGCGAAGTTGTTGTTTCGGTCGTTGAACAATTAGCTAAAGCAGTTGCAGAGTCTGGAAAATCGATCGAGTCCAAGGACCCAGAAGATTTTTGCTTGACGGTTGTTGTTGGTTCCAGAGAACGTAGGCTACGAGATGACTTCCCACTCATGAAACTGCAGAATCCTTGGGATGACGGCCGTCTATTTGTGAGACGTCGGGAGAGCGTTTTGGCAGCTTTGCAAAAGGGTAATGAAGCAGCTGTTTAAAAAAAATGACCTGTTATTGTGCGGACCAGTCATTGTGCTTGTTGATCATTTAATGTACTGTAATACACCGCCCATTGTTATACATTGCTGTACTTATATACCTCAGTTAGAACTGGATGCTTGAAAACGTAACTGAGCCAAAAGCAACTGAATTCCAGACCTGGACCATACAGAAAGCAGTCAAGGAAATTGCAATATATGCTTTATGGATATGAACGCTACCCCCAAAAGAAAATTGGACCCGCGCTACTGAAATAGTTGTGATTGAAACACTGAAAAAAGCACTGAATGTAAAAATAATTACAGCAATATCGCAGAAAGGGACAGGAAATCGCGGAAAAGCTATGCAACAAAACGAAATCTAACAAAAATAAAATAGTAATGACAATCAGTCATTCAATAACACCCTACTGGAACATTAGTTTTTGTAAACTCGATTGCGTATTTGCAACAAAAAAAATACAATACACTACGACTAAAACAATTGCCACTTTTTAATAATTTTTGAAAAATTTTCGAGCAATCCAATCTAAGTATGATTATTTCGAAGGAGTACAAAACTGAATTTTCTCTTAAAATCATCGGCCAACAGCTCACTGCGAATTCAGTGATTAAAAAAAACTAAAAAAACACCTAAGGACTAAAGTCACTGCAGAAATGAATCGTTTAAGCACCTAATACGTTAACCCCGTTTGCTTGCTACGTTGCTGCGCCTGATTATTAATGCTTCCGAGTTATTGAAATTACATGGCCTGAAATAAAACTCTTAGTCGTTCTCCTCTTAGTTTGAGAAACATGCTAAGAGGAGAATGTGTGGGAGAATGTAAAATATGTAACGATACGTCGACAAAATTTAATGTTTTAATTCCGAAAAAATAATTCCGACTCATTAATTGTAATTTGCGAAATTCTCGAATACACATTCACACCAAGTATTACACATGCTCTTAAAATATTCAAATATATCCAGTACAAATGAAAATGTTGCTGAAATTATATAGCCTGCAACTGAATAGATGTTCATGTCATCAGCTTCACATATGAATTATAATTTGACACATCCCTTTTCAGAATTTCACGCACCGGCCCCATTACGCGTTCAAATCGTGCCCGATCTAATTTTACACATTTCAAAGGTGTTTTTGCAATTACGGTAGCAGCTCGAGGTCTATCTAAAAGAAGTGCTATCTCTCCTGAAAATAAAGAAAAGTAAAGTTTGGAAATTAAACAATATGCATTTAAATCACGGATAAGAGACGTAGTAATGATGCGTCATAATTTTAAATGCATCCTTTTCTCTGCTTATCCTTGAAAACTCTAGCAGCTGTACAGTTAGGAAACTTATAGTACCGAACGAATTTTAAAACAAAGTTTTAAAAACTTACCAAAATAATCCGATGAAGATAAATGTCCGACGATTTCAAAAGGTGCATCGTCACTTCGCTTCTGTAACACATCTGCCTGTCCCTCCACGATGATGAAAAATTCATCACCAGGATGCCCCTAAATTTATGCAAGACAGGAGTTCACCAATTTCTGTCTAAATGAAAATAAAAAAAATCTTAAGATCAGTACAAAAATCTTTAACCCCCCTAAGAAATCTTAAAAAATAAAGGAAAAACAATTCAAATTTGAAGCAAGCAGTGTTCGAACGTTAAATCCGTAACATCATTTTATGATAGAAGTGAATCTTATGCTTTATAATTAAAATTGAGCTTTATAATAATTGAGCTATAAATTCATAAATTGAGCTTTATAATTAAAAGCTCATTGAGATGTTCCCATAGACATATAATTTGTGATTAAAAAAACGCAAACCTGTTCAACAACACGCGTTCCAGGCTCGAAATCGCATCTCTCTAAAGCATCAGCAACGTTCGCTCGTTCCCATTTGTCGAGATCAGCTAAACATTAGTAGAAACTAAACACAGTTCTTAAAACATAATCACAAAGTAACGAAACTGCAAAGTTATGAAGTAAATATGGAAGACACTTGAAATAATACCAGAAAAAAATTTTTACATCTTCACAGATCTAAAGTTTGATTTCGAAAGAACACCGTGTGATATGTAAAATCTATTAATGCATATGCCGAATAAGCCATAATGCAGCAGTAAGCTGCCAGCTCATTTATATACCAGCAAGAAAAAGCAAAGTAAACACAAAACACTTACACAATATTTGCACTTTCGACAGAAATTCATCATAGAGCTTCCTCTTTCGCATTGTGGATCCCATGAGGATTTGCCGATAGGTAATACGATCAATCGCCCAGCATTTCACTACATCAGACTTGGCAACTACTGTTGCTGCCCGTGGAGTTCCATAAATTAGAGCGAGTTCACCAAAGCTACCGCCTTCTTTGATAGATAATGCATATTCACCGTTTACAAATACGTCTACCTGAAAAAAAAGAAAAAACAGAAGCAGAACTAAGCAGCAGAAATCAAGCCATTCAGTCAAAATGAAAAAAAAATCAGGCGCTATTTCTTGAGGGATTTGTGTGAGAATCCAGGCGCATGTCTTTCTTACTATACACAATCACTCCAGAGTTAACATAAAGAAAACATTTTCAATAAAGACTGAAAAATCGAAAATAATCAATAAATAAGGAACCGATGACGAAGATCTTATGTAAAAGTTTCTCTTTTGCAATTATAGATCAGGCGACGCAATGCCAACTATTTTAAAAAGGTATTTAAAAAACTTACTTCGCCGGAATCAATCACATAGAAATTATCGCCTTCTTCTCCCTGTTCAATGATAGTTTCACCCTTTTTCTTTTCAACAGGAAACATGGCATCAAATATAGCTTTTTGTTCGTCGCCCTGAAGAAAATTTAGTTTCACTTCTGTAATACTACGTTCTCTCTAAGTTCAACTGTTATTTTTAAATCGAAGAAATTCAAATTCGAATTTTAAACCAGTGATTTCAAATATTATTCTCCGTCTCTTCGTAAATGAAACTCTTAGTAAATGGAGTTATATAATGATTATGCGGTCCTTTATTGTTTCATTGGTCTGCAACTAAGACTATGACTGTTTTCATACGGTTCAACGTACGAGTTCGTTTGACTTGTATACAACTTATATAACAACTTGTACTTTCAATTTCACTGTTTTCAAACGTAAAGATGTAATCAAAATGTGAATCAAGCTCGCGTAATGCTATTACCTACTGCCTAGTTCTTTCTCAAAAAACCATTGATGTACTTCTCAAAGAACGCAACCCTAAAGTTTTTGGAACACTCTAATAAAGAAGAATGTGATTATTTGAATAAGTATCAAATGTATAAAGAGTGAGTGTATAAACAAACTTCAAGATGTGAAAAGAGGATATTTTTGCACATTGCTGCTTCCAATGCCCTTCGAGTTTCATCATCTTTAGGTATCACCACTTTGTCATAATTTACGGCTTCATTTTCATCGGGTACCTATATAAGTCCGAAATGGAAAGGCATAATTTTTAATGAACATCTATAAATCTTGCACCATAGTTAAAATAAGCAACCACATACCTACTAGTAACAAAATTCAGCAAAAAAAAGAACCTCTGCGCTAACTGCAAGGCGTCGCCTGTTTCCTTGTTGTATTTTTGGAGGTTCATCAATGGTGTCGTCATCATCTGCCGCTTCTACTCGTGCACTTGACACCTGTAAGTACGATAGTAGTAGAAACTTAATAGTCAATATGAAAGTCGGACTAATGGAATTAGCAGGAAGTTCGGTACCGTAAAAAAAATTCACTACTTGACGCAATTTCATTTCACAAGCAACTACTGTTTTTGGATTTTATTAGTGAAAGGATGTGTACCACAAAAGATTTGTCGCCGAGCTTCTCGCTCTCGATAGCATTAGTAGTACCGGCAGTGGTAATAACAGAGGTTGCAGGTGGAATAGAAGTAGCAGTAGCAGCACCTGTGCTCATGTTTCGACGCCTTTTCAAGCTCAAATGCTGTCCCATTTTCAAAATCAGTTATCTGGAAGATGTCTACATCAATCACGAATAAATGCGCCGACTGACCCACTCTAATGCGTTTTCGGCGTCATTCGTTCAGTCGTTGCCTATGTGTGTACGTACGTGCACTCGCACCCTCACAGTATCGTTAACAGCATCAAATAATTCCTACGAGTAGAGCAGGAGCAAAAAGCAACGAGAGCGGCAGCAACTACACAGGATACGGCAGTGATCAATACAGCATTTGTTTTCTTCTCCAGTCATCATCCCGCTCAATTCCATTTCACCGTTTCCGAAGTGCACAAACTCCCTCTTCCATCGACTACATACAGCCTCGCTTCTCGTCTCACTTTAACTCTATTTTCCATTTCAGTGGAGCTAAGCGCAGAGTGGGTAGCTAAGAAAATGGACAACATGTGGCAGAAAGCAGCATCTAATAACAAAAGTTCTAGCACCTAATCCATACTATATACCAAATATAAATGCACAATTAAATACGTGATGAAATGCATCACCAACCATTCTTGTTGCCTTTCAAAAAAACTGGACGCTCGGTCTTTCTTTTCCTTATCAATTGGATACTCAGTTACACAATGACTCACATCAATAGCTATATATTTCATGCCAACACATACTCACTCACAGGTATAAACCCACTAGCATACACATCACCGACATAGACAGCATCATTTGTTTTTATAACGGTTTTCCCATTAACTATCATACAACATCACATACCTGGAGTAGTTCAAATGATCAAATTATTCAACCTCACAGAATAAGGAATTAGTTCTCAGGAATTAGATTATCATACTTTTTTATCGCAGTGTTTTATTGGAAATCCCTGTTTCTGTTAGAGAATTCCGAGAACAATTCGATCATTTAAATTATGAAGTATATTTACATGAGTTTGCAAAATAGAGTTTCAGAATGAAGTCGTGAGATAATGTTACGAAATTGATCGAAAATCCATTAAGAAGCAAAAATAACGTCGATAAAACTACGGGCCGTAAAAATGGAGTCTAAAAGCGCACACTAGTCAAAAAACCAGTAATCTATTCACGAAAGTACTCGACGAATCATAAAAGGGTGACCAATAAAAACTTTCGCCAATTTGTTTCTCTTTTTTGTCAACTGCATGTTCTAAACAATAACAAAAATATCGCAAAATATTATATTGAAGCAATTTTTGAAATAGCATATTGCAATAAAAGCAATAAACTTCATGATAACATATTTGATCTCAACAGCGTATAAAAACTTTAGGCACCAGCCACTGAAAATCTTAAACAAATAGTAAGGTTAAAATTTGCCCTCATAACCCCTAACACAAAGCTGCTATTCAGAACTTTCCGTTATTGAAATTTCGTCAGAAATAACTGCCCATTCAGACATCGTCTATTCTTCATAGTGGACTAATCACAAATTTTAATATAAAATATCAATAAAATATCAAAGAACATGCCTGAGATCGTTGATCATAGAGCTTTTCGAAATGTTCCTTGAGAAATAAGATCGGATTTTCAGGTTTGTTTATACACAAGCTAACAATCGCTTCTTTGACCAATTGCTGTATGTTATGCCGTTGCACATAGGCTTGACATTGAGCTAGTTGCGCCTCTTCACTGCTACCCCCTGATGCCATATCCAAAGTAAACTGAAAATTGAAACATGAATTTTTCATCATAACGAATCAGCATGATAACGTCAGAAAAACGAATGAGTGTGGTAATATTTTAAGCAATATTTCCATGCATTTGTTGTGCATTTAGTCCAGTTATTATATTTAATACATTTCCAAAACATTTGCGAAAAAAATCTATCAGTACCGGACCTCCTACAATATCCAACAAAACTCTAAGAAACCCTGAAAATTACTGTGATGAAGTTAAACCAAACCCTACATACAAAAAATAAAAGTATTAATTTCTCTTCAGAAAATACTTGCAGATGTATCCAAATAACTGCCACTCAAGTAAGCTAAATAATGTTCATACACGAATGCGACATCAACGCAAATATTTTAGAGACCTTTTCCGAACACAGACCTAAACTTCATGCACAATTCTCCAATAATACAGAAAGAGTATTGAAAAAAATGACTAAAGATATACTTAAAAAATGCATAATAACTGCATAATAACTGATGTGAAATTCGCAGCTATAAACATTAGCTGCGAATTTCACATCGTACAACAGTACATTTGCTTCTGTGTAAGATCTTAGCAAAGGAGACTCACGATATAAGCTGCTCAACAACTTATTTTGACCTCGTATAGTTAACATGTTCTCCGGAACTAACGGTGTAATATCTAGAAATATGAAGTTATGTTGAAAGAAATGGAAGATATGAGAACATTACAAGAAATCCGAAATGGCACAAAACATGGAACACTGAACATCGAAAGTGCGGAATAATCAGACAAAAACTATTTTTGGTGAAAACTAATTTATTTTTGCTAAACCTCTTACACCGATTAACAAACAAATATGACAACAACATGAACGTCTAAACTGGTAAACATTTCACAGCTGCCTTTTTAAATTCATCCCACTATATAACCCTTGATAACCGCAAAAATGTTTGCCTAGTTTGACGTTGAATTACTCACCAACAGTATCCACGACGATGAAACACCTGTTGACAACTGAATACTGCTATTCAATAGCTGTTGAGATTTTTTTAACAAGATTTAAAACGATTTTCCTTATTTTTGTAATATTTAGTTTCACTTTTTTAACAAAATAGTCTTTTTCAATATCGATAAAAGACCTAACAAAGAGAGTCAATGAAAAACATTTTTCGAAATGGAAAGTTAAGGGTGACCTAGGCTTTATTTTAATATGTGCATTTTAAAAACCAGGAAGAATCTAATTAAAAACATGCCTTAATGGAGATCGGATAATTCTAAATTCATTTACAACTAAGCCTTGTAAATATGCTAATGAACAAACAGATCATGCAACAACCATCGATTCTAGGCAATTATGAACTAATGATTTTGTTAATATTGGCAGAACCAAAATTACAATGACGGAAGCAGTGTAAATGATACCAAATGAAAAATAGACGCCTCATCGTAGCAGCAGCTGTGTCGCCATAGAAGTGCAGTGATGGGTATTTTTCAGAACTCCTCACAAAGCTAAAAGAAATCATATATTGAAGACAGCACAAACACGAACCGCTATTGGTTCTTAATGATTCGAGAGCCTAATTAGTGAATGAATGATTTTACAAGCCGTATTTCTATGATAGCAATCACCCTCTTCTCTGACCTATAACAACATGAAAAAAAGACAACAATGGCATCCATATCTCGAAGATCGAAACTAATTTACACTATGATTGACACCCTGCAAGTGTGCAATACCGTCGAAACATACCTTCTTCCGGATACCACTGATTAGCAGCTACTGAAAGCCCTAAACCCAAAAATCAAGCTAAGAAAATTTATGAACTTCGGGAACAAATCAAATAACAGTATAAGCATTATTAGTTTCATGTTAAAGCCATAACGGAACCCATGATAAAATTCTGTTAAGAGATTTATAATCTGAAATATTCAATCCAAATCAAACGAAACCGCATCTGTATTACTTAAAGGAAAGGAATGAGAAGATAAAAGGTGACTGCTCTCTGTTCATAGTCGTTATTCGGCGGTATCCTATGATAAGCACACATACTTCCCTTGAAAGCTATTTGATATATTTCTTTGATGAAGTTCCCAATAATACTTAGGAAGGTATGAACGAACAATTAATTGCATCCAAACATGAAATACACAGGGTATAAGGTAAATTGTGCTCAGATAATTGAATAAGTATATCATCCTACATTATATGGAGCATATCACTGCTAATCGATAATTGGCAAAAACCAAGAACATAAAAACGTTCCGACTTAAGTGAGAATAACCAGCCAAAATGGTTCTCACGCCTCAGAAGACATTGTGGAAGTGATGTACATAATGCCAAACAGACTATTTTCCACCTGACATAAAGTGGAGAGTGAAAAATGTTTTCTCTTTTATGCACTGACTTTGCATACTATCACCATATTCAGGTATGCTAGCGGCGCAGTACACTTTTTCAATTACCAAGTCGCCTTATTCGTAACGGACTAAACCATTCCGAAGCTATATACCCGCATTACCACTCTTTGCAGACCATACCATAATGAAATCGATCCGACCCCAACTCGATCATCTGTAATGTTCGATTTCACGCCGTCCATTTCCAGAGCGCCGAGTACCACGCGGAAGGAGATGTCTGAGTACTTTTTTATCAGCACGTCGTGCTTTGCATATGTTGCTCAAAGCCGAGAGAAAATGTTAATGCGTGTTTGTACATGCGTTGTAATCGATTGCACAGAGATACATACATGGATCGATCAATAAGAAGATGAACTGAAACGAGAAAAAAAACAGACGGGTCAAAAATTACCAGTAATGTTGGAAGAAATTAAATTGAGTGGCACAGCTGATTAAATGACGAATGAAGCTGTGACGCAATGCAAATATTATTCCGGAAGAAACAGATCGGTTCATTCAGCATTTAGATTAACTGCACTGATCGTGCACATGAAATGTGAAATACGTATAAGTTGATGCACAAAATTAAACTTGCAGTAATCAGGACCATAGAAAGGAAAAGGAAGAAAGAAGTGGAATGAATGAGAGGTTGGTTGGTAAATGGAGTGAACTGAGGAAGGGATGTTAGGCATGGTACGCACGTTTGCTGATTGGATGGCGTGCAGCGTGTATCTCCAACTGGCAATGCATGCATGTGAAACAGATGAATGGACGGAAGGTGAAGAGCATGAATGAGGAGATGGCAGAAGGACCACACGATACAGCGGCAGGTGATTGTAGCAACATGAACTACTACTCCTATTGCTGTTGCAACTGCATCCTGTACCAAACATGTTTTCAATTACACAAAAAAAGCGCTCGCCCTCGCTGAAACGATCACTCAACTTAGCTTCTTGTGCAGCAAGCGAACTCTCTATTTGCTCTTCTTGCTTATTGCCTCAGGCTGTGTGTATACACAATGGCTACTGCCATTAACTGAGTCGCTTCTGACAACCAAATTGAGCCAAACAAACAGGCCACAAATTTATACAAACCCTCATAGATATAACTGGTAAACACCAACTTGTACACACACACACACACACACACACACACACACACACACACACACACACACACACACACACACACACACACACACACACACACACACACAC